>PVJL010000727.1:73873-352792 GCA_004026885.1 Lyroderma lyra | reverse complement strand
TCTACGTGTTTATTAATTTTTAGGTTTATTTCTCATGGAAAGTCATGATATCCAACCCTATCTTTTTACAGATGGCCTTAAAAACGTGCATTGCCCTTGGTTTGGAAACGCGTTATAGTTATTTACGTTATTCCCTATGGGAAAAATTGGGTTGGTGCTCGTCGTTTTTGGTACTTGTCACACCTACCGGAACCAGTTAGCAATGCTTACCAAGGTACCACCCTGTCCTTGGGATATATCCTTGGGAAATGAGTATCTAGCTTTTAGAGGCACATTTCCAGTCTGCCCTCAAGAAAGGTTGACAAATTTGGACTCTCAGCATCTATTGTGACTATTTACACACACCCTTACTACTACCCAGTATTACGTGTTAGATAAACAACCACATTTTTGGATAGGCAACAAAGAAAAATTATTATTGCATAAATGACATGTATAGCACTGGATTGCCAATGCCATACATGTTTGTCCTTTGCATTTCTTGTTTCCTGATTTTTATTTCTAGTGCCTGTATTTTTCTATAGGGAGTTTAATGTTTCCTTGATTGCTTTCTTTGGTGTTTTCCACCTTCACTCTTCAAAAATGAAGTACATCCAAAGTGCATGTTGCAAGAAAACCTCAGTATTTTATCCCATGATCTGAAGATGGAAGAGAAGGCAGTCCATTTCCAATAGCAACTTTTCTCATTCTCTTCCAGACCCTGGGGCACATTGCCACGAAAACAGTGTTATCTTTATGAAAGCAAACTGTGTGCTCCATTAATGGACACAAGGGAGAAGCTAATTAGCTCGCTCTAGAAAATAACTATACCTAATCTCCTTGGATAAAATTATATGAACTAAACTCAATCATTTCAGATTTGCTCAGGAGACTCCTTGTGAAGTTTTTAATCACATGAGAAGTTTGTTCTTGCTTATCTTTATTTGAAAGGGATCCCAATGTGGACAGGGATTGATTTGGGAAATGAAATCCTATGTCTCCAAACAGAAATGATATTAGAAGTATTCCATGAGTAAATTAGGCACTAACCAATCAAGATGGACGCCAGCTGTAAGCAACATTTCTGCTACTACCTGGGTGTGCAGCCACTTACAAAAAGTTCTGCCAAGGAGAGGACTCTTCTCATAAACTGAGACATATCTAGGACCTTTTAGCTCCTTTCTCTTTCTCTGAATCCTGTGATTCTTCTTTTAGTTGGTATTCTACCACCAGTTTCAAACACCCCAAACACATTTAAAGAAAAATAACTGGAATTTGTGCAGAAGAAATTAAAAGGGTTGCAAATAGAGGAAATAATTTTAGCAACTCCGAGTATTCAAATTCAGTTAAGTATCTACAATTCAGCATCTATAAATGTATAAGTACTATAAAAGTTTGCCTAAGACCATTATCTAGAGACTGGAGAACTAATTGAAAATTCAAGGATTAGAAGTTCTGTGTAGAGGTCCATTGGGGAAGTTAAATATTTAAAAGTAGGCTAAGAATTTATGTCCATAAAAACTAATCGTTTCCTTTGTTATTTAAAAAAAAGAAAGAATAAGTTCATAAAGACAAAAATTCCTGAACTTGAAAATCAACTGGAATGAAAGAACCTAATTACAAATCAAATTGACACTATAACCAGAGAAAATAATCATTCCACATGTCTCTAAAACACAACATGTTGCTTCCCATCCTTAGGGCATACCTTATAAGGAAGAAAGAATGTAAAATATGTCTTGAATTCTGTTCAGCAGTTTTATGATTAGTGGTAACACTGCACTGTTATTTTGAAACCATTTCTGTACATAAAAGAATAAAGTAAATAAATAATAGAATCCAAGATTTCTCAGTGTAAGAGCAAAAAGCCATGAGTATAAAACCAAATCAGTAAGAATGCTATAAAAATCAATATAAACTCCCTCTCTCTCTCTGTGTGTGTGTGTGTGTGTCCATCCATCCTAACACTGTCTGTTGATACCACCTGGAAACAATGATATGCCAGAAACTATGATTCCTCAATGTTATTAACTACTCAAAAGAGGCAGGGCTCTTTAGAGAATCAGCTATTTATAGCTGTGAGATGTGGGAAATGCTCGGTGACCATGGGACGACCCTGTGAGCCAGAAAGCAAGGAGGTGCTCCAGGACTAATGGGACTGAGTCAGAAGAAGCTAGCTTGAAGGAGTTTCCACTGAGCACATTTGAGCCTGTTAAGAACGAATGTTTATAACGTTCTAATCGAAATTAGTGGGCAAGTGTATAAACCTCTGCAGCAGTAAATGAAAACCACATGACTTCCAAATAATATAACTGTCATTGATCGAAATGCATTAACTACATTAAATTCTGTGAGTCAAGAAAACAACAAAACATTCATTTGCCCCCACTGGGGGAGATTATTACACCTGCTCCTTACCCTGGAATTTATCCCGGTTTGCCATAGGAATTATATTTCAGAGTAACCAGATTGACCCAGCTGATGAGAAAGCTTTCTCAAAGTAGAATGACAGCTGATAAATGTAGAATGGATGATAGAATCGGAAAACCACCAGTTGGTAGCCTCTTATGTAGACCTTCATTAGGGCGAAGATTATCCACAGATGTTAAAGCCATTAGGTGAATTGTTGCTGAGAAATTGGATAATCACAGGTATCAAAGAGTCACCCCAGAGATTACAAACTGCTTGCCAGGGGGAACTGTAACTTTACAAGGGAGAGATCAGACTGTCAGCACTTAACGCAGTGATCCATCAGCATTTTCAAATATAATAATAATGGGACAATCAGACCTTATGAGCCCCCTGACGTGAGGTGGTTAGGAAATACACACCATCACGTATTAAGTATTCCTTCCAATAAATGTATAATGTGAATTTAATCAAGCCTGATGATCTGACTTTCCAATTAACAGGAACTACAGGGCATAGCAGGACAAGTAAAATAACCCCACAAAGGAAAACTTGAACAAGTCTGGGAAGTGGAACTATGATGGAAGAACTGTTTGAAGTACAGCTTCCTATTGGGTCCCAGTGATTATCAACAGCTTTGGACATACAACAACAATCTTCACACAGTGTAGGCTGGAATGCACAGAAAGAGGTTCTACTGTAGGATGCTTGCGCAGCAGAAAGCATCATGGTTGATATTTCTGGAGTGGCCTGCAAAGCAGGGGTGTCTGGGAATACTGGACTCAGGAAAGTGGTAAACAAGTAGCGTGCAGTTGCATGCCCCTGCTGATTGCTCCTGGCAGTCTTATGGCAAGTTGGGGCCATGCACGTGCCATTGGCTAGGGGAGGAAGAGCCATCAATCCCAGCTAGCAGGAGACCTGGTGAGGACGACCAAGTGCCACAAAGTGGACAATTCTACTTGTCTGTCTGCTGATTGGGATAATCCCCTATGGAGACTTCTGGCCTGATCTCTTCAGCAGGCCAATGGTGGCAGGGGGCGGGGGGAGAGATGGGACTTCAGTTTGTGGTTCCACTCCCACTGCATCCTAACAACAAGTATAAAAACGGAACAAACTGAGAAATGAACAACTCTTTTTAGACCCGTAAGAGAAGCAGGGTCATGGGGAGAGACTGACAGGCGAGCAGAGACTCACAACTTACCGGAGTGGAAGTTTAGAGCTGCGAGGTCTGTGGGGACCAGTGATGAGGCAGGGGACCAGCACACTGTAATTGACGAGTTGCTGGAGGCCCAGAATGGACAAATCCGAGACCTAAAAACTCCAGGCGACCCAGTCACAAAAGGCAGTCAAACAATGTTGTGAGTTTTAACTTCAGGAGCTCAATCAGGCTCTCACAGCAAGTATCGGAAGGTAAAGCCCCCTCGTACTTCTAGCAGCGGGAGGAGGAGAAAAGGAACCATTTTGAAATATGCCAGAACGTTCTGTTCTTAACAAGGTGTACCCTCAGGAGACACTCGTTAACCAGAGCCAGGTGATCTGGAGGAAGGGAAATACCCAACTCCAGTCCACTCTAGCCATCCGGCTGCATCTAAGGGGGTGGGAGGGGGAAACTGAGAAGCACTTGTGAAGTTCACAGCCCACAGGCACAGGCTCACTAAAAGACCTGATCATATGACTGTCGAGTACTTCCCCCATCCCCCCACCTCGCCATCCCATTACTAAAGGCCTATTCATATCCGTTTCTTTTACCCCATGCATCCTGTCTGGCTATCCAGAAAAAACAAAAAGGCAAAATTGTTTGAAGAGCAGCCATCAGAACCAGATATTCCAGGGATGTTGGAATGATCAGAGCTGGAATTTAAAACAACTATGATTATTATGCTAAGGTTCAGACGGAAATCCTAAGAAAGAACCAAAAAAATGCTAGAGATCAAGACACTATACAGAAATAATGTGTTTTAGGGGTTATTCGTAGGCAGGACACACCTGAGAGATGCATAGTGAGATATTTAGGGATGAGCTGTCACACTGTAGGTTATGTTTAAATACTTCAGACAAAACAGATGAAGCAAATATGGGAAAATCTAGATGATGGATACCCATTATGTTTCTATTTTCTGTTTACTTGAAAAATTGATATATATATTCCAATAAATGTTTAATGAATTAAACCAAGCCTGCAGATTTAATTATATATTTTAATTACATATATAGCCAATATATAAGTATGTCTAATTAAATTAATATTTAATTATGTAAGTAAATATAAAATAATAGTTTCCTTATGTTATCATTTTCTAACAAGAACTAAATGCAAGCAAGCTGAAGACTAATTAAAATAATTAACGTGTCAGTAGAAGTCTAAGCAGAACCTGAATTAATAAATGTGCTAATTGGATAACCCTGCTGAGAACCTTAGCTCATTTGGATTTAACTGTGGCATACATTATTTCTAATAGGAGATTTAATATTTGTACTGCACTTCATTTTAATGGCGGTTTTAAAACATTACCAAAATATTAAAAAGTAAATACTTCTCTTTGTCTCAGGCCCCCATTAGCCTTCCCAAGAAGGAAAACATCGTGGTTTTTTTTCTATGCAGATGCATTATTAAATCACCACACGTATAATTATCGACCTTGTATTTTTATTTTTAGTTTGTGTTCAATTTAGATTTTAGCTTTTTATTTGAATGTTTTTAGCTTTCATTTTTAACTTTTAGTTTGACTTTTTATTAAGGAAAATTTCAAACACTCAAGTAGGAAAAGACCAGTATAATAAAACCCCATGAACCCATCACCCAGCCAGAGTAATCTTCAGCTCCGGGCCAGCCTGATGTCATCTATATTTGCTTTTCTTCCTACAGCTTAATCGATTATTAATCTTCAAAATTCATTCCTTATGATGAGCAAGTCCCAAGCACCATATAGTTTCACCCAAAGTGTTTCATTGTGCTTTTTTGAAATATAAGGTCTCTTTTAAAAATATAACTTCAATATCAGTAGCAAACCTAAAAAAATACAATAATTATTTAGTATCACCCAAATATCCAGTCAGTGTTCTAATTTGCCCAACTGGCTCATAAATGCACTTTTAAAGGTGACCTGTCCTGAGGATTGAAACCAGGTCCATTCATTGCATTTGGTTAAAATGTCTCAGTCCCATCCAGTCCGTATACTGTTTTAGTGAATAATGTCTCATAGAGTTCATTCCAAAGACCTATTTTTTCCTTGCCTGCATTGTTCACCTTTGTACAGGAGTCCCATAATGTATATTATCAGTCCCCAGTGATGGATGGTGAGGCTTTTTTCAGCCTCTTACTATAATAAACCATGCTGCAATAAATAGTCTCAAATACACGGTTTTGTACATATATGCAAGTGTATTCGAGCACTCTCCGGAAAAACTCCAGCCATAAATGCCTTGATTTTTAATACTACATGGCTGGACACTTTCCCTACAGCCTCGATATGTAAGACAAATTCCTATGCAAAAGATTATTGGGATAAATGGCGTGGGACTTGGCAATTTTGACAGAAACTAACAAATTGTCTTTCAAAGAGATTGCCCCAAGGGTACACTTGTTTTCCCCTACTCACACCAACATTGGGTGCTATAAGATCGTGTGCCAAAACAATAGGTGAACAATGGTAACTGTTGTTTTATTTTCATTTTCTTAACTAAGAGCAAACTGATTATCCTTTTGTACATTTACAAGACGATTGTTCTTCATTTTCTATGAACTGTTTGTGACCTTTGACCATTTTTCTATTGGATAGTTTGTCTTTTCTTATTGATTTGCATGACCAATTTATATAGCAGGGAAATTAGTTCTTTCTGATGTGTGGTGCAAATATTTTTTCTCATTTTTCTTTTAATTTATTTGTGATATTTTTTATACACAGAATTTTCCCTGAAAAACCCACATGCTTTATTTTATCCACTCTGTGATAACAGAATTTCTCCTGGTTTTCTTTGTACACAGGGCATTAGAATTTCCAAAGCCTCCTGTCTATGTTCTCACTTGTAATAACTAACAAGTTGGCTAAACGACTCCACTCACATCTTTGACCTTCATTGTGAGCACTTTCCCGATAAACATGCAAGCACGTGTTTCCCCCTAAATTCATCCCAGATGAGTTCCACAAGAAACGAACATTTGGGTCAAATAATTTTTAGAAATACCGGATAACTTCCTGGTTGGTCTCTATTCTCCCTTAGTATATTCTGTGATTTAACTGAGAGTAATTGAAGGAACTCGTGATGAGTGGCATTTTTCCGGAATATTAATAGAATTTCCAACATTGGTTAATGGAATAAGGCATTCAGTGAAACTGGTTACCTAACAGGCCCTCCTGAAACAAAAGCAAAAACCATGTTTAATAGGAGAAGCTAGAATTCAAGTTTGTTTAGCCCCTTAATATGTAATATTGGATAGCAGAGGAGATAATCTAGTCCCTTATGCTGAAATCAAAAATGTTGCCGAGGAAAAAACGAGAAGCCAGAAGTTAAATGAGCTGCCCAAGTTCACTGAGGGAGTAAGCGATGGAACCAGGACTCATACCCAAATTTCACAGTTGGGACGGCAGCAACTATTGTGTGCTTTTTCAAAAGAATAATCTAGAAACCAGAGAGGATATTAACATGAGACAACTATACATTGAAAGTAAATTTGGGGTGTCATAGGTCTCCATTTACCTTATAAGATAATAGTTTCTGCTCTGATATAAGCCACCTTGCTTATACAACCCCTGAAGCATTTATTTATAAAAACTTGCTGGGTTTCGCACGTAGTTTTTCTCCTGCCCACACAGTTGTGCAGGAGTCAGTCACACCACACCTTGTAAGCAATGGAGACTGGTATTTGTTGAATGGATTCTTGCCGCTACTCAAAATCTCAAAGGAAATTCAGGGGTTGTCACTTAAGAATCTTTACTTTATATGTACACACACGCGCGCATATGGAAGATGCCCACATCAGTAAAGTAGCCTCTTTTTTTATGGTGAAAATATCAAATCATTTGATTAAGATGTTTCCATCATTAAATATAAAACCCAGAGCCTGAGCTTGGGGAAATAACACAGATTTTCTTTTAATAAGCAAAATTAGGGCAACGTATAACTAAAAAGTAAAATTCTGCCACCCCCAAAGTGTATGTTCTCAGCTCCCTGAATGCTGCTGTGTAAACTAGAATCATAACAACTTTGATGAAATATTTTCCATGTGCTAGGCACTGGGTGAAGGCCTTCCTTGGATTACCTCCTTTCAATCCTCGTAACAAGCTTCTGAGTTACATACTTTGAATTTCTTCATTGTATACGTGAGAATACTAAGGCTCAGAAGTCGGGGTGGTTGACTCAGAATTAGGGTTACGCAGTATTGCTCGCCCAGTTGCTGAGTACTGGAATGATCTGCTAGGATTTAAGAACCCAGCTCTGTCAATATGGCACATGTGTGTCCTCCAGCCTGTGCCATGACTCAGTTAAAGAAGGTTTAAAGAAGGAATTGTACTTGAACTACGTCTTAAAAATCAAGGCATAGGTAAGATTTGAAATAGCAGAGAAAATAACGACCATCCGTCTGAGGGAACCGAACTAACATATGAGGAATTAAGGGCGTTAATATTTGATGAGTAGCTTATGTATTAACTTCAAAACTGAGACGCATTGGCTTTTTCTGTTCCTTAGGAATAAGGGCACTGGACTTTCATTTCCACCCCTGACAGATCTAATTAGTTACCCAGCTCACCAAGAAACCTCTAAACTCACCTTTCCTGAAACACAAATTACAGACGTAAGACAGGGTTTAAAGGTAGAGATCATAAAATTTAAAACTGAGTCCTGTCTTCGAACTTTCCAAGTGAAAACAATGAGAGCCTCCATGCAGAACTGACTCCATAAATAGTCTAAAAGTTTAAGTAAAATTTGCATGTTAATGTCCTTCATGATGCAATCCGTCTTATCAATTACTGTGACAGCAGCCCCGAGCACCTTGTGAAGAATTGCCAATAAAAATACTAAAATAAGCTTGGCACAAGATGGGAGTATCATGACATTTGTTTGCAGAATTACTCTGCTGTAATTGTTGAATCTCATTATAGTTGGTAAAAATTGTATTCTTTCACCTGGGATAAGTGCCTGTGATTTTAAATAGCATCACTTTAGAACTGACGGTTGCAAATCCATGCTAATTAGACCTTTGTGCTGTGCTTGCCCTGAAGAGATGATTCTTAACAATGATTTGATTCAGTGAGGATGTTTATGGCTGTGGACAGCAATGTACCTGCAGTCAAACCAACTTAGGCAGGGAGGTAATGTAATAGGACATGTGACCGGAAGTCCAGAAGTAGGGTGAGCTTCCGGGATTCAACTGTGCTGTTAGGGACCCGAGTTCTTTCTGTTTCTCCACTCTAAGGATTCAAAATCGGCAAAAAAAAAAAAGTTTATTCTTAAGCCTGTAGGGTTGGTTTCATTGTAAGGCAAGCTCCCCTTGGAGTTGTAGGTAACAAGTTGCATGCACCCCATCCACCCTTGCTGTAGGTCTCTCCCAAGACTGAGGAAGCCTTTTTCCCAGATTCTCTCAGCAAGTCTCTCCTAGATTCTCTTTGGTCCAAACTGGTGGCCCAGCCCTGGACTAATTACTGGCAAGAGGGATGTAAATTCCATAATTGGCTTAGAGACTAATAATTGGCTGGGGTAGAATGGATTCTAGAGATTCAGCCACAAAATTTACCATGCCATAATATCTTTTAGTTCATTATGAAACCTCATTAGGCCATCAAGGAAGCCATCTCTGAAAAACTGAAATAATCCCAGGAAGTATGATCTAATTTAACCAAGTCACCCTCCTTTGAGGCATAGCCAACCATCAACTAGAAGTGGGTGGTCCTACCATTCCATCACTTTCTGTAGTCCCAAAGATCTTTGTGACAAAATAGGACATGCTCTGAGAAGTAGCCCTTTAAGAAAACTTACCTCGTTATGTTCTCTGATATCATTAGTTCATTCTCTCTCCCACCCCCACCCCCACCTTTCGGTTTGAAATTTGCAAAAAGGAAGGAGTAGTATCTCCACAAAACTAGGCTCCATGGTTCACAAGCTTTCTGTCCACTCTGGTGTCCAGTAACACTGTCTTTCATGTCTTCACCACCATGGTTCACTCTGTTCAGGTACACAATGAGATTATATGATAACTTTGGAAAAGTCTGAGGTCAAAAATAGTAACTGCTTATTGGTTGGTTGCTGTATAGTTAAAATAATCCACAAATACAGTCCCTGATTTGGGCCAAGATTATAAATCCTTAAGGCAATGCATCTCCAACTTTAATGTGCATACAAATGACCATGATCTTGTTAAAATGTAGATCCTTATCAGTAAGTCCTCAGAAAGTGTTATGTTAATGTCACCAAGAGCAAGGAGACCTCCAGGAGGCCATGGCGAGATGATGGATGGCACCCTAGGATGAGGGTGGGAAGAGCAAAATAAGCCTTTTAGGGAGGTTGTGTTGCAATTTTATATTGTATTAGAGATGAGGACCAAAATGGAGGTATTGGATCTACCCTTATCCACAAGACTCAGTCCAACCTACCGTTCTTCCCATACAAGCTTCCAGATACAACAGACGATCTCAGGTATTCACATTGCTTTGACTTATTCCTCTCTGCATTTCCCAGTTCTGGATTTCATATTAAGTAACGTACTGATTCACAAGACTACAACTGGACAACCTACGTGCCAGATCCTGTGAAGTATTTCAGTCAGCTGCCTGGCCTCAGTTCACTGCAATTGTCAACTTGCTTATGATGTACCTGCCATCTTCTGGAGTTCCCTAGAAGGGTGATGACACCCATATGTTCCTCTGTCTTGACATTCTTAGTCACATACCTGACCTCAGCCTTGGCGATCCCACAAGAGTAGTTTTGGATTACAAACCCCATAAGGCACATCCCTCTCCAAGATCTCCACTCTCCCTTTGAGACAGATACACACCCTCCTAATGTTTGTGAGATCTAGAAAAAAACTTCTATTACTTCAATGCCCCTTGCTGGAGGGGCCCCCCAGAACTGTCAGCCGATTGCTTCACCCTATTAGACCACTGTTAGGGAGAATGACAGGCAAAGAATGATTCTATTTCTCTCCTCTGCTTCAGTGCCTCTTCCAAAATAAACATGTCCTTAAGTGTTGCTGAAAACCATTCATCCAATTTTTGCTTGAACTCCTCTGAGGTAGCCCATTCCTTTTTTTTTTTTTTTTTTTTTTTTTTTTTTTTTTTTTTTTTTTTTTTTTTTTTTTTTTTTTTTTTTTTTTTTTTTTTTTTTGACAGCTCTATACTTTAGAAGTTAGATACTCTTAGCTGAGAACTGGCATCACTGTATCACTTCTTCACTTTGGCTCTGATACTAATATTGTTTTCCTTCCTCTTCCCATTGAAAATTCTTCAGAAAGTTAAAGGGAGGTATTACTTCCTCTAAAGGTCCTCTTTTATGAGTAAAACATGACTGATTCCTTTAACAATGCCAAATTTAACATGATTTCTATACTTTATCTTAGGAATCCTTGCTGGTTTCCCTTTCACCACTATCCACCTTGGCATTGCTAGCACAGGACTTTACCTGATAAAGCTGAAATCTTAGGACAAGTCCCTCCTTCGGTATGAACACTGTGCTAGATATTAACCTAGACAGTGGTTCTCAACCTTCCTCATGCAGTTCCTCACCCTTTAATACAGTTATTTCCTCATGGTGTGGTGACCCCCAATGAATTATTTTCGTTGCTACTTCATAACTGTCATGTTGCTACTGTTATGAATCGTCATGTAAATATCTGATATGTGTTTTCCAATGGTCTTAGGCGACCCCTGTGAAAGGGTTGTTCAACCCCCAAAGGGGTCGCAACCCACAGGTTGAGAACCGCTGACCTAGAATAAGAATCATCTGCTTGTTTGCTTGTTTAAGCAACCAGTTCATACCACAGAATTGTATGGCATTTGGGTCAACTAGAACATCCAGGGCTTTTTGTGTATGTGTTTTTTTTATAGGAATAGCTATTGAATCAGCCATTTATTATCCCAGGAGGCGGTTGAGATAGTACAAAAGCATAGTACTTAGAATCAGAAGACATATTTTCAAGCTCTGACTCTTGTCACTTATCAACCTTGGACAAATCTGTTCACTCTCTAGGCCTCTATTTTCTCACCTGGAAAACAAGTGTTCAGAAGATCTGCCTTGCCTAACTGATGGGCTCCTTTGGAAACTCAATTGAGACAATACCTATCAGATACTGTTCTTGATTGAAAAACATGATACAAATTTTAGTAACGCTGAGTTATCATTCCATGCCTACGCTATTCCATTGATCCAATACCCATTTCATTATCCCACTAATCCAATACCTCCTTAAATGCTTGAAGACACTAAGTTTGAAGTAATGCATCAAGATTATCTCCCGAATTCAGAAAGACAAATTGAGTCGATGAGTTTTGAACATTCGTTTTAACGTCAGGTTTATTCTAAACCAATTTCAATATGATCACTCTCCCTTTAATGTCCATTGCTTTGGTTTTTATACTGGCATTCTGAAAAGAATTTAAGGCAAAAAGAGACAGAAAATATAAGAAACATCTGTGTACAAACCAAGAAGAATGAACAAAAGTCAGTATTTTGGGTGTTATTTTTATTTTTGTGTTTTGATATATCTAATAAGTAGAACATGACTGATAAAGTTTAAATTTAATCTGCTTTTCCTCCTTTCCTGTCCCATCCCCCACCCTCTCCAGCGTCAAGTGCCAGCACAGAGGGCTATCCATCCTCCCAGCCCATGCTTTTGTGTTTTAAGACACAGATGGACATCCACGGACAACAGAATCATATAATACCGCTGTATGTGTTTAAAATGACATGGAGGTAATTATACTGTGTATCTTAGTGCAAATTGCTCTATTTAGTCAATGGTGTTTTGAAGATCTGTGTTGAAACATATAGTTTATATCATAATTCTAACCAATGTACTTAATCTACACATGTAGCATAATGCATTTATAAATTCCTCTCTTGGCCAATAATTGGGGTGTGTCCTACTTGCTCTGTAATTACAATCGATGCTACCATGCACATTGTTCTAGAGCTTCCTGATGCTCCTGAGCCAGACTTTTCTCCTGGGTTTATCCCTCAAAGTGGAATTTAGAGTTCCAGGTCATGCACATTTTAATGTGAATAAATATTGTCAAATTTCCCTCCAACATGTATGCCCATTTTCGCTCCCACCAACAGTGACGAAGGTTGCTTTCACCCCACGTTTCTCACCACTCAGTGGTTATGCGTTTGAAAGAACGTCTCATTTCAATTTCCGAGTTTGAGCTGCGTTTCATGTCTATGAGGCATTTAAGGTTTATGTCCTGTAAATTGCCTCTTCGTATATATATTATTTTCCTAATGCTGCTATACCAAATCACCACAAACTTAGTGGCTTAAAAACAACACAAATTTATTCTCTTACAGCTCTGGAGGTGAGAAGTCCGAAATGGGTCTCACTGTATTGAAATAAAGATGTTGGCAGGGCTGCACTTATTCTAGAAGCTTTAGAGAAGAATTGGTTTCCTCGCTGTCCCATGTATTGTAGGATGTTTAGCAGCCTCCCTGGCCTCTGTCCCACCAACAGCACCCCCACACCTACCATTTGTGATGACCAAAAATGTCTTTAGACATCCCATACATCTCCTGGGAGACAAAATCACCCCCGGTTGAGAAGCCCTGATCTAGAGCGTTATACTCTGAATAACTCCCCATACCTCCTGTGATACTGAAGGTCGTGCCAGAGATAGAGCTGGTATGAGATGGGAAAGAGAGATTCCCTACTACCTGGAAGTTAGACAAGTACACATGAAACTTCAAATCTTAGCAGCATGAGATAACCTGCCCAAAAAGGTATAAAGCAATAAAAAATTATAATTAAATATGAAGTTTATATTCTAGATCATTTTATATTTGAGAACAACAGTGGAACTCTTTCCAGTTATAATATGCTTAGAAATAAGACTTCTGTTTATGTTTACAAGGTTATTTATAAGTGAAAATGATCTGAATGTCATATATACAAATTGAAGTAAAAACCTGTTTTTCATTTTAATCTATTCTCATTTTATATTTTTAAAAAAAAACTGCTATCACTTATGATAGATAGTAGGCTAAAACAGGTTCTTTCAGATTTATCCATGAACCTGAAAATTAACTCAGAAAATAATTATGACTTGAGAAACAATTTACATATAATTATAGGCTATTTCTATAATCGCCAGTTTTTCCCTTTAAGAAAGCCTCAAACCTGTTTGGTTTATATTATGAAATTGCCGTGCAGATCCAGGACACTTACAGTGAGAATTCTGACTGTCAGTCAGTTTAATTCCTTCCACAATTAAGTAGGTCTGAAGGACTACATTGAGTCCCACAGATAAAATTTTCTTGGTCGAACTGATTTCATATTTTATGATTGTAAGATGCGTCCAAATAAGCCATGGCCAATGTAATTACGCTCGCCATTCATGAACTCTTTTTGCCACTCCTATTGATCACAAAGATACAAATTAACCCTGGGAGGTAAGTGATGTAGCACCTCAGAGTGGCAAGAAGACACATTGCAAGCAAGCTCAAGTGTGCCTAGGAGGAATTGAGAACAGGAAGAGGAGGCCTGCAAGGGGGTCCAAGACCTTGGCTTCTGGACGAAGCCGGCAACTCCAGCTCCTCTTGATGTACACTCTGGAGAAATGAGGGTGGAAAGGCCATGGAAAGACGTGGCTTCCCTACACTTTGGCTGCGTGTATGGGACCTGTCAGAGGCCCGGAGCCGAGACTGCAAATATACCTGGATGTACCCTCTCTGAGAATCAGGGAGGCCCTTATGTTGGAGAGGAGGCGAAGAAGTCGGGGAGACCAGACATCTGTGTGGGGAGCTTTTTTGGTTTTCCAGTTCACAAAGGGTTCTGAGGTTAGAATTTAAACATAATCCCCTGGCACAAACCGTAACTCTCACAAGGCCAATTTATAGCACCTACTGAGAGCAATAATGTTTAATACGTGTTAAATATTAACAATGTCTGATTGTGCGTAAGTTTTACTGCCTGATGAAACTATGCATTTTTCAAAGTTCACAGAGACAATTAAAACTAAGTGTGTTGAATGCTGCAAGGAGGTCACATGTAGAGGGCAGGAAGAAAGGACACTGTGACACCTTAGAGAAGGTTAAAATAGACATATGTGTTTATTATGGATCATTTTAATTTTATCATATTAATTGCCATAACTTATATTGTGATTTTAATAGACATTGAAATTTTAAAAAATTGTTTTCAATTACAGTTGCCATTCAATATTATTAGTTTCAGGCATACAGCATAGTGGTTCAACATATATATATAATTTACAGTGATACCCCCAATCAGTCTTGTACCCATCTGGAAACATACAATGCTATCACAGTTTAATAGACATTTTTATAGCAGTTTAGGTATCAGAAAAACTGAGCAGAAGGAACAAAGAGTTCCCATACACCCACTGCCTCCACACACGCACAGCCTCTGCCGCTCCCCGCCCCCCTCCACTGGAATGGAACATTTGTTACCATGGTGACCCTACAATGACATAGCTTACATTGGGTTCACACTTGGGGCCGTCCATTCTGTGGGCTTGGACAAACGTATACTGACAATGTAGCGCCATGACGGTGTCACACTGAGTCGTTTCACTGCCCTAAAAACGTTCTGCGCCCTGCCCAGTCATGCTTCCCACCCCTGAACCCTGGCACCCGCTGACCTTTTTATTGTTTCCACAGCAGGGCCTTTCATACAGTTGGAATCATCAGTAGGTGGCCTCTTCAGATTGGTTTTTTACCCATAGTAATATGCATTTATGTTACCTCTGTGACTTTCCATGGTTTGATAGTTCATTTCTTTTTAGTGCTGAGTAGTAAATATTCCATTGTCTGGATGGATCACAGTGTATCCATTCACCTAATGAAGACAACTGGGGTGCTTCCAACTTTGGGCAATTACAAATAAAGCTGTTATAAACACCCGTGTACAGATTTTTGCGTGGACATAAGTTTTTAACTCCTTTGGCTAAATACCAAGACACACAATTGCTGAATCATAGGACAAGAGCATGTTTAGTTGTGTAAGAATCTGCCGAGCTGTCTTCCAAAGATGCTGCCCCATTTTGCTCTCCCACCAGTGATGAGGGAGAGTTGCTGTTGCTCTACATCCTTGTTGGCGTTTGGTATTGTCAGTGTCCTGGATTATGGCCATTCTGATAGGTGTGTAGCAGTATCTCATAGCTGTTTTAATTTGCATTTCCCTGATGACATATGATGTGCAGGATGTTCTGGTGGAATATATTTCAGCATAGAGGGAGCCTGGGGTAGTGGGGAGAGGCAGGTCTTGATAAAGGAGGACAGGCCAGGATTGAAGGCTTGTAATTGTGGAGGAGGTTGGCTTCATGTGGAGATGATCACTGAAGGGATGAGAGTGGTGGTGAGGATGGGAGAGACATGCTCAGATTTGTTTCTTAGAATAATCATTATGGCTACATTTAGAACAGTGGGTCCAACCTTTTGGCTTCCCTGGGCCACACTGAAAGAAGAATCCAATGGCCCACACATAAAATACACTCACACTAATGACAGCTGATTAGCTTAATTTAAAAAAAGGTCACCAAAAAAAAAATCTCATAATGTTTGAAGCATTTGGTTTGGGCCGCATTCAAAGCTGTCCTGGGCCGCAGGTTGAATGTGCCTGCTGTAGAGTATGGATTAGCCAGTCAGAATATAGGAGTCCAGGTAAGAGATTGTGGAGGATGTGAAAGTGGTGGTGGAACTAAATGAATGGATTCCAAAGCTCTTTGGAGGAGGAATAGAAAGGACTTAGACTGATGTCCTCTCTTCCAACAAGCCCTCCCTGATGGCCTCTGCCTGCGAGATACCAGACTTCCTTCCACTGCTTTCCACAATCCCTCTTATGCTTCCACTGTCATTCCTACTGCCTTCAGCTTTAGCTGGATGTGGGGAGTGGAGCGCAGAGAGAGACACAGAACAGGAGTCGGAATCCCTGGTTTTGAATTCCCATCATACTACTCATTGGCTCTGACATCTTAGACAAATCACTTAACTTTTCTATTATAGATCTATAAAATGGGGATTTTGTTTTTACCTTATACCATAAAGTTAGTTGGAGACTCAAATATGATAGTGCTATAAAGGTGATATCAAAATAAGAAACAATTGTGTTTTGTTAGCATTGCTTCCATGTTTATCTCTTACCTCCCTGAATCCACACAAGGTATACAGGGACATTACATGGAAGAGAACAACTTGATCTAAAAGAAAATGATGTAAACTGAGAGTCCAAGGCCTCACTTTGTACCTGGCTAGATCTATAACTAGGGGCAAGTCATAGTACCCTTGAGCCTTGGTTAATAATAATAGCTAACATTTCCTACATAGAATTAAAGCTCACATTTTCTAAGTAGAGCAAATCTGTTCTAGCTGTTCTGCATATTTTAGCTTATTTAATTCACATATGAACTCCACAAGGTAGGTACTGACATTATTCTTCCCATTTTATAAAAGAGGACACTGAGGCACAGAGAACGTAAGTATTGTGCTCAAGGCTATACATCTGATAAGTGGTAGAGCTGGGGTTCAACCCCAGGCAGTCTGTTTCAAGAGCTCACACCCTTAACCACTCACTATGGGTCCTGTGCAGCTCTAAGAGTATGGATCTATGTTAGCTCCTTGCAGGTATTTGCACATGGGTGTTTTCACTCTTTTTTAAAGAATGGGTGATTTGTATTCTCTGTTTTCATCTTTAGCTGTGTCCTTGATAATTTGGCAACATGTCCATTGACCTCATTAATTTCCCTGGACTAATCTTCTCATCTTCCCATCAGTACTTCAGGGCTAGACAAACACTCGCAAGACATGCTGTGAGTCACCCTCCCTTATTTCAAAGGACTTGATGCTTGGTGACTTCAGCTATTTCTCTAGGGAGCCTAGTTCCTCATTTCATATCCCAGTAATTCTTTAAATGAAAGTCATTTCTAAAAACATCCTCTCCATTTCCTTTATCACTCGTTTGTGGTCACGAGTTTCATTTGGTCCTTCCGATGTGTTCTTAAACACGACGACTCATGACCTCAGTAAGCAGCTCCTCATCCTGGTGATTCCTAGCATTTCTGAATCCCTGTTCTAATACCTAAAGGTAAATAGAAAAATTATCTTGACTCTAATGAGGATTTTATTCAATGAATATTTTTTGATGCTGTGTCACATGCATAAAATGCATTGAATTCTGAGAGCTTTCCAAGCTCTTTAAAAAATAGATCTTGAGAATTTGTTCTCTCTCTCTCTCTCTCTCTCTCTCTCTCTCTCTCTCTCACACACACACACACACACATACACACACACACACATCCAGAAGTCTTTTTCTTGGGCTGATGTCAGCTCTGAATCTATTCATAAAAAGCCTATCTTCCACTTGGGCATAATTTTAAAAGTAAGAAACAGTTAAAGTCTGCCCAACAGTCATTTCCAAGGCAGGGTTTACATAGTATCTAACCCAGTAGTTCTCATCCTGGGATAATTTGGCATCCCAAGGAACATTTGCAACACGTAGAGATATTTTTATTTGTCACTACTGTGGAAAGGACAGGGGTGCTATTGGCATCTAATAGGTCAAGTTCAAAGATGCTACAAAACACCTTACCATGAACAGAACAGCCCCCACAACAAAGAATTATCTAGCACAAAATGTCAAAAGGGTAAAACTTGAGAAACTCTTAAAAACTTCTGTCAACATTTAACATGATTTATGCTTGCACAATTTAACTTTCTGAAAATGTGCTTTCTTAACAATTACAGAGCATATTAGCCTGCAGACAACTATGGTGCTACCAAAGTTCCCCTCATAAATCATTCATTCTATTAATAAAAGCATGAATACATCAGCTTATGAAGACAAACCAGGCCCAAAAACCTTAAGTAACCAGCAAAATCAACAACCCACAGCCCTTTTTTGTGTCTAAAATTCTTCATTTTTGAAAACAAATAAGCCAACTTTAGAAAGCAAGCCCAATTTCTTCTCATCATTTAATTTCCTGTTCTCAGAATTTCCAGCTCCTAAGACTTAGTGTCTGCCATCTCATTTCACTTTTGCCTACATTTTGGTTTCCTATGAAAGCCTATGTGATTATCAGCCCTCCCAAGCTTCCAAACGAGAGAGTCTAATGTTCTGACCTATGACATCGCTTCAAAATGCACCTGCAAATGAGATCCAAATCTGAATAATTAGAGAGAGGTTTGCTGGAAAGGGTTGCATCTTTTTGGTCCTCATACAGAAAAACTCTGTTTATTCTTACCCACCTCATTTGCACTACGAATCACCATCAAAAGAACATGGCACCCTCTCAGGGACTCCTAGCCACGACCTTCTAAATCCAGCCTAATGGCCCTTCTCTGCTTGGCGCAGTGCCACCAAGGACTGTCCCCAAAATCAAGCCGTTCAGCTACTCTCTAATTTGTATTTAGCGAATTTAGAATTTTATGAAGAACCCTTCTAACCCCTCTCTGGGATGACATCCAGGAGCCACTTTGCCTAAACAAAGTCATTGCTTTTAATGGAACAAATGAGAGAGCCAATTTGTGTGACGTGGCACCCTGACAAAGATGGGAAAATGCTAGGACTCATTTGTCCCAAACCCCATTTCTAATTATAATAACAACTCTGCAACCCAAGTGAGCTTTCAAAAAAGTAAATTAGATCATGTCACTTCCAGGTTAAACCTCTTCCATGGTTTCCATTACTGTTAGGATAAATTCCCGAATCTGCTGTGCAGCCAGCCTGTGGAGCTGTTTGCTAGTCCTTGCCTTCCTAGTCCTTGCCTGGAAAGTTTATCATCCCCAAACCCGTCTTTGCTTAGCCCAACCCAGTGGCCAAAGTCTTCTAGCCAAGTCCAAAGTCAAAAGGAAGGGTATGAATATAGGGAAGGGGGAAGAATTGGGGCCAGAAAAACAATCACCACAGTCCTCTTCCATGTGTGCACAGGGCATGTGCCAGTGCTTATTTGGACTCGGGCAAGTCATTCACGGAATTGAATAGCTGTCTTTTTCAGGCTTCTGGTCTAGGCTTGTCCTCACACCCTACAACACCCTAAGAAGATCTGGTGAGGCTCCTCTTTCCTCCAGAAACCTCGAAAACTCATTCCTTCTTTGAAATTCAGTCTAATGGGGTAATTAAATACAGGAGCCAAGGGGCAAGTCCTAAAGCCATCCTGAACAAGGAGGTACCTATGTGCCCAAGAAAGTGAGAAGAACCCTATCGGAGCCAACCCTAATGTTCTCAACTGACCCTAAGCACAGTGGACCAAAAGTGAACTATGCTTTGACAAGGCCACCCCATGACCACGTCTGGAACAAGGCCAATCCACAATTGCAAAAATGATGAACCCCCGACCTTGTGATCTGCATGAGTGACCTTTACCAATGACCCCACAAGCTTCACTCTAATTCTCCTGCCTCCTAGATAAATGTGAAGATACCCAATCACCAAATTGTCCCAACTCCTTGGTGACAGGCAAGCTAGAAGAAAGAGGCCCTGGTCTCTTAAATTCTCCTTTGAGGATTGAGCACAAGCTAAAGCCCTCTAGGGAGGCCCTCCCAGCACCCTCTTGTGACTCTTCCAGCAGATGGTCTTCCTTGTGGTAACAAGCTCAAGAAACCCAACTTGGTGTGAGCACAGGTGTGTTCCTGTGGCGTTTGTTCAGCGGGCTTCAACTCACTCCTTGTGGTAGCTCATTCTTCTTCAAAGGGTTAAGTGCCCTCACCTAGGCCTTGTTTGAAACTCTGAATTTCAAGCACAGCTCAGCAGCATAAAGGAGCCTTAAGGGGTATCCCACGTGAATTTAGGATTTACCCAGGCTAGCCAATGTACCAGGTACTAGGCGGATGCAGGAAGCAGTCATCGATAAAGCGCGATGTTCCTCTTCCATAACTTCTGAATAGAATAGGCAGTAATGCATTCAGGGTGACTGGATTTATTCTCTCATTAGCACCAAAAAGATAAAGTAAGATTCCATAGGACAAAATGTACCCCTCCCAACATTAATGCCTTATCAGATGCAAACCTGTGCAGAGTAAGCAAAATCAATTCTTAGAAAACTCAGAGACTCATTCTTTAGAGTTAGAGTGGCCCAAATTCCTGATTCATTTAATGTCACATTTTTTTCTCTATGAGTTTATATTTTCTTATATGACACTGCTTTCAATAGCAGTCACTGAATGAGCAGTAAATTCTACCAATTTTCCATATGCCATCAATATCCTACACTATTATATGCTAGAAGACATACGCACATGATTGTAGAAATATCACTAATTATAGTGTTATCACTAATTGGTATATCTTCTTGAAATAAATTATTGTTTGGAAAAAATAGATACATATTTAGTATAAGCCTGACTAGCAGATAAGAAATGTTAACTCCTATTGAAACATGCCCTCAGGTATTCAACCCAAGTAACTGTAGAAGCAACAATCGACTTTTTCAGCATATGCTAAGTGCTCCAGTTCTATAACTGAAGATGACTTTTTTACTCAAATGAGGAAGGAGATAGGTGAGTAACTTTTGAATATTGATTAAGCATTTGTGCATGAGGTCTGTGCTCAAGTGTTCTCACTTGGCTTTTTCTCCTTCTTTTCTTAATTAAAAAGAAAATTATGTAAATGTGGCAGACTTAGGGCTGTATGCAAATTCTCCTCTCTGTGGGTACGTGGTCTATTTGTATTTCCCCAACCTTTGGGACTCGAGGTGGCCAATGAAATTCACAGAGACATGTGTTAATCCCTTCCAGGAGAAAAGCTTTGAATTACCACTGAGAGACCCCCGTATCTTGTCTTTCCTCTTGCCATGGTGACCAGTGAAGCTCCAGGCTTCATCAGCCTGGGTCCTAGGTGACAAGATGTGAAGCACAGCCCACCAGCCAATGAACTCATTAGGAATGTGTGCAGTATGAAATCAGCATTTGTTGTCACAGATTTATCACAGCATAACCTAAACCATAACAGAGGTAGGCATTTTTCTTGTGAAGAAAATGAGGGTTTTTTCCAAACAATACAGAAGTATCTAGAGCTGCTGAGTTCAACATGGTAACCAATAGTCATATGTGGCTATGTAAATTAAAAATAAGTACAATTAAAGATTCATTTCCTCAGTCACATTAGCCACATTTCAAGTGCTTGACAGCTACATGCCACTTGTGGCTACTGAATGGGACAGCACAGATACAGAATATTTCCCTCGTGACAGAAAGTTCTATTGGACAATGCTGAAGAGTTAAACAGCAAAGGACCTAAGTCACTGCTCATACCCCTTCGTCAATCCCTCCCTAAAGGCCATCATTCCTTACAAATTCTTATATCATTCCAGTCCTTCTATCTTATATTACCATATCTATGGTTTTTACATTATAAACATAAAAACATCTAGATAAATGATAGATAGATAGATAGATAGACAGACAGACAGATAGATATTACTTGGTGACTTGCCTTTATAATCCAACTAACAAAATGTCCTGGAGATCATTCCATGTAAATCAATTTAGGTAGCTTTAGTTCTGATTTCACAGCTAGTATTGCTTTTAAGAAATTTTCATAATTTAACTGTTTTTCCCCTACTGGACATTTAGGTGGTTCCTAGAAGCAATCACTGTTAGCATATTGACATAGATTTTTCAAATTCTTTGTCTGGGTTGGGTTTGGTTTTTTCCTGCTGTGATAAAATACATACCACATTGACTTTTATCATCCAGGAACATGACACGTATTATGTTGTGATTTCTCTTTTTCCATTTAAATAACAAAGTTCGGAGATTATTTTATGGGTCATTTATATTCTTCTGAATATTTTTTAATGCTTTTATAATTCGATTTTACATTTCTCTTGAATCTAACTGAAATTTCTTAGTAATTTAAGTAAACATATAAAAATATAATGGTGTGAATTAGGAATCTAAAATATTTGGTTTTCCATATAAATAGCAAATTATATCAATTTCACTAGCTGACTAGTCCATCTCTGCACAGCAAATCCAGTCATCTACTCATTACAGTAAGTCCTCACTTAACGCTTTGATAGGTTCTTGGAAACTGCAATTTTAAATCAAATGATGTATAACACAATGAATTTGACCAGAGGCTAATTCATATAAATAAGGGTTAAGTTCCTATGGCATAGCTCTGGTCATACAACCATCACCAAACTTCTAATATTAAACACTGAAACAAATGTGAACTATACAAACAGTTAAGAAGGATAAATCAAAACAAGGTAATTCTTTTCCAATCCACTTATCCCACTTCAGGGTCATGGGTGGCTCAGGACACAAGGTGGGACCCACCCCGGACAGACATCCTTCCACAGCAGGTTGCATCACACCCACCCACAAGTACATCTCTGGGATGTAAGAGGAAACCAGGGTTCCCCCCGAAAAACCACACAGACATGAGGAACACATCCAAGTCTCACATAGACAATGGCCTCCACAGGGAAGCCTCGTTTTTTTCTCATCAACATTATAACAAAAGGACACTGAATGCAACAAGGTTATTAAAGGATCTGCTGTACAAATAAACATGCAAGAGCTTTCGAATTCCCTTTTCTGTTCTATTAATATATTTCTGTAAGTTTTAAGTTGTATGAGTTTTATTTGAAGTCCTGTGGCTTCATGAAGCATTTACAAAATAATTTATTTCTGATATGGCAAGCTATCCTCAATATCCCCTTGGTTCTTTTTGATACGTTTTCACTTGTATATGAATTTTAGGGTTGGATTGTTAACTTCCTTTTGAAATTTAGTGTTCAAATTTTTATTTGAAAAGCACTGACCTTATCATTGAATTTGGCCAAAGCTTACATCTTTGCCACATTGACTTTTATCATCCAGAAACATGACATAACTGTATTTTTCATAGATTATTTAACATCCTTCAGTAAAGATTTCCCTTTTAATTTTTCTTCATCTAAATCTTATAAATTATATTGGTTTTAGTTCTGGTTTCATTTTTTTAATGTATTTGCTATGGTTGACGTTGTGAATATAATCTTTTCTAAATTCCATTTTCAAATAAGTTATGGCTTAGTATAAAGCTGTTAATGTTTGCATTTTTATTTTATACCTTCTTAATTATATGAACATTATTAATAGTTTTAATCTTTTTTTTCAGAGAAATCTTTTGGATTGTCAGAGCAGAAAATCAGTATTATCTTCAGGTAAAGACATTCTTCTCTCTTCTTTCCAATATTAATGCCTGTTGTGTCTCTTCTTTATCTTCCTGCCTTGTTAGCACCACAGGAAAAATGGGCATTTTGTATTCTTCCTGGATTTAATAAAAATGCTTCTTATATTTCTCTATTAAGCACAGGAGAAATCAGTCTTAAATTTACGTATCTAGTGATTTTTCAACATGCATGAGATGATTACTAAGTTTGACTTTTATCAGTTGCTGTCATAAATAATACATACAAATGTTGGAATTCTAATTTAAACCATCTTTGCATTCCTTGGTTAAATCCTACTTTACCACTATGCAATCCTGATTTAATACACTGCTGGATTCTGCATATGAGCTCAAAGCTGAGGTTGGCCAAATGCTCCGTGTGTGGTGTGCATGTGTGTGTGTGGTAGTTCTCTGATTTTCCTGTCAAGTATAATATTATCCTCAAAAAGTGAGTTCAGAAGCTTTTCATACTGTTACATGCACTGCAATCGTTTTATAAGCTACCTGAGCTTGAAAGTTTGGGAGAAATTACTAAAAAATGGCACCTATCTATGTCTTCTTTATTTTTCTTGACATTAGATTTGTCAAACGATAGACTATCTTGGGAGAGCTTTTAAAGAACCAGGTTTACATTCTATTGATCAACTCTATAATTTTTAGAAAAATGCTATTAACAATCTGCTTTACCTTTATATTTGTTTCTACCATTTTTAGGGTTTTCTATTGTTCTTTTACTGGCTTTTAGGTTTCACTGCTAATTGAATTTTCTCTGCTTCCTTAGGAAATGTATTTATAACTGTATTTTTTTCTTCAAGCGCTTTTTTTACTGTACCCCACATATTTTGGTTTTTGTAGGACTCTCATTGACCTTGATTGACCTTACAATTTACTTTTCTCCCTCTTCATCACAAGAGTGATTTCTGGTTTTTTTGCTTACCACTGGTATTCTTAGCCACATTCTTCTCTCCTGGCTCACACACTCGTTCTGTTGGTATCCATCTTTATGTCATGGTTTCCAAGAGCCTCCCTGAGTCTCTGCATATCCAAAAATGTCTTTAGTTTTCCTTACACTTGAATGCTAATTTGCCAGGTTATAGGATCCAAAATTCAAAATCATATCCCTCAAGTTTAAAAAAAAAATAGCAGCAAGAAGGAAAGGAAGAAGTACTGTATTTTTCCGTGTATAAGACACCCCCATGTCTAAGACAACCCCTACTTTTCTAACCCAACATTAGGAAACCCTGTCAACTGGTTACTCCCATGTATAAGACGACCCCCAATTTCTGATCTAACAGCTTTAGACAAAAGTATTGTCTTCTACACAGAAGACTATGGGAATATTTATCGAGGGTGGGCCACTCTGCCAGCCACTTTCAACACACTCATTTTTTTAAATTATCATAATAACCATCATTTTTTTGACCATCATAATAAAGTAGAGGTATTGGTTTGCACATTTTATGTAAGTGGAAACTCAAGCTCAGAAAGGTGTTCTCTTGCCAAACTTACACAGCAAGTGAGTGCCAGAAATGCTTTCAGTTTAATGATGGTGGACCTCAAAGCCCACACTCCGAGTCCAGACCACGGCCTTCCAGTTGGAATATAATGCCAGGCATATATGTAATTTCACATTTCCAATAGTCAAATTTTCAAAGGCAAAATGACACAGGTGAAATTCATTTTAACGACACATTTTATTCGGTGCGATATATCCAAAAAGACTACCAATTTGGCAATGTAATCAGTGTGAAAAAAATAATCATCAAGGACATCGTTGGCTTCTTTTCTTTTCGTAAGCCTTTGAAGTCTGCTGTGTCTTTTACACTTACAGCCACCATATTGGGCAGCCCAGCTCCATGTCGTGCTGCTTTTGAAAGCAAATACTTTGCAATAGTGTTAGAAAGGATCCTATCGGGTGATTGTGTTTCCACCTCAGCTTGACAGAAGGAAATCTGGCTGTCCCTGGAAATAATTTTATGGCTATTTTTCGCTGATTGCAGATACACAACTAATTTCCCCTCAGTCGTCACTCTCATTATGGGGCCCAGCCTCACCTGGTCTTCATGGCCAAACGTCAGAGACTTTTTTTAAAGCCAACCCTGAATCCATTCAAAAGGCAGATTAAACATTTCTCCCATTTGCTGTCAGCTGCGTGGATATTTCTAGACATGCCTGACTTCCTGTTTCAAGCCAATGCCTGGCCCCAGTTCAGACAAAGGCTTTTTATCACTCCTGGGACAGCACTGCGGCTGGAGCATCTGATAATTTTCCTTTCTTCAACCCCCACGAGTGTCATGAGAAGGAAATAACACACACGGCAATTTATTTTAACTCTTGGAGACATCCACCAGGCCACGTTCTCTTCTGCCAGTACTTCCGACAACATTAACCTCCTGGGTTCCTCCCACCAGCACCCACAGAGCCTCATAATTCCAGCAGTAACAACAGCTTAGAGACTGGAGTTTTAAATAATAAAGCATACCCTCCCTCAATGGTGCCTCTCACAGCTGGACAGACTGGGAAAGGGGAGACTGGGTGTCAGCATTTGAGAGCTCCAAATTGCAGCTTGACTTCCATGACAGGCAGCAGAGAAGAGCTGTTAAAAGCCCAGCCAGAAACCCCAGGGGTCAACATTCTACAGCTCTGTCTTGCTTAAGAGGTGTATGATCTTAAGCAAGTCACTTGATTTCTCTACCCCTTAGCTCCTTCATCTCAACAGCTCACTTCACGGGGCTGTTGGGAAGCTTAGAGGATATGATGTGTATGATAATAATGTTCATTGTATCTCCCTCCATAAAAGTTCACTGCAAAGTATTTTTGAAGAGTTTGCATTTTCAGCTTTATTGAGGTATAATTAACGAATACAATTGTATAATAAAGTGTACAACATGGTGATTTGTGATTTGATATATGTATACGACTTTGTAAAATGATTACCACAATCAGGTTAACACAGCCATTGCCTCATACAGTTACCGTGTGTGTGTGTGTGTGTGTGTGTGTGTTGAAACACCTAAGGTGTATTTGCACAGCAAATTTCAAGTACAAGACACAGCGTTATCAACTGTAGCCACCATGCTGTGCATTAGATCTTTCGATTTACTCACCTTACGGCTGAAGCCTGTACCCTTTGACCAGCATCCGCCCGTTTCTCCACCCACCCACCCACAAGCCCCTGGTAGCCACCATTCTACTCTCTGTTTCTATGACTTTGGCTTTTTTCCCCCTTAGATTCCACATATAAGTATTTGTCTTTCTCTGTCTGGCTAATTTCAGTTAGCGTAATGAACTTTTTTCAAAAAATGTTGATACGTTGACAACAGAAACCTATATAATTTTACTAACCAATGTCACCCTAATAAATTTAATAAAAAATGTTCATAGATGATACAATGTAGAATTGTACATCTGGAACCTATGTAATTTTTGCTAACCAACGTCACCCCAATAGATTTAACAATAAAAAAATGTTGATACCAAAGCTATTACCTTCAGGATTAGGTTTAAATGCTGGCTATACTGCTTACTAGTTTTGAGACCTTGGACACGTTTCTAACTTCTGCAGGATTTACTTTCCTTGACTCCAACCTGATTGAGTCAAGGTCTTGGTCTCACAAGGTTATCAGAATTCAATAAGGCAACACATGTAAAGTACTTTGTACAATATGAGCCACACACTGAGCACTGCTCTTGTTATAATGGACCAATGTGACATCATAATGACAATGTATCCATCATGATGTTTTCAGAAATGAAGACTAATTCTAATTGACATTCCCGAGGAATGTTGATCCAACCACCAGCATACTTCAAGTCCTTGAATCTACAATATCAGTAATTGATTGGTGACCTTTCGACATAAAAGCTTGTCAGTTCTTCTTTTATTTTTATTTATTTATTTATTTATTTAATGTGGGTAGCTCCCTGGCTGGGAATCGAACCCAGGCCGCAGTGTTGACAGCTCCAAAGCCTAGCCACTACACCACCAGGGAACTCCCCTTGTCAGTTCTTTTTGAAGGGAACTTACTAGGACACTTGCTGAGGACACATGAGACCTTAAAGACAGGCTGCAAAAAGGTGTGTACAGTGCAACCCTGGTGTGCCTGCAGCAGTAGCTAAAAAGCCTGCTGCAGTCCACAGTCCACCTGGGGGCCCCGTTAATGTCCTCTACCCTCGCACCCTGCCAGCTGTCTCTTTCACATCCAGTTTCCGAGTGGCTTCTATTCACATCACTCAGGGTGCATCCCATCCTGACCCCTTAGTTCCCAATGTTAGCTTAACCCTCTGCTCTCTGCCTGACCCAGGTCAGCCATTAGCACCACATGGACCCTGCGTAGATGTCTCTTATTAACAAAATGGCACTTATTTCAGCAAAGGAAAGGAGGACTCCTTATTATCTGGACATCAGGAAAGCAAGAGGAATCTACAGGACCAGATAAATCCCATCTCTTTGGCTTAAATTAAATTCCTGCCACAAATGAGCAAAAGCTGGCACGTGGAGACTGCTTCAAACCTATCTACACAGTGTCCCCTCTTTTCTGTTGCTCCCAACGTGGCCCAAAATGTCAGTGCCATTAGCCATGAAGAGCAGCTTGTTAGAGACATTTTCTGACGAAAAGCGGGCTCCTCAAAACAAGGGGCTTCTCCTGGGACATGAGGGCTGGCAAGCTCAGGAGCACACTCCATATGCCATGTCTACCATCATCAGCCACAGCCACCTGTGACAAAATGTCCCCACTTCCTAATGTGCCTCAGGGCTAGGCTCGCCCTGGCCGTTTGCTTCTTTGCTCGCATCTCCATGCATGTAATCTCACTTTTACTCTCTCTTCTCCCGCTCCTTGTTCAGTTAATTATGCATTTGACAAACATCACCTCAGCCCTCTGAGAGGCCATGTTCTCCCCATTTCTCAAAATTGCCTTCCGGGTCTACCTGCACCGAAATCACACCAGCTCATGATGAAAATGCATATTCCTGGGCCTCTTCTCAGCTCTGTTGACTATGTGGAGCTCAGGGACTTGAGTCTGTGAGAAGCCCTCCAGGTCGTATTGTGATGTGCAGGCAAGTGCATGAAGCATTCACAGGGAACTTTCTAGCCACGGAGTTCTGTTCAGCTGTGTCTGCCTTTCTCCTATTGTAGAGTTCCCTTCTACATCAATCAAGTCTACACGACACCTCGTCCCTCATGCTATCAATCCGACAAGGGTACCACTGGCTGCTTTAACAGATACATCCCCCAAATGTTGAGGCCTAACACAGTCATCGTTTCCTTCTTCCCCTTACAAAACTTGCGGCGCAGTGTGATCAGTCAGGCAGCATTCCTCAAAGTGGCCACTGAGGACCCAAACCCCACTCCATCTTATGGCTGCGTTAACTTCATGGCGTAGCTTCCAGAGTGCCTTCCATGGGGTGCCCTCCTTTCCAACCCCCCAGAAGAGGAGTTTGGGGGACCACAGTGGCAGTTTTCACGAGCCAGGCCTGGATGTGGCACTTCCCACTTCGGTCTCCATTCCACCATTCACACTCAGTCACATGGCCATGCCTCACATCCAGGAGCCTAGCCACATGCACAGAGAGCAGCAGGTTTTGAAGAAAAATTAACAGTCTCTCCTTGTAGCTCATTCAAAGGAAATGGTTTTTCAGCACCAGTTGATGGCGGCCCTGAGCCCGCAAACTTGGAGGAGCTACCAGAGACTTGAGACCTTGATCCAAGTGGGCTGCTGCTGCTGCTGCTGGCACAATCCCTGCCGAAGAGTAGAAATATGAGGGCCGTCCGGAAAACATCCAGCCAGAAATGCCTCTGCTTCCCATGTTACGTGGCTGGGTTCTTTCTGGACAGCCCCTGTAAATCCATCTATTCCATCCCTTCTCCCAGCTGGCTTCTGGGACAATGCTGGGCCCTGGAGGTCAGTCGCTGCCTCATTGTGAAGCTCTGGACCCAAAATCTCAGGTGTCCTCCAGGTAACTTTAAAAGAACTTTTATCAGCTGGCTAGGTGACCGTAGTTAATGCATCGGCTAGAACAGAATGTTCTTGCCCGCTGAGAGCATTTGGATGAGGTCTGGCCACCGAAAGTGTACGGTCAAGGGTCTGTTACAGTGGTAGAGATCCTGTAATGAACCCAAAGCTCAGAACCTTGAAAGCTGTGATTAAAATGAGCAGATATAGTAACTCCGAGAAGTCCAAACTCATGATCTGAGCCTGTTTCCTCTGGGACTATGAAAGGACTAGCAGAGGAGTGAGATCTTGGGACTCAGAGAGAGAGAGAGAGAGAGAGAGAACCTGCCCCAAGCGACTCTTAATCACGACATGGGTGGTTGGTAACCGTGAGAAGGCACCAGCATGCTGCTGTTTGATGACATTACAAACTGGAGTCCTTTGACGGGCGTCTGTTTGTATTTTCCCTGGACTCAGGAAGACACTGCAACTCCATTTTAGCAAGGAAGAGGACAAGAACGGGCGTTGTTGAAAGCCCAGCTGCAGGGCACATGTGTACAGATGAACAGACCACGTCCCAGCCACACTTTTCCCAGAAGTGCAGAAACAGCCAAATCTGATTAAATCCTCAGACACACGTAAATCAGCACTGCCGGCTACTTATTCCCTGGTCAACCTCTGCTCTGAGATCGAATCGTGCTGGCTGCAGAGGTGTAGGAGACAAAGCGGGTGAGCCTACACCCCTACCTCTATAATCACACCTGACATTTACAAAGAACTCTACTATTTGTACAGGAAAGTTCAAATACTTTCATGTCACTTGATCAGGTGCTTGTAATCATCAAATCGAACAGAGTATGAAGCAAGATTTTATCTTCTACATCATCTTTGTCATTACTAGAATCACCATAATCCACAACAATGTCTCCACGTCACACGTACAATGATCTTTAATAATCTTTACTGGAAAGTTCCCCCTTTTCCCCCCACTTTGCTTCAAACTTTTAAATCAGATCCATATTAAATGTTCTATTAAAACTTTCCCAATTTGTTCAACATAATTATCTCTCATGGAGCTTTTCATATTATGTGGTTACCTGCTTGTTTCTCTGTATCTTTAATTCCTCTTTTGAAAATAAGGTAATGGGTGATTGAATAGACAGAGGGATGGTTGAATGGATGAATGAATGGGTAAGGTAGTTGGATGTGTGAGCTAAGTGGGTGGAAGAGACCATCCATTTTTATTTTGATAGCTAGACGGTGAGTTTAAAATAAAGCCTACATACTTGAGTTTCCCCATCCACAAGTCTATAAACATTGCAAGGACTCCCTCGTGCCTTGTGTAAACTTTCAAACACACCCACCATGCTATGAGCTGCTGGAAGCAGGGATTAGGTTCCATTCATCTTTTTATAGCCAGCGCAGTGTCATACACAGAAAAGAAACTGAATTGATGGCTCTTGAAAATGTGACTGAATAAATGACTATTTGTTACACTTAACTCACAGCTGACCAAAAGAATGCCAAAAATAAAGAAAAACTGTGAACTCTCTTCCCTTCCCTTCACTAGAAAGGACACTGAGAACCAAACAGCCCAGGGAATATGTGACATTTGTGGAAATTAATGTGTTTTATTCCAAGAACAACTACAACTGGTCAATATTAATCAGGATTTAACCATGTTCTTAGGCCTGCAGTAGATTACCTGGAATAGCCAGTGAAGCACTCTGAGTGGGACTTTCCTAGGAGTAGGAGTACTTGGGACTGATTCTATTTCCCCTGGGGTGTCATTACAGGGTCAGGGTAATCGGGAGGAAAGGTTCTAAGCCAGGACCTCATACTAACTAGTACCGTCTCTTCGCTTCTGGAAAAGAATGAGCTTCTTTACTGGTCAGCAGGCAGATGCTCACATGTCCTCTGAAATCACTCACCGTCGCCTTTCAGCTGGACAGTGAACCATGCTGCTAGGGGAGGGGCCCTGGCTGTCTGCCTTTGATAGGGTGAAGTTCAGGGAATAACAGAGAGACCAGGAGTCAGGAAGGGATGTCTCAGTTGGGCTCCCACCAAATCAGAAATTGAGGCAGCTTATTTGAGAGGTAATACCAGAAAGCAAGTGAGACAGGGAAGGAGGAAAAGCCTGTACCAGGGTGCATCACATGAGGCTCCGTGCCCGTGGGCATTCAGCCAGAGCACCATGTGCCAAGGGACCCACCTCACACAAGCTTTCTGGAGTCCTCAGTGATTCTTCAGACTGTGAATGACTCCCAAGACCAAAACATTTGAGAACTGCTGATTTCCATTGTGAATAAAGATTTCTCCTTTAAATTTTTGAAATTGTTGATAGTGTTATAAAGAATACAGGCTTACCATAAAAAAAATCTATAAGAAATTCATACAACTGAACAGCAAGAAAGCCAAAGAAGTCGATTGAAAAAGTGGGCAGAGGACCTGAGCATTTTTCTAAAGAGAACACACCAAGCCAACAGGTAGATAAAAAGGTGTGCAGCATCACTCATTATCAGGGAAATGCAAGTCAAAACCACAATGAGAAATCACCGCACACCCATTGGAATGGTTCTTATCAAAAAGGCAGGCGATCGTGAGTGTTGGTAAGGCTGTAGAGAAAAGGGAACCTTTGTGCACTGCTGGAAGGATTGGGAATTCATACAGCCACTATGGATGACAGTTTGGAGGATCTTCAGAAAGTTAAGTACACAAATACCTCGTGACCCAGCACTCCCACTTCCCTCAAAGAGATATGTGCACCCCCATGCTCCCTGCGGCATTATGCACAACAGCGAAGCTATGGAAACCACCTGAGTGTCCGGCAATGACTGAATGGATAAAAGAAGCGGGATATATATAGTAATCAGCCATGAGAAAGAAGCAAATCTTACCATCTGCAGCAACACAGATAAACCTGGTGGACATTATTCTAAATGAATAAGTCGGCCAGACACAGACAAACACCATAGGATCTCACTTACACGTAGAATCTAAAAAAGCCAAACTCGTAGACACAGAGAGTAGTGGTTGCTAGAGTTGGGGTGGGGATGGGGGGCAGATGGGGAGATTTGGTCAACGGGCACAAACTTCCAGTTATAAGATGTGTAAATTATGGGGATCTAAAGTATAGTCCAGTGACCATAGTTAACAATACTGTATTATATACTTGAAAGTTGCTGAGCGAGGGGATCTTCAGTGTTCTCACCACACACTAAAAAATGGTGATCCTGCGAGGTGATGGATGTGTTAACGAACCCTGCTGTGGTCATTCTTCTGCGATGTCGATGTGTCAAGTTATCACATTGTACGCCTTCAACTTACACAATGCTGTATGTTAATTCTTCCTCAAGAAGGCTGAGGGGGGAACCATTCCCTCTGTCATATCTTTCCCCTCTTCTCAGGCTCAGGACCTCATCATTTCTTGGGGATTCATGCCATCCCCTGCTAGTCTCTCTACCTCCAGCTTCACTCCTGCCCTCTCATTTAGCAAATACCCCACTGCTGAAATGATCGCTATGCAACGCAAATCAGATCGTCATACTGTTCTGCACATCGTTCTCTAGAAAATAGGGCCCAAATTCCTAGGCAGGCCCCAGCCACTCGCGTCATCCCTACCCTACCTGCTGAGATGCAGGAACATGAGAGAAAGCAGGCTGACGTGGGCTTCCTTCGGCACCAGAAGGAAAAGTGAAAGTTCAGTTGGGGATGTGATGGGTTGTCAAGACGTTGGTATGAACAGCGTTGTCACCTGACCGAGCTACTTGTTACGATGACAGATTTGAAGAAATACAATGATTACGAAGCAGACGTAGCACCCACTGTGACTATGCGGTGCATGGAGGTCGAAGATAAGGTGTTCATCCAGCTCACACTTTATAAGCTGTCCCGTGTGCTCACCCACGTGTGCACACATGTACACACTCAGACACACAACAATTTCGGGGCATGACTTGGCCCTCTCCTGCTTTTCCAACACCATTTCTTTTTGTTTGTTAAATGTATTGCGGTGACATTGGTCCAACATCATTTATCCTTTCCCAACACACGGCAAGCACGCAAGCGAACTCCTTTTTTCTCAGTGGGACATCTTTTCTCATCCTCCCCATCTCTGGTGCAATGCTGTCCCCAATATCGAACCATTCTTTTCTCCTTCTCTCTGCCTTTTCTGCATTAAAAATCCAGTTCAAGGTGTCCTTTCTCTGTATAGCATCATCTCCGTATACATTGTTTAAATTATCACATCCTGCAGCAGTTATTTGTTTATGTATCTTTCTCTCCTCCTAGTTTAAGAACTCTTTGAGAGGGTGTCTTATTTATCCTTATGTTCCTAATACTAGCAGAATGTGGTAAACACTCGAATAATTCCGCTCAATGAATAAAAAAGTAAATTAGGCCGCACTTTCCTCATGTTGTGGCATTATACACAAGCCAGCCAACTGAACACAAATGTGGTGGCTGTGCAGTAAGGGTTTTGGAGAAAGAGATCAGAAGGATCTCGCTTGCAGTTTGAGCCTACTCAGATCTGATGACCATTTGACAGTCAAAAATCACAGAAACTGTGCTGAGATCCTTCCTAAATGGATCGTGTCAGTGCTAATACAAACAGTTGGTGCTCTTAAATGAGGAGAAATTGTTTGAATTACAGTGATTGCCTCATTCTTGTGAATTCCCTCAGCAGCAACACAATCTGCTCACCCAAAAGGGGCTTTTGAAAAGCATCTCACATGGCAAGGCTAGGCTTGATGTGATGAATAAATTCACCCGGAAACATCTGTTAAGGTACAGCTTCTACAAGGCAGCAATCATTTCTTCAAGTGTAGTGAGATACGTGGAAGTGCTTCTCTGTTACTGCAGTGCTGATTGACATTTGAAAACTTCCTGGTCTCCCCCAAAGAATACAGAGCAACTATAAGGGAAAGAGGGAAGACAGATAAGCGTTAACATTTCCTGCAGGCCAAATATTGTTGCTGCCAGCAATTATTTCATTATGATAACTATTGGTAATTTCCTGAATGCACTGTCCTCTTTCTTGCCTCTCTCATTTGGTATACCCTTTCATCCTCGTCTCCATCTAGCTAAACGGTACTAGCCCTTTAAGACAAAGATCGGGTGTCCTCTCTTCCAAGAGCTCACATCTGGTCCCCTCCTACTCTGGTCAGACCCCTATCACATTGCAATGCAAATCTCGCCTGTTCCTCTTAGTGGACTAGAGGAGCCTTGCAAATAGGGTCACACTGTCTGTATCTCTAGCAGCTGAAAGAGGAGCTCTTCCTGACTTTGGCCTTGGAAACATCTGTCAAATGAATATACATATAAATTTGCTCTGGGTGTCGTGACCAGAAATCACGTATTCCCTTTCACAGCACTCTGATGGCTAATTTCATGTGTCCACTTGACTGGGCCACAGGTAGACAGCCCAGGCATGTGATCAAACATTATTCTGGGTGTGTCTGTGAGGGCGTTTTATGAACTGCAGTGTCACCTAAAATTCTTCATTTTTGTGGTGAATTGTACTTCGTACTTCCCAGCACCACCCGGGGCACAATTCGTAGTGTCACTGCATGGGTGCCCATGAGAAATCAGATAACTCAGCCACAACGTGCATGTTAATGAGGTTCCCACTGCTGCCTTATGTCCTCCTCCTTCCCTCACTTGCCCAGACTTAGAGAGGGTTTCAGTTCCTCAACGTTAAAGCTTGCACTGTTTAGTATATATCAGCTTGATGTAGGCTGGCATTTCTTGGGGGACTATAGAATATTCATAATCAAGGATCCCCTTTCTCTTGAAATAATTTTTTTCTTTTAATGTTATATTTATTGGGGTGACATCGATTAGTAAAAATTACACAGGTTCCAGGTGTACAATTCTACAATACATTGTCTATGTGCTGTGTTATGTGTTCATTACCCAGAGTCAGTTCTCTATCACCATATATTTCTGTCCCTGTCCCTTCTTCCCTACCCTCTTCCCCACTTACCCTCAGGTAACTACTGAATTATTGACTGTGTCCATGAGTTTTGTTTTTTTGTTGCTTTCAACTTTATGTTCCACATATGAGTGGAATCATGCAGTTCTTGGTCTGCCTTATTTCACTTAGCATGATGATCTCAAGAACCATCCATGTTGTCATAAATGGCAATATTTCATCCTTTCTTACAGCTGAGTAGTATTCCATTGTGTAAATGTACCACAGCTTCTTTATCCAGTCGTCTATCAGAGGACATTTTGGCTGTTTCCATGACTTGGCCACCATAAATAGTGCTGTGATGAACACTGGGATACACATATCTTTGTGGACAGAGGTTTTCAAGTTTTGGGGGTAGATACTCAGAAGAGGGATTGCTGGGTCACATGGTAACTCTTAGTTTTTCAAGGAAACTCTGTACTGTTTTCCACCGTGGTTGAACCAGTTTGCATTCCCACTAGCAGTGTATGAAGGTTCCTTTGTCTCCACATCCTTTCCAGCACTTGTTCTTTGTTGAAATGATTTTCACCTTGACTTCTCATGTAATGCTTTTGCTTCATTGTCCTCCTACCTCTCAAAATACCTTTGCTTTGTTACCTGACCAGGATCTTATCTTCCCCTCACCCGCTAACCATCAACATTGGCAAATCAAATTCTTAGATATTTTTTCTCAATAAAATTAGATAATATATGTGTATCAATAAGGGTTTGTTTGCAAAACCATAAACCATTTCAGGTATTTTGAATAGGAAGAGATTGGCCATAGGGGATTAGAGGCTTCCACAACTCCTAGAAGTGTTGGAGGAGTGAAAGTCAGGGAAACTGGTCAAAGAGTACAGGAGTCACAGGAAGTGCCATCACCAACCTCAGAGGTTGCAATGTTAAAGTGTGCAACTTTCAAGGGCACATCTACAGCTCCTGTCACCTGCCTCCAACCACCGCTAAAAGATGATGGCTTTCCAAATTGTTCCCTCATTAACAGAATGAAACTCGAAGCCTGACAGCAATAGGTCTGGGAGATGTTTCTAGGTTTTCAGCCACTGCAGTAGAGCGGAGAGCTCAGGAGGGTTGGGACACTACTAAGTATCCACAGAGGTTTTTTGGTATAGTATGTGAGCATGCTCAGTAAAACTCTGAAGTCCCAAGACTGCAGAGCCAAGAGCCCCCTCAGTGCTGATAAGGACAAGATCTAAGCAAAAGCATTTGACACTAGTTATCAGGCATGAATGAGTGAGTAGGAAGAGTCGGTCAGGGAAGGGGGAAATACCCACATCGGGGTGAATTATCTAAGGCACTGCTGTGCAAAGTGGGGGTTCCATTCTACCTGAGAAGCAGAAAAATATGGCCACCTTAAAGATGGCAGGTTGGAGCAATTATGCATTAGCTTCCTTCCCTCATAGTGAGGGTAGACCCTGGGGGTACCTCCCTCATATTTAGGGGCTGTGCTCAAACAAGTTCTAGTGAGTTTCCGAGGTGTTGGAAGAGACATTGAAGAGAATGCAGGCCAGTGTATGCTTGAGGTGGGGCCTTGGAAATGCACCTGAGTCTAGGTTTGCAAGGAACTGCCCACCTCTGCTGAAATCAGAGGTAGGCTAGTGGAGATGACACAGGTACCAGAAATGTTTTTGCTTAGGACATCAGCCAAAGGCTTCCATTCTCCTGAACTTCATCACTGGTTTCTTCTTGAAAGAGTGGCCATCTCCACTCCCATTTGTTTTCAACCACCATGACCAAATTTCAAACTCAATAAAGTTACTATTTGACCATTGTACTGGTGATTTCCAAATCAGATGGTCACTTCTCAGTTCTTATGTTTGGGAGTTGTTGGAATAAAGGTGGCATTTATAGTCATAGGGCTAGATAAGGCCAACTTGGGGCTTTATGGGTCATAAGAAGTATGGTGCAAGAGTAAGTCATGTTGCTTAAGAGAACAGAGATAGTGACCAAAGGGATTCTCTGCATGCCTCACTGAACCCCAATATCTGTTCTTCCAACCTACAAAAGCATGACATTAAAAGCTATTCCTTTGTGTCTTGAGGACTTTTCTGTTTCCCAGAATTTCCAAATACTTTTGCTAGAAAATATCTTGGGCTTTTAATAGCAAACATCAAAGCAGAAATAGTTAGCAGCCAGTAGACCACAAGATGGTTGGAAAAATGAGTCACAGACTCCATAATGGGAAAAGGGGCCATAAGAGGCAATTAAGGACAGCCACTCATTAGCAGTTTGCCCTACTTCTCAGTTGGCAGTAGGTCGGCTCTGAGTCCCATTACCACCTCTCACAACTCCGTGAAAATGTGCTTCCTTACTTCTCTCCCATCTATTTGTATTGCCCTATCATGGCCTTTCCTTTCCATGGGGCACATCAGAGCACCTCTAAGGCTGACTTTAGATGAGGGTTGGAATATTGTTTGAAAACCTTTTTATCACCCAGCCATTCTACCATGTGAATTGGGACTGAATTCAAGTTCTTTGTTTGGATAGGAGCTAAAAAATAATGCTAATTGGAAGGAGGATGACATATATCAGTATGCACAATAAATTTTGATGGATATATGATAGATTGCTGTGATGATATATCAATATTTTAGTAGAAGATTAACTGAACAATGGAGCCCCAAATGGAGATGATTTTCTGGGTGGTGCCAGAGCCTTGCTGTAACCTTCCCTGATCTTGGCTGCCCCTTTTTATCCACAAGAAAGATGGAAGCAGGACAGAAATGAGTCATGTCCTTGAAACAACCGGAAGTCCACAGTAGAGCCGTGTTTGGAAAATGTGTCAGAACAGACAAAATGGTATACCTCTTCCTTCCTTCTCTACCTGGCCACTGTGCTCCTCCTTTAAACCCCTCCTCTCTGTAAGCCTGACACTACCAGGTAGTTCTGTGCACCATCCTGTATACCAGGGGCTCTCACCCTTGGCACTACTCACATTCTGGGCCAGGGTTCTTTGTCGTGGCGGCTGTCCTAGACATTGTGGGATGTTTAGCAGCGTCCTTTGTCTCTACCCACTAAAACCAGCAGCATCCAATTGTCACAACCCCAAATATCTCCAGACATTGTCAAATGCACCCTGATGGTGGTGGTCGTGGGGGGCAGGCACTAAATACCCCACAGTTGAGGACACCTGCAGCCCCAAGAAGTCAGTAAGCCCAAGAAGACCCCAGAAATGTCCACTGCCTTATGCAGGGTGGAGAAAGGACTGCTGGATTAAATGTTGGTTGCCAGTACATAGTTTAGACGATTGTCTGATGTGCTTAGAGCCCAGATCCAAAACTGAAACAGCACCTAAGGTCACATATTTATCCCCACAGGGGGCACGGTTGAGCAGGCCCTTTTTGTTGTTTAAATAGAGCCTTCAGCCAAAAGCATTTCTGAATAGCCAAGTCCTATAAACAAATGTCTGGTTACCTGAGAGGGAAAATCAGCAGAGGTGCCGGTTCCCTGCTGTGTTCACACAGCTCCTTAAGTTTTCATTTTACCCTCAGCAACAGCAAGCTGATGGCAGTTCATTTGTGACCTGTTAATGGGGTGCATTTTCATATTTATCTGCTTTCACTTTATCTGTGGCCTCTTTGGGAGCGGCTCCCTGATTGCTCTCCAATCATTTCCTGCCCCTTTCGAGAACATTAGGTATTAATTCAAGCTTGTCAAATCTTATATGATCTATTCCATTCAGGAGCTAATACCTCATCAACCTTACCTGGCACTGGAAAATTCAATTTCTGAAGATACCAGCTGTTATCCCGGAGACCTTGCATATCTGTTTGGTACAGCTAATAGGAAATGTTCTTGCTGAACTCATTTTGTTTTTTTGTTTTTTTGGTTTTTTTTGCAGCTAGTAAAGTTCTATGAATTGCACATAAAATATGGCCCAATGAATCTTCAATAAATGAAATGAGTAAACTTATGGCATACTAATTTAAGTGCTTTTTCTGTAATCATTCTAAATAACAACAAATAAAATAAGACTACTACACATCTATGCAAGTTATAGGATTCTTTCAAAGACATTTTGTGTCAAGGCTTTTCTGCTTAGTTTCAAAGATAACATTAAACTATGGTGTGTCTTTGAAAGGTTGGAGACACATCAAGTTGGCTAGCCAATCTACGTCTTTTTGTTTGTTTGTTTGTTTGTTTGTCTTAATGGTTACTGATGTTGGAAAGCCAATCCACAGAGATATGTTGCTGCACATGGGACTGAACTTCCATAACTCATTTTACAACCTGAAGATCAGTTGCTCTCACAGACATCGGAATTCTCTAGAGCTCTCTGAGTTTAAACCTGGTTATGAAAATATCCGATTTCATCATTTGATCTGGAGACAAGAAGATCATTGTCCTGTGCAATCTAGCAGCAGGCTAATAACTACAGTAATTCCAGACAAGTGGTGAGGAGAAAAGATATTTCAGAATACTTGCAACGGCTATGGTCTGATATAAAAATATCTGTGAGATCTATGGGGGGACGAGTTACGGATACTGCTAATACTACTCTGATCGCCTGCATTCCTGACGGAAAGAAATGCTCAATTTCAGTACAAGCTTAGTGAAAATAAAGATTATAAGATTTTTAAATTGACAGGCCTCTGGGATCCAATCCATAGATTTCCAGGTTAAGAATTCTTGCTCTGATGGACTGATATATTCCATTGCAACATGGAGGGAAAAGCAATCAGAGTCCAAGAACATGACAAAGAGCATGCGATTCTGATCTCTACCAAGCCTCTGCTCCTTACCTCTGTGAGATCATCTACACAGTTTTCCCATTACTCATTCAGCCTTGACCTCAGAGACCCCCTTGCTTTTCCTGAACTACCGTCCTGCCTCAGGGCCTTTGCACTTGCTGATCTCCCTGCGTTCAAGGAGGGGAAATTGCCTTCAGATTTCTGCTTCACTGGCTCTGTCATCACCTTGAGATCTTGGCTTGAATGTCACCTTCTCATTCAGCTCTCCCTGACTTGATATTTAGTATGGCAGTCGTTACCGTGCGAATTAATTGCAGCAGGTCTAGAATTAGCCTAAATCTCTGTTGAAATAAGACATCCGTCTGTATGGCACTGATCCCTGGCCAAGGCATGAAACCTATTCATTAACAGTGTGGCAGTGTAACCATGGGCTCAGGGAGTTTGGAGAGGTTTGTGCCAGCTTGTCAGCATTGTTTATTGATAATGGTGACACTAATGATCTTCATCTGGTCAGGGTGACACCCTTAGAGGTCTCTGCTGTTGGTTAAGGCTGGTTCCCCAGCAAGAATATGCCTCCATAACCAGCAAAACATAAAAAACTCTAGCCAAGACTCGATTTGGGGTTCCCTTGTTCCCAGGGGTATCACGTATACATCGCTGGCTCTTGATTGGAAAGCAAGCATGCACCCTGCCACAGCCCTTACAGACAAAGGACACTAGATTCCTCCCCAACCTCTCTAGATCCCTCACTAGGAGACAGTGTTTGGCTATGTTGCACAGCCTCACTTTAATGCTCTTGCTCCATTACACCCTTTTCCTATAATAAACTTCAGATTTGTAAAGCACTGTCATTTGGAGTCCCATGGGCTTTGCTTAGCAATCAAACCCTGTTTAAATGCCACCATTAACGCGCAGTCCAACTCGCTCTCCCCTTGTCTCTACGGCACTGAGCACCAGCTGACATACTATGGATATCATTTATTTTGTTCACATTAACATAGTTATTACTTTGCTTCTTATTTTCTATTGTCCTCCCACAGTGAGAGTCCAGGAGGGCAGGGTTTCTGGTCTAATTTTCTTTCTAATGCAGTATCTCTGGACCACAGCAGGTCTTCGGCATTTATGATTTGATGAATAAATAAATGCGTTGGGGGAAGAGACAGCTAGAAAAATCACTTAGAGTTCAAGGTTGTTGGGCCCCAGCTCTGAGGGTGAAAAATCAATACACAGAAGCTTAGAAAGACGGGCCATGATAAACACTGTGATCACCTGCTGATTATACTCAAGTCAGTTACCATAAGGGACAGAGAAGTTAACTGACAGTCAGCTACAATAGGAATTGACACATCTAATCTACGTTGACTTGAAGACCAAAAACTGATGCCCAGGTAGGGCCCACAAGTGGCTGAGTGCTTCTCTTTTCTGACAGCTATGCCAGCCTCTGAAGGCTATCAGAGTCGCCCAGATCAGACGTGGCATCTCTTTTGGTTTCCTTAATACTTTCAGAAGCCTTTGTGTTCCAGGGCCTTTGTTGGAGGGGTGAGAAAACACAGTGGCTGGAGCTGGGCAACACCACGGGGCTAGCAGTCAGGGGCATTAGCACTGAAGTCGGAGGACCTAGAAGTTTGAGGAGGAGCCACGTCGATGGACCACCGATACGGCGGTTTGGCTTCTTCTCACGGGCCACATGCATCTGATGTAAGTGCTTCCGTTGTCCTGAGCTCCCGTACAGATCGCTGATCTAGAAAAGACAGCTTAGCTTTGAGCGCTGCTCACCTGAGCAATGGCCAAGTCCTTCCTCGGTCCTGGAGCAGGGACTGCCCAATCTTCACCTGTGTCTGAATTATCAGAGGAATTGTTTTTAAACACAGGGTCTGGTCTTCATTCCCACTCCCCACCCTGGTGGGGATTCTGAATCATCAGGTCTTTCTGAGATGGGATCTGGGCAATTCGTATTTTTAGAACTTCTGTGGATGATATTATAGTCGGGAAATATCTTTCTCTAGATTGTATCATAAAGAATTCATGAATTCAAAAGTGATTAGTGATTTCAATGAGCAAATTAGAGTCACTTCTCTTGAATTATGAGAGAAACTCCTTTTTTCATGTTCATTTTTCTCTCCAGGAATCTGTTTTTTGGTTTTTAAAACTTTTCCCAGTTGTACTGAGATATAATTGACATGAAACACTGTATTAGTTTCAGGTGTACAACATAATGATTTGATCTGTGCATATATTGCAAAATGTGCACCTCAATCTAGTTAACATCCATCATATACATAGTTACAATCTTTTTCTTGTGATGAGAACTTTTAAGATCTCCTCTCTTAGCAACTTTCAAATATATAATGTAGTATTACTATAGTTGTCATGCTGTACATTACATTTTTTTCCTTTATTGTTAAGTTTATTTGGGTGTCATTAGTTAGTAAAATGTTCATAGGTGCCAAGTATACAGTTCTACAGTGCATCGTCTGTGTGCTGCATTGTGTGTTCACCACCCAGTGACAGTTCTCTTTCCATCACCATGTATTTGATTCCCCCTCCCTCCTCTCCCACACCTTCCCCTGCTGACCCTCAGGTCACAAGTAAACTATTGACTGTTACCCATGAGTTTTTGTTTTTTTGTTGCTTTTGGTTTTATGTTCCACCCATGAGCCAAGACACATTGGATTTTTTCTATCTGGCTTATTTCACTTAGCACGATGACACTACATGTACATTACATGTTTCAGTGTCGAAGTGGTGAAATCCTGTCAGAGGCAACTGTGCACTTTGCTCTGGTCTTGGTGACTTTGTTGACCTCTTATTTCTGTCTACCATTCATTGTCCTGTTGCTTGGACTTCCAGACAAACAGTCAAGATGACGAAGGGTAAAATGCCCAGTCCTACACCTTTGCTTTTGAGTTGATTGGGAAGAAGTGGGTGCCTGGTTTTTATTCGTAAGTTGTTAGAAAGGCAGAGAAGGGGGTGGGTGACATATGGTTTTTCCAAGAGTCAAACAGTCAATAATTGGAAGAGCTGAAGGTAGAAAACAGATCTTTCCCCCAGGGGGCCTCACCCATACTCCAATTCGATGCTGTTTCCAAAACTGTCTACTGCCCTAATGAATAACTGCGGTGGCCGCGGGTCACATGCCATTTACCTAGAGTGGCCAAATGAATCGCATCAAGTTAGACAGCTTCCCCGCAGCTTATGTTCAAGCCTCAGGGGTGAGGCACAGTTTAAACTGACATCATCAAAACATATCCCTTAACTTCCTCTCCAGTGGACACTCTTTGGAAGTAGGTGGCAGGTGCCAGCCTTGCTCTGTACGATCTGATCATCCCTAGGAGGCAGCGGTGGAGAGAGGCTGCTGGTACCAGGCCCTAAAAGTTGATTGTGCACATTGTTTCCCAACTCTGCATTCGACGCTGTCATGTTGGTGGCCTGAAATTGGCCATGCTGGGCATATTTACACCATAGAAACTTGTATTTTTCCCTAGAGAATGGCCAAACGTCGAACAGCGTCCTGTCATTACACACCAGGGGAGAACAAGCTGCCTTACTAACATCTGAGTCAGTCTCTTCATGACTCACAAACTGATTCAGAGAAACTCATTAGTCCATGAGTGTCCACTTACAGAGGAACTTTTGACCCCTACGACAAGGCTAAGAAAAAGGCATTTGTTTTGATGACTTCTTCCAGCACAGTACACGTGGAAGGGTCACGTCAAACTAAAGGTTTTCTCCCTTCCCAAGTAGCTGTCTCCAGCCCTGCCCCAGCGTGGAAGTCACGTGAGAAACAGAAATTCACAGCCTGAGTCACACTATCCGGCAGCCTCGTTTAACAACCAATTTGGCATGTCCACCGCTGGTGGGCAGTCCATAGTGGGACAGCTGCCTTCCATGCACAGTTTAGTGAACGAAAGAGAGCTGCTTATGCATTAATTAGAGGGAAGAGAGTCATCACTGACCAGGCATGGGACGGAGAGCACACTTAGAGCCTTGGAGCCCGAGACACCAGGATTCCTACTGCTCCAACCCTTGTCACATGTCTGCTGTCGTGTTTTTTTCACTGTAGCTGGTACTAGTCCACGTGTTTGGCTTTTTCCTCTCCTGCCACTAAATCCCCAAACAGCAGGGTGCATTTTCACTAACCCCAGATAGTCCAGGGAGCAACTGGATCAGAAGAACTGCCTAATGAACCAAAGGGCACCACGGGGCCTCTCTCCGCCAGTAACTGTCGGTAACTAGGAGCTGTGTGGTGATTTTCATAAGGTTTTTTCTTTTCATCGCGATAGTTTGACAGGTCCGGAGCATAACAGAGACAACCCCATTTTAAATGCATTTCTACAGACACCACAGTGAGATGTCAGTTCTGGAAAACGCAGAGAGGAAACCAGCCACGGTGACGCTCTGGTCTGGTTAATAAAAATCTCCCAAGGGAACCATCAGCATCTCAAATGCTGCCTCTTGGCTTTGTCTGCGAGAATCCCCAGGCTATCGCGGGGTGGCCAGTAACCCCAGCGGTCCCTGCTGTCTATCATCTCCAGTAGCCAGACTACCTCCAAAATCTTCATCTCAAGCTGCTCACGAACAATCAACCCCTCTTGCTCTAACGCACTTACTCTAGATAGCAATGGTTCTTCCATCCGCTGGAGTCATGGGGACTTGCCGTCCATTGGCTCTGGCGTTTTTGCAGTGGCTCCCAGCCCTGCCCTCCCATGTCTTCCTCCCGCCCCTTGCCCCATGTGGACAGCAAGCATACCCTTGTGAACCCCCTTGGCCCCGTCGTGTGTGTGTCTCTCTCTCTCCCAGCTCTGTGCACGGACCACAGCTGCACCTGGGCGCTGAGTGGGCCCGGAGGAAGCACACGGTCATGACCGCGGATCTCCGGTGGACACTCCACACACCCGACAATCCCGCCACGATTCTTCAGTAGAGTTAACACTTCTGCTCCCGGACATGATCCCCTTCGGTCTTCTTGTCTACCCTCTCCGCTCCAAAGTCAGCTCCTCCAACGCACTCTTCCCGTTTCACTGGGAAAATGGAAACTACCACAGCCTGCAGGGCCCCGGGCTCACAGACGTTTATGACATAGGGTGGAAGGCTGGGGTTCCCGGACAGCAGGTGCCTCCTGACTGAAGTGCCCACTTTCTTGGATTGTGCACCCCAAACGCACCGAGGAGATCACGCGGTTTTCCCAGAGCTGGGAGGGAGAGCACACGCAGAGACCCACGGTGGGCTTCACTAACATGGGCAGATGTTAACTCGCTGACACCGGAAGGGACCTGTGGTCTGGGGGTGAGTACCAGGAGCAGGTGCCCACATCCTCTTTCCACACAACGGCTGGGGGAAGTAGCACAGCATGAAGAGACCATTGGGGTCCCTCTCGGGACGCTGGGCCCCAGGCACTGGGGCTCCCAGCCTCAGCCCAAGCATTTGGTTACGTGGTTGCCTCAGAGCCTCCTGTCTCCAAGGAAACACATGGGCCCGGACCAGAAAATGCCATCAGTGCCCACCTAGACCTAAGACCAGGAGGCCCTCCTTGCGTGCTCTGGGCAACGTAAGACCCTGGGGGTCTCTGCTTCACCCTTGAAAGGGGTCCTCATTGTGCCTGAAGCTACATTTCCCACCAGGCCGATGGCAAATAGCAACTGCAGTGGGTGAGCATTTCACTCTTCAACGTAGGAAATAAGGAATGCCCCATTTCTTCCAGTGCTCTAAAGCGAATGTCATGGTCCCACTCCATTTGCTTCTGCACAATGCAACTCAAAGAATCAATCTCCGCTGGTGGCTCTCTGAAGTGCCTTCTTATTTAAGGAAAATGCACAAAATGGGAACTGGATGAAAAGCCGGGTGATACCACTGCCACTTGTCACGATCATAGCCCAACGCTTACAATGTAAATACTCAGGCTTCCAACAGAGGTATCTTGTAAGCCAGTGAAGCTTAAACACCTAAAACATCACATTAAAACTTCCACACAGGCCTGTAAAGCTTGATTTCACTGTACTCCAAAAAGACCAAGCCTTTCCCAAGGGCAGAGAAACTTGGAAAAAATCACGCATCACCAGGAGCGAGCAATGAAGCCTTGGGTGGGATGGAAAGCGAAGAGAAATCAATGTCACTCGCCTCTGCCTTACAATAGAATTTACAAAGTAAAGGGTGGAAAATCAATCCTGTCAAATCAGTGAGAATTTATACACTTGAAGGAGTCTAAAGGTCTGAGAGGGCGGATGAGGCCGTGGGCCATTTACCCTGTCACATCACAGAGGACGCAGCGTGAAGGTTGCATGCTTTTCTGGACTGAGGGGACCGCGCTGAGGATTTTGGCCAGGTTCCCCATCCGGACGAGCCCACGGCGGAGCCTGAACCTGAGAGTGACTTCCTCGGTCGCAGCCCAAACGCCCTGAAGTGGGGGACTAGAGCAAGACCCAGGAAGTCCTAGCTGTGACTCAGTGGAACAAACCTCCAGACTCTATCGAACAGAAGACCCCCTTTTATCCTGCCTCTGAGGGCGAGGGCCTCTGACATTTGGGGGCTACCGGGCCATCTGACAAGACAGACCCCCTGTGGCTACCAAGTCCATGTTTCAGACACATCAACACAAAATTGGCAGCTATTAGCCCTTAGCGAGTATGGCAGGCAGAATTCTAAGATGGCCCCCAAGCTTCTGGTCCCCCTGGTATCCACACTCCTTCTGCCAGTTTCTCAATTAAACACAGTCTAGGTGCTCATGTGAAGAGATTCTGCAGGTGTCATTAAGGCCTCAATTCAGGTGAGCCTGTTAGAAAGAGGGATTTTCTCCACCTGGCCGCAGCACACTTGCTCAGGGACACGCGCTGCACCCGGCCCGGGAGAAAGCCGGAACCCATGCTGTGGACTTCCTATGGCGGGGGCCACATGGCAAGGGATACTTGGATGGTCCTTAAGATGCTGAGGGCCGTCATCCGCTGACAGCTAGCAGGCACACGGGGACCCGAGTCGTGCAGCCGCAGGAACTGAATTCTGCGGACAACCAGTGATTGTGAAGGACCACAACCCCAGACCCCGGACGGGGACTGCAGCCCAAGCCACCACCTGGACTGCAGTCCCGAGCAGAAACCCGCTCGCGCCGTGCCTGGGCTCCTGACCTGCAGACTGTGAGGTGACAGTCCGCATCGCTGCAAGCCCCTAAGCTCGTGAAACTTGGTTATGCAGCAGCAGAACACTAACGCAGCAAGCAAAGAAGAAAAGCAAACCCAACACGCACTAGCCGCCAGATGACTCTGTTCAAAACCCAGGCAGTTCCCCCTCCAAAGTGCCGCGTGACAGATAATGATTTTGTCACTGACGAAGTCAGTACAAAAGTCCTCAGTACAGGGAAGAAAACCTCATTTGCCACGCTGGGCCCGGGCCCCCGGGAAAGTGTTGTCCGTACTCACCAGCGTCACTGGCAGGGCAAGGCTGACCCCCTGCCCCCAAGAGGCAGCAGGTTGGGGACCTCCCAGGCTGGGCCATGTCCAACCTAAAGCTGACGTCATGCCGAGGCCTTTGACCTACCTACAGGCTTGGCTCCACCTCCACTTCCAAGATGCTGGGAAATGGGGCAGCGGGTTTTAGGACCCAGGGATCACAGCGCCGGGGTGTGTCGTAGAAAGCGAAGGCAGGAGTACCAGCGGTTAAGGGCTCAGGGAGTCCCCTGGTGGTGTAGCGGCTTAAGGCTTCGGCGCTGGTGCTGTCAGCGCTGCGGCCTGGGCTGGTGCTGTCAGCGCTGCGGCCTGGGTTCGATTCCCGGCCAGGTAGCGACCCACATACCAAAATATTTAAAAAAAGAGCTCAGGCGTCTGCATTGAACTCTGGCTTCAGCACCTACTGGGTGACTCGCTAATTCTTGAAATCCTCAGGCTCCGCATCTGTAAAATGGGGATGTCAGAGCTGGGAAGGTTTGATGCAAAGCTTCTAAATGACTGAGGCACACCTGGCTGGTAGCAAGCCCTCGAAAATGGGAGCTCTTGTTTACTAATGCTTTTGATGCTGACTGCATCTTCTGCTCAAGCCCTAATGGTGGGCTTTCATCATTTTTTATTATTAGTAGTAGTAGTATTAGTATTAGTATTATTAATAAAAAGCCCCACCCCGTGCCCCTGGAAAGACAGTTGAGTACATCTTGGTCTTTCTTTCTGAGTCCCAAGTGTCTGCTTAATGACTAACCCTGGGACGTGGAGTATCACACCCTCAGCCCCAGTATAAAGCCAGAATCAGCGGGCCTTCCCCAGCCTCCTGCTGCTTTTCTCCCTTCCTTAGGACAGGGATGTGCTAGTGATGCGTACCAACTGGTCGGCGTTTCCGCTGATTAAAACCAAGGGAATGAAGTAGGAAGAAACCAACAATATGAGACTGGTCTGCGATACCTGTGTGCTAAGTCTGCACTCAAAAACAAAATCATTCTCTTTAAAAGATAGTTTCACGGGGTTCAAAATTTATATCCCTCCCTCCTGAAGGTGGGAGTCTATTAAATGTCACTGAACCAGCTTGAGTGGCAGAATTTATGAAGTTACACCAGATTGTGTTGATAAAACATTCAAAGGTGGACGCCGCTTATAAATAGAACCACATCTAGACTCACAAAAATAGACTTCCTATTTTAATATAGGCTCCTCTCTGAGCATTACTAAATGAGGCGATTTGAAATTTTCCTCAACTGCAATGAGGGAAGTGGTGGGGAGGGGGTGCCTCTCCCATTTGCAGAGATGACCATCTATTATCTGGGTTTGCAGATTGGTTAATTATCTGGAAGATTTGAGAAGAAAAATGCTGTTGTAGTAATTCTGCGCAGGCCTGGGTGAAACTCAAGAAGATTTGGCTGAGCGAAGATGAACAGAAGCAACAGTCTGTCCGATACCTTTTAGATGAGAAACCAGGCTATTTGTTAAATGAGTGTTTTCGAAAAGAAAACTATAGCAAAATGCCAATGGCTCTTTACTCCTTAGGAAATGAATCCCCTGACTTGAGTGCGAGGTCCAGAAAGTTGGCATTTTTACCCGTCTCGTTCACTGTGGCCACCCTGGTGCCTATATTAACATCTGTCAGACAGAGGCACTCTCCCAATCTTTCCTGAGTAAACAAATTAGTGAAATTAAGTGAATTCGCAAGTGGCAGGATGCTCGATTCTGAGCAGTTATAAATGTAAACATCAAAACAAGGAAAAAAGAGCAGGGAGGTGAGGTTCTGTAAAGTCACGTTTGAATTTGGGGGTGCATTGGAGAAAAAGGAAACCCGGTGTCAACGGACTTTCTCGGGACAAAGTTTGCATTCCTACATGGAAATTTCCAGAGCCTATGTTGTAAACTATTTTTACAATGGGTTATTTATGAAGAGCCAGACTTTGGCTTTAGTGTCTGTGTGGCAGCGGCGCCATCTGCTGGGTAACTAGTTGGGCCTTTTAGAACAGTATTCTAGGCTTTTCCACACAGCAAATTTAATTTAGATTCAGAAAATTATGTCAAAAGTATCTGTAGAGATCATCTCGGCCACATGTCATCTTCCAGGTAAAAATTTGCCTTAAGCTGGTATAATACTTTCTATCGATGGAATGGAACCCCAAGTTCATCTCTCAGAGAGAAGACTGGAACTACAGCCAATCATGGCTAAATTGCATCGCCAAGTCTCATGTCTATCAGAACCTGAAAGGCCATTAAAATCCACTTGTTGAATATCTGAAGAGTGCTGTCCAGAAGAAATTTCTCCAAAAGAAACTTCTGCAACAGTAGAGCCATGGAACTTTCTGCAATGATCTAAGAGATCTGTGTTGTCTAATACGAAAGCCATTAGCTGTGTGTGATTATTAAACACCTGAAATGTGGCCAACAACACTGAGGAACTGGATTTTTAATTTTTCTAATCTTAATTAATTTACATTTTAAAAATAGCCACATATGGCCAGTGTAGGGCTTCTCACCCTCGGCACTACTGACATCTGGGACTAGGGAATTCTCTGTGGTGGGGTTGTCCTGTGCACCATAGGATGTTTAACAACAGCCCTGGCCTCTGCTCACTAGGTGCCAGTAGTTACCCCCCACCCATTATGACAATCAAAAAAGTCACCAGGCGCCAATTGCCCCTGGTTGAGAACTGGGCTAGTAGCTACTATACTGGACAGAACGGTTCTAGAATATGTGTAATGTGTATATAATACTTGAGTTGAGAAAAGGAACTGGCCCCTATACTATACCAGAACAGTAGTGGTTTTGTCCTAAAAACAGGGAAGATTTTTTTAAAAAGTCAGCAAGGACATAGAGCGCCAGGTGGATGCTAGACTAATTGAAGGCTCACTCCAGAAATGATTCCATGTCTAAGCATTGTGCTATCCACCAGAAACTGATATAAAATAATACTGAATGTCAACTAGAAGGGAAAAGGACAGTCAGACACAGGGAGAGCAGCATCTGCCTTCCCACGTAAGGGAGCTAGAGCCAGGAGAGAGACGTTGGAGAACCCCGCGTCACTGCGAAGTTCCCAGGACAGCCTCACACTTATCCTTGAACCTGCTTTCCCTGTCCTCGCTGTGGGTAACTGCACGAACCGACACTGCCCCCTAGCCCCGCCAGCTCAGTGTCTCACCTGGAGAAGGGCAGAGTTAGTGCGCACCTGGTGGGCTTGCTGGGAGGGCTACCTTAGACGGCACACCCAGTGTCCCCAGCTCCGTGCGTGCACGCAGTTGATACCCAAACACAGTAGTTACTCTCCTACTACTCTCTTGCAGGCCGGAGCGGGGAAACGTCTTCGTGCCTTCCAACCAGCAATACCAAAGTGCCCAGCATGTTTCCATTGAAAACAAAAATGCAATGGAAAAAGCCAGCCGAGCTTTTGCAACCTGACTTTATTTTGAAATTCCAGTGGCCACAACAGCGGACAGGGATGGGCTGTTGTTTGCGACGCCATTCCTTTGACACATTTAAATGTGTAGGAGAAACCGTTTCAGCTCCTCTGGGATGAAGAATCCGGCGATCTTATCACGCAGCTGGATCCCAAAATGCTTGCGGATTTGCAGGCGACATATGTGCATCAGAGATGGAGGCCCTGGAGGAAGATAAGAGCCACACGTTGGTTTCCGTGATCTCAGACGACCTGCCCCTCCCCGCTTCGAAGGCGTATGCGATACGACATGCTTATAAGGAAATAATTATAGTGCTGGTTAAGCCCGTTCTCTGTTTTTTATCAGAGGCATTTTTTAGGCCATGTTCTCTTTTTTCTGGTCTAATTAAAATGGGTTCGTTAGGTTTTGATTTAGAACAGACTGAACAAACACAAAAGAAATGCAAAGCTCAGTCCTGCTAATGGAGGCTTAAGGGAGCTCATTTTGGAATTACAAAGCGACACAAAATTCCCAATCATGAAAACGAAATTCATGTTTCACAGCTGTCTTGACTTTTGCATTAAGAAATTAAGGTCATGTTTCTAGAAGCAAACATTTTCATAATTTGAGCAATTTTAAGATATTTGAAGAAACGAGCTATCAGTGGATCATAAGTACATGCTATCTTAAGTCATATTTGTTTTCCTAGTCTGCATTCAGAGCTAGCCCAGTGCCTCAGTTCATAGGTCAAGAGGGAACTAGCACAAACCTTGTACAGGGAACCAGGCAAGAGTTTACATTTTAGGACAAAAGGGGGTGAGGCGAGGGGAAAAGGAAGGCTATTTCACTCCGCAGGGACACTTGGCAATGTCCAGAGACACCTTTGATTGTCACAGCTTGGAGGAAGGTACAATGGCATCTAGTGGGTAGAGGCCCAGGGGTGCTGCTACACATCCTGCAGTGCACAGGACGGCCCTTGGTGGCCCGAAATGTAAATAGTGCTGAGGTTGATAAACCCTGCTATAGGGTAAAAGGATAGAAAATGACTGCCAATCCCCCCTACCTCCACCAAATTGCAATGCGGATTCTCTTTTGGTTATTAGCCCTCAATCCAGACTTCACAATCACCTATTGGGGGAGGGCAGCTTTAAACTAAGTGATGTTGGGCCCCGCACCCAGAGATGCTGAGCAGGGACCATGCATCTAGATTTGTTAAAGACACGTGCTCCAGGTGGCCTGATTGTACCACCAGGTTTAAGAATGCAACCCAAAGGATATAGTGGCTTCTTATTTCCTACAGTGTCACCAAAAGCTACAGGATACAGAGGGTTGCCTATTTCTCGGGTGACAGAAAACGAGGGGAGGGGGGAACAGACACATACAATCAAAGAAATCAATGCAATCGTTTCCATCAGATCCTCGCAGCACATTCAGGAGGCCCCTGCTGGAACGTCGGGTAACGTACAGATCGTCGTCAGTGTACTCAAAACGCACAGTCACACACTGCAAGAGGCGTGCCGTGGAGAAACTTAATCTCATCTCACTAAGGAACAATGAAGGATGTGACTAATCATCTCTGCTAGATACACCGCCAGGGACAACTGTAGGAGGGCCCGATAAAGAATTATGAAGAACACCACATCAGAGCAAGCCTGATGGAGATCCAGGAAAAACAGGACATCTCAGAGCAAGGTCAGTGTCACTACTGACGCAAACTCGGTATGTGCTGTTTCCCACCAGCAGGATGCTGTACAACTGTAGCCTTAACTCCACCGACTGAAAATGCACTACAGCTTCGTAGCCATTTGCCACACTCAGTAACACAATGAGCTCATCCTGGGTTTATGAACTGACATATTGCTTTGGGGCTCGACTTGTTTTCTCCCCCAGCCACACTCAAGCTGCTTTCAGGCCAAAGTGCATTCAGGACTGGCTCCTGTCTGGCTGGGCTGAAAGAGAGCCATTTTTCGTCTTCATGGTTTGCGGTGACTCAACACTGTTCTAGATGCTCTTGCAGGTGGCTGGGTAATATTCTTGAACTCCCTCCCGGGGACACCCAGAGACAGAAATGACTGTGTCCAATCCACAGGTCTGGCTGTCTGTCCCCAGTTCCCGCGTGCTTCCTGCCTGCTGACAGGTGACTCTACCAGAACCCCACAAATGACTCGTGGGTACAAAAAAGGGGTGATTCTCTCCAATAGTAAATGGCAGTTTATAAATCAGTGGGATCACTAGCCACACTGCCAGCAAAATGTAAATGAAGGCAACTGGCGGTAACGTAAGTGTCTAGGAATGACTTTGGGAAATAAAGTGGAAGGGAAGAGTCAGCGGAGGCAATGTGAAAATCCAGTGAGATTATTTGATGGGGTGGGGGCTGGATTACACTTACGCACGCACGCACGCACATGCACACACATACTCTGCCTATATACGAAGGCTGTCTAGAAAGTATCCAGCCATGTAAAATAAAAAATAGAGGCAATTATGGCTGGATTTTTTTTCTGGACAGCCCTCATATTTGACTTTATGACTTTAGGGTCCCTGAGGCCTTTTTGCCTTTGTGGAGCTCTTTCCCAATTTAAAAAAAACAAAGATATTTTACAATTGTGTCAGACTAAAGGTGAATATAATCCAGGCTGAGTTTATTTTTTTCTTCCGATTTTAAAAGGAATTAGCACCTTTCTGGGGGCCCCCAAGTATTGTGCTATCTGTGCCTGCTGGACGGCCCTGTATAGATAGAATGTTTTGAAAACAAGAACTCTTCAAAATGCGGGTAGCGTTGCCTGGTATTTGTCCCACCGCTGAGTATGAAGGGCTTCTATTGGACTGTTCCTAGGGCCTAGGGTCAGTGTTCCCTAGCCCAGCTGGCATAGCTTGGGGTATATGGGCCTTGTTTGGGGGTCCTAAGGCAGGGCTTTGGCTGCAAGTACACTAGAGCAGAGGGAGGAGGAAGGATTCCATGGTCACTAATTCTTGGCATGTGGGGAGAAATTAAGCAGGTGACAACGTGGGAGTCCTTCTGGTGGGGAAGCAGGTTTCGAAGTCCTACCAGCCCTAAACATAAAGCTAGGCTGACCAGACGTCCTGTTTTAAATGGGACAGAACACAATGGTGCTGACCTGTTTCAAATGGTATGCATAGTCAGCCTAGTCTCCCTGAGCTAAATTCAAGATGTTAGGAGGCTGACCAGACGTACTGTTGGAAATGGGACAGGACTATTGTTTTCTGTCCCGTTTAAAACAGGACATCTGGTCAGCATACTCAAAGTCCACGCTCTAACGACAGTTAAGAATGCAATCTGAGGGGTCATTGCTCCCCAGCCAGGCCACTGCCTAACCATACAGTTTACTTGTTTAGGTCAGAAGTGTCAGGTGTTATTCACGGAGGCGTGTGGCCTCAGTGTTGATAAAGGTAGAATAATAAATGTTCTCCGACTGCTGTGAATCAGTAATACCTTATCACGCTCAGTTACTTGCATTCGTAACCCCAGAAACCACATGCCCAGTCGTCTGGCCTATCCGTAGTGCAGTAAAACATCCTGGGGGCATCGTTCAACCCCAGAGAGACTTCTGCAATGTCATTTTACAGCATGTTTTGCATAACATTAATATTAAAATTTTAAGACAATATCTTCATTCTTTGAACACCTGCCTACCCCATATATGAACATTAGATTATCTAAGACAGCTGGTCTCCCACACATGGAACGGCAGGATGGGTATTTACTACCTCACCGGTATGGTACCTTGTTCTCTGCTACGTGATCTGCGCTCCCCACAGTGGCAGACGGCAGGGAATAATGTTTTTATAGGGTCAGAAGTCAGAACTCGGTCAGTACCTGCCTCCTGCTAGAGCCCGCCAGAGTTTCTAGGGATTAGGGTTTAGGTTCAGGCAAAGGCAAAGCACCTTCTCTGTCCAAGAAGAGCTGGAACACAGGGCTCTCTGGTGGCACCAGCTCCAAGGGACGTTTGCCTTCGGCATTCTTGGCCCGGGTGTCTGCTCCAAAGTCCATGAGCAAGCTGGCCAGCTGCCCACTGCATGCCCTGGCCACAGCGTGGAGAGGGGAGTCCAGACCTCGGCCTTCATTCACGCTTGCTCCTGAACAGTCACGAGAACACCAGAGAGTCAGCCAAGGAGCAGAGGCCAAGCACCCACCTTCGCAAAGCACCGCGCCTCAAAATTCCCTAACAAAAGGGCACCCACAGTGAGCATTACAATTCTGAGGACCTGGGAGATGAACTAATTCCATTCAAAACATGGGGAACGTGCCATTTGACAATGTCACCGAACCTACAACGTGAGCTGTGTAGCATCTGAGGTCGAAAACCTCACCTGCAAATGCCATACAGAAGAGGTGTGATACCTCCAGGCAACATCCTGGGGGCGTGACAGCCGCACATTTTTAATGGAGCCCGAATATTAGCCTATCAGACCGGAAGTGAGGCTGGAGGGTGAAACCCCATCCACAGCGAGCGGCAGCCCCCACACACTGAGCAACCACCATGGGGTTTAAAACCTGGGTGACTGGGGCTGTGGTGAGCAGCCAACTTGTGAGGGCATCTCCTAGAGTGGGCTGGCCAACCCCAAGGTCACAGGGAAGGTGACGAAATCGTCCTCTTTGGGAGGAAGGTGGATTTCTAGAACCATCCCTACACTTTCAACAAATCCCTACCCCAGCCTGGGTGCTGGCTCCCACTGTGACCTGTGGGGACATGTGGCTTTTCCTGAGCTGCTGTCCCTCTAGGAACATGGGAATCTCTGTCCACTCAACAAATGTTAACTGCATTGTTCTTGCATTGCTCTTGGCTTTGAGGGGTGCCTGGCGGGGGTGGGGGAAGGGAGAAGGGAGGGAGAACATGAATGAGAATATGAATGAATGAATACGAATTTCCTAATTCATGGTGATGGCTACCAGATGAGCAGAAGGCAGTAAGGACTGTGAGAACATTCAAGGGAGGAAAGATTACTGGACTTTCAAAGACTAAACAGGACTCAAACAGTTAAAGAGGGGACTGGTGAACAGCAGGGAGGTGAAAAGGAATGATGCTATGGAATCCTTTTCCAAGATAATATAATATTTACAATGGGCTAAGAAAAGACAAGGCAAGTTCAATTTCCAAAACAAAGAGAAGCAGTGAAGAAGGCCCAAAATAGGAAGACCCAGCCTTAATCCAGCAGCTTTGAGTTATGCAGAGCCAGATAATCTGATTGGCTGGATGGAGGTAGGGAGACAGGAGAAGGGAGTCGCCGTTGTCATCATCATTGCCATCATCATCATCATAATCATTGAGGACCACCCTGGGAGGAGATGTTACCATCGGCATCATCATTATCCACACTACAACGTGCAAGAGCTCAAGTCAAACAGCTTCCCATAATGCCCCACCGGAAACCAGGCACTACGGACCCTGACCTTGGCGACTTCCCTGCCCGCCAGCTGTCTTTCATCTGCTACAATAGAAAGAGCTTTAAAATACATTTGCTTTACTTTGCATTTTCTTTGTTTCATTTGGCTTTTGGTTTTACCTAAGTCCAGAAGCGTCTTGGCAGAGGCTATTTGCTTATGTACACAAGCCAAATATAGGGGAGTGCCCACGTCGCTGATGTTATGGTTGAGGTCACATCCATAAGCTGCAAGGGCCTCGATGCACTCCAAGTGGCCTGCCGCCCAAAGCAGGAGAAAACAGTTACAACACAAGTTCTCTTAGCTGGGAAAAACCACACATTCCCCATTCCTTGTGTTTGAATCTGCCAGTCACTTATCCAGGGGGACCAAAAGCTGGTTGGGGGGGGGTAGGGGGGGTTGCTTCCAATAGGGAATGATTTTAAATGCTTCCACCAGTTAATGGGTTGACCATCGATGTGATCTGTAGCTCTGGGTGGAACAGCACTTGAGTTGAGTAGCCACAGTAAGCAACCAACAACCATCCACCTTTTCCCACTGCTTGGGCTCTGTAATCAGTGCGAATATAGAAACAGAAGTGAGAGTTGGGGAGAGGGACTGGGACCTGACGGAGGACTTGAAGAAGAAAGGACACAGTGTGGGCCACGAGACAGCGAAGCTAACTTAACAACCTGACGGAGGCCAGGCCCTGGGCGAGACAGGCCACAGTGGGCATGGGGGAGGTTCAGAAGAAGCTGCCCAATGGCCCAGTCCGGCAAATGAGGTTCAGTGAAGGCTGAATTACTTCCCTCTTTCTCAATCTAGAAGATCCCACTTCAAAGTACATGGCTCCTTCATGGGTCTCTCGCTATACCATTTCAGGCTGTGGACCCAGTGAATGTGATGACTCAGCACATCTCTTCTGCATAAATGTCAAGGCTTTGGGAGATCATTATAATAAGGGTTGATCCAGTCCAATGGGGCTGCTGTAAGGATCATGGGAAGCTATTCTGTGGAAGCTACTGGGGAAACAGAAAGACCTCTAGTAAGGTGTGGTGATGATGGGGGAGGGGCAGGAGGGCGGCGGAGGAAAGAGAAACTTGCAATTTTAATTTTTGTCTCCAAGTTACGAATATCAGAAAAACTGGCTTTAAAAAAAGAACTACCTCGGATGAATAAATTCTGGGGATGTAATATACAGCATGGTGACTACAGTCAGAAATAACTGTATTACAGACTTGAAAGCTGAGAGAGGAGATCGTAAGCGTTCTCACCGCACACAGACAACAAATGGTAAGGATGCGCTGGTGGGTATGTTAACTAACTTCACTGCAGTGATCATTTCACAATGTTTACATATATCATCCTGTGGTATACCTTAACTATATACAATTTTATTCATCAATTACCTCTCAATAGAACTGGGGAGGAAAAAAGAATGACCCCAAATTGTATTTAACATCTTACATTCCCACAAGTTGAAAGTTTGTTTCACTTAGCAAACTTAGGTAGCCCTGAGACAGCATTCTTTAAGGCCCTAAAATAGGAGGATGTAATTTGTTTTATAAAAGAACTTGATTTCTACGGGGTCATGGGTTCAACAATGCATTCCACACATATTGATGAGTAGTCTACTATATGCCAGGCTCTGTTCCAGAAATACGGTGGCGAACAACATTCCACGCACTCTAAAAAGGTAGTTCTGAAACTAATAATGTGCATCAGAATCACCTGGAAGGCTTGTTAAATGGAACACAGATGGCTGGACCCCAGGCCCAGAAGTTGCTGATTCAGTGAGTCAGTCGTGAGGCCCCAGAATCTGCAATTGCAGGCAGGGTCACACTGTCACTCCTGGGGGGACCTCAAGACTTCTGCTCTAAAGCACACCTCCCCTTCCTTCTTTCTGTCACCAGTATAAGCCCTTGAAGGGAGGGGCCGGCAAACTGAAATCCCAGTTTTACCTCTCTTAGCGGCCTCGTGGAGAGGGGACGCCAGATCATTCACATGGTGCAGGGTGGCTCCATGCTGCAGAAGCAGCTTCACGCAGTCCTGGCTGCCGCTGACGCAAGCATAGTACAGGGGTGTGTGCCAGTCTGTGGTGATGCCATTTGCCTGCAAGGAAGAGCTCCATGAGGAAGACAGGTGCTGGGGGGTCCGGGGTTAAAAATCTAGACTCTACCACTTCCATGCTGTCACTGAACTTCTCAGAGCCTTAGATTCCACTGCTATAACATGGGAATGAAAATGCCAAACTCCACCAAGTCATGAAAGACTGAAGGAGGCATGCAACGTAAGGCTTTTACAAAGAATGTTCCCGGATGTTCTATCTGCTCCATACCCTCCCCAGGAACATGAACTTCGAAACCAGTTAGAATGATTTCAAAATCTTACAAACTAGTCTCTTTATTTTAAACATTCCATCCTAAACCCACCCCACAACCAATCCAGTTTCTTCTCGGCGGCCGGAGTAACCTTTTAAAAACTGTTAATGTGTCATTTAAAAAAATGTTTTTAAACATGATTTTCATACAAATGAACACATCCCATAGGTTTGTTTTTTGTTTTTTGTTTTTTTTTACCCATTCATTCACAAGGGAACCAGTATGATGGGAAGGCTGGCTCAAGGGAGAATTTATATAGTCAATCCATGGAATGCTGAAATAAATTTGCTAGGAGACACAGAACTGGGTAACGCCCCATAAGGGCTCTCCTTTCTAATGCTGGAAATCAGGCAGAAACTTACACGTTAGCACAAACTTCACAGGGGGCTGGACTGTAATTGAATGGGAAAGAGCAAAGCCAAGCACACATGCATTTTTTTCTATGTTGTGAAGCAATTCTTTGGTGAAGCTGTCAGACAGTATTTTGAAACAAGGCCACGATAAGTGAGGCACAAAAGATGCCCGGGGGTGCACAATTTCAGGAGACACTCGACTCCCAGGGTCACTGAAGTGCTGCACAGCCCTTCAAGTTCACACCTGACACACGTCTTCGTCTCTCCCTGGGCCTGGCCCTGTTTCTAAGTGTTGGGTACGTTTGCTTAGCCAAACCATAAACCTGATGACGCACTCACCCACAGTGCTCTACTGCTGTCAGGACAAAGCCCGTTTTCCTGGCATGGACAACAAGGGTGTTTGCATTCTGACCCGACACCCACTTTATTCTCCTGCTCTAAGGAGTGATTTGAAGTCACAAAATCGTGCTGGCTTTCACTTCCAGGCCTTTGAATCTGGTGTTCCCAGTGGGTGGGAAGTCCATATTTTCCCACCCGCCCCCTGCCCCCATTTAGCTGACTAAGTCCGACAGGTCCTTGAGGTTTCAGCACAGACGTCACTTCCTGTAGGAAGCCTATTCGGATTCCCTCTCCCCCCGTGAGAAATAGATGGGTTAGGAACACTTCTATGTGTTCCCAACAACCTCCTTACTGTGAATACGTATTATGTTGTGGTAGTCTACAAAAATGGCCAGAGTCTCTGCACAGTATGCAACATAGCTTTGTAATTCCTCATAAGATGAAGACTGTTTTTCCAGTACTTGAGTCTGGGCTTGCCCACATGACTTGCTTTGGCCGATGGACGGGACAGTAACAAAAGCGTCCCAAACCAGAGAGCGTGCCTCCATTTGCCGCTCTTGTAATGCCTGCTTCCACATTAAACAAGTCCAGGCAGCCTGCCAAGGGTTGAGAGACCACATGGAGATTTTCTGGCTCCTGAGATGTCTCGGCCACCCCAGTCAAGGTCATCATGAAGCAGCCCACTCCAGCCAACCTATCAGCTAACCTCAAATGCACAAGTGAGCCCAAATGCAAAGGCTGACGCAGCCCAGACCAGAAGGGCTGTCCAGACAACACAAGGAATTGCGAGATAAATGGTTGTTATCTTAAGCCCTTCCGTTGGGGTAGTTTGCTACACAGTAAAAACTAATGGATAAAAACAGTGTATTGTTGCGGCCTGCTGGGGCTGAGATGCTGTGCATTCCACAGGCCCGTTTCCCGTCTCGGCCACACGGCCACACTGCAGTTGCCAGCTTCTCCAGCAGTTAGATGTGGCCTGAAATCAGGCCAGTGAGATGTGGGCAAAAGTGATACATGACACTACCTAGACCGGTCCTTAAGTTTTCCGTGCACACTCCTCCACGTCTCTTCCCCTTCCAACCACCCAGACTGGAGGCCATTTCTAGAGCACACGTGGAAGTCACCAGTTGACAACAGTGGAGCAGGATGGAGGAAGCCTGGCCTCCTGAATCACCCTTGGAAAAGAGTCACCCAACTGGCAACACCCAAACTGTGATGTGAGTTGAGCAAGAAAATCGCCTTTCATTGCATGAGGCTACTGAGACTTCAGGGTGTTATCTGTTGAAGCAGCTAAGTGCTGCAGTCGCTCAAGCACCTGTTTACCTGGCTGTCTCCTCATTTGGTTTATAAGCTCCTAGATATCTTTATCCAGAGTTAGGCATATAATACATGCTCAGTAAATACTGGTTGAGAGACTATGAGAACCTCATATTGAATTGTCTGATCCGGTTTTCCCATCACTTTTGAGCACAAGGAGACTGTGAGTGGAGGGCGCACGGGTCCCTGCTTTTAAATTCAATGACTCTGTGATCTCCTGCTTCCTCTGGGACCTCTCATTATACCATCCTAATGCTCGTTCTCCAAATACTTCTCATACATGTTTTTCTTTTTTGATCCTTCCAATATCGTAAGTTACACAACTTTTTGTTGTTGTGCTTATTTCCCCCATTTTTCAGATACAGACTCTCAAGCTCACAGAATACGTAACTTGTTTGAGTTTCCAGTGTTAGCAAATGGTAGAGATGGTCCAGGCACCATTCTTCAGGTCTAGAGCCAAACGTTCTGTGTTTTCCACAAGATTTCACTACCTTCAAGCCGTAGGAATGAAGACAGAAACCTAACAGCTATTTATTAGCAGTGACTAGGAAAGAACATGACATAGACTCAAACCATTCTTTTCTAGCTGAAAACTCAGTGCCTCTGCTATTGCTAAAGCAAATAAGCTAGAAGGACAAAATACTGTGAAAAACACAACTGTTCATATTTCAACTCAGGCTAATCAAAAAATGCTGGAAATTATTCTGAAGGGATAAACACAGTCATTTTTCATTCCTGGTTCCTAATATGCTATCTAAGCTGCACTCACCTGAGCTCCATGCTCTAACAGAATGTTGACACAAGCAGGATGACCTCTGAGACAGGCTTCATGCAGCGGGGACACATAATCTGACGTGATTAGGTTCACATTCCATCCCTGCAGGAGGGCAAAGGGGCAGAGGAAGGGATGCAAAGCATTAGTTCCAGAGGGCTGGTTTTCAGCCACGGATGTGGTACAACAACAATTCTTTTCCAAGTTAACCCGGCTTAAAATCTGACAGTACACTGAGGTATTGACAGCGATACAGAAAAACAACAAAAAGAGGATTTTTCATACTGCTGGTGGGAGTGTAATATGACACAAGCACTCAGGAAAACAGTTTGACAGCATGGATTAGAACTGGTGCCACACATCCCTGTTGTCACCCAGCCATTTGATGCTTTGCTACTATATACACTCAAGACTGACTTCCAATGTGCTCTTGCTCTCTCCTGTCCTCTCACTTGTTGGCTTATTGTTTTCATGAGGTCCGTGACAAGGAACTATTTTTGCATGCATCCCTATATGGTTGGGCTTGCCCAGCTATGCTCCAGCCTTCTGCGTGAGAGGAAAATTTCTCGTGTAGCCACTCATCAAAGAAGGATGGGAACAGCTTGGAGCCAAGCCCAGCCTAGATCAGCTGAGGCAAAGACTCGTTAGCATAGATCAATGTTTGTTGCAGTATGCCACTGGGTTTGGTGTGGCTTGTTACACAGGAAGATCTGACTAATAATGCAGGTAGGTATTGGAACACTCATTTTATGAAGGCAGAAACGGAGGTTCCAAGAAGATAACTTGCTCAAATAATGTGTCAGAGCTCAGATAAAGACATAGTTCTGGCTGACATTGAGGAAGCATAAAAACACCGAATATAAGTGAGTATCAGTCCAATTTAATAAGTGACATATAAAGCCTGCAATGATCTTTTTTTGTCCTATCAAAATAAGGTAAATGTTTCATTTTATCCGAGAAGCAGCTTAACTTCTTTTAGCTAGAGTTATGTGTTACTATCTGTATTTCTATTTATAATAGGCTGCGGCTATCAAAAACAGCTTAAGATAGGGGCTTGGGGTAGTCTGAAATTTTTCTTTAGTAATTGCTTTCTTATAGGAGGATTACTTAATCTAGAGAGGTCCATAAAATTGGAACTCTTTTTAAAAGCCCATTTATTTTCCCTAACCACTGCCTGAAATTTATCATGTCCTTCAGTTATATCTTCAATTATGAACGTAGACAGCAAACCACAGTAGTAATAGCAGTATAGAGAACTATCATGGAGAGGAATCACAGATATTTTTATTACAATTGTTACAGATATTTAAAATATCCAAAATGTATGTTCATTCTACTTAGAAATTATGGTTAATCATCAGAATCACCACTAAATCTTATTTAATTCATTAATAAAGATGTCCCTATATTACCATGTCACACATTTGTTGTTTAATATCTTAATAGGTCTCCTCTGTCTTGTGTTTTATGTATTTAAAACATTAGTCTGAGAAGGGGCCCATAGACTTTGCCAGACTTTGCCAAAGGGAACTACGGTACAGAAAGGGTCAAGTGGACCTAACCTTAAAGATCTATTGTCTTTTCAGAGAACGGAACACCCTGAGCAAAAACTTTTTTAAATGCTGAATGGCAATGTTAACTGCTTTCTTAAAAGTGCCTTTGCTCTTAAGTTCCCCAAAATTTCAAACCAGTCAAACTCAAATTAATGTGGTCTGAAAGTTACATCTTAGGAACAGAGAGACTAATGGGAAACAGGACAGAGCCACTATCAACCAGAGATTTAATAGAACTGAAAATGCCTTGGAAATTATGAAATTACATACTTAAAAAGACATATTCGATCATGTTTTTGGCTGGACAGTTTTGTGATGTGCAGGGCTGTTCTGTGCAATGTTACCAATGTTTAGTAACTTCCCTGGTCTCTATCTACTAAATACTAATGTCAGCCCCTCACCCTGACTCCCAGTTGTGACAACCAGAGATTGTCAGATGTCATCCCCTAAGGGGCAAAATCATCCCAGTTGAGAATCATAATTACAGATATTTTTAGGAACACAGTGTATTGAATAAAGTGAAGGCAGTGTCAATCCTAATGTGCCCATTATTCATTCAAGATATTTATTACAGTACCTACTATGTGTATAGAATTGTGCTAAATTCTAGTCTTATGCCAGCCTCCAAATGAAAAAAAAAAAAAAATTGGACAGGACGGGATTCATCTCACTTTGCTGAAGAGGAATTTACACCTTAAGACAGTGTTGTTTTTTTTTTTTCTAAATGTGGTAAGCTATAGGATGTCCTTAATCTTTCCTTTTCCCCCAAAAAAGCTACATACATGGTTGATGAGTCTCCTCAAAGAGAGCAGACTGCCCTGGGTCGCAGCCTCATGCATGGGAGTCCGATCGGACGCATCATCTGTGTAGGAAGAGAGGGACAGGTTACACGCTGCTAATGCACGGCACACCCAGAGGCTCATCCTTGTCCATCAACCGGAGCCTAACGGGTCTTACTGGATGGAGACATTGGAGTGAATCAATGAAACACCCATCAGGATTTCAGCATTTCTCCCTTCTACTGACGTTGCTTGTACACAGTCTATTTGAAATGGCTACTACGTAGCTAAAGAAGGAACTGCAGCCAGTGTCCAAACTAAGGACAAAAGAGGTAGATCGAGATGACAGATGGGTTCCTGTACTTGCATTTGCACACTGATTTCAAAGGCAAACGGTCCATTTAGTTCAGTGAGAGCTTCACTAATCACCAGCATTAATGTGTTAAGCTGTGGTTGCCAGTCTAGCTTCCTGTGTAAAATACAGGCTTTGGCATCTCCGCAAACAGTGCCATAGACTAATAGTAGTAATCAAGTAATTACATACACCATTAGGTTTGGAATCAAATCTAAACAGAACCATATCTACTTATGCATTGCCTCCTGTCCCAGTAGCAAGTGCAAATTAGAGTTCAGTCTGACCTTGTACCAGGGACATTATTTACCCCTCAAGGCAGCATGCCCCCGTGGTTAGGAAAAGGCTCTGAGTTCAGACTTTCTTATCTTCTGATCTGTGGGCCCTTAGGGGGCCTGGGGGCAGGCTCTAAGGTAGTTTCCTTCTCTGTAAAGTGAGGACAACCATACCCATGATTTAATACCTATTAGCTACTATTATAATTCTGCCCTAACACTAACGACAGAATCTTGATTTGCCCCATAATCATTGGTATTTAAAAGGGCAAGTGTGTCCTACGACCATCTGGAAGGAAAGCACGTTCTCAGGAAGCAAGCCCACACACCCTGTCCGAACACGCTAAGTGCTTTCGTCTCCCTCTCCGAGTGAGTGTGGATGTCAGCAGAATGAGGCGGAGAGCTGAATTTTGTCGAATTTCCAGAACAAACACAGCAAGTCAGAACGTGAGGAGGCTCCTCTGAGCTCACCTCAGCTCCAGCTCTGCCTGCTCGAGTCAAGATACCACCGCACACAAACCAGGCCACACCTTGTCAAGGAACTCCTGCCTCCGAGGAGCTGAGACTGGGACAACTCTGAAAGGCCTTAAGAGAGGCGGTGAGAACGCTTTGCATGTAACGTGTGTTGGCTGAGGCCTGCCTGCTCCGTAGAGCCAGCAATGCCTTGGAACATCTGTCCCAGGGAGCTAATTGCCCTCTTTCCAGATGGATTTATGAAGCATGTAATATGTAAGGGGAAGCTGACCGAGCCCGCCTGCGCACCCAATGCTTTCCTTCTGGGCCCGCTAAAGGGCTTGAGACACCTTTCCTGAAGGGGCTTCTCCTACCTCCAAAACCTTACGCTCAGTACTAACCGGGTGTCCTCGGAGCATTCTCCAAGCTTCCCAATTCTCCCAGGCTGCTTCTAGCACAGGAGCCTAGCATCCAGGCTGCAGAGAGATTTCTTTCCAAAGGAGAATTAAAAGGATTAATGCTGTCCTCTTGGTGCTAATGCAAAATACGATCGACACCAAATCTTGAGTGAGAAGAGGCAGCCAAAAATTGAAAAAGGTTTTGAAAATGAGTCCTACATAGATTTGCAAATGTACTCTCATGGATCACCGTGCGTGTGATTAATCTCTTTTCCCTTCCAAGTGCTTAGCTGCCAAGAAATAGAGCTGCCACAGTCCTAAACCTTTCTTAACGCCACCTCAGATAATTAGAGGTGACAGCCAAACAGTCCAGGCAGGTAATTTGGGCCCTAAATGGTAAGTCTGTTCAGTTTTCATTAAAATGATGCAATTATATTATCAAGTGTAGAGAAAAAGGGGCGTTACTTTCTACTCATTTATCATGTAACCATTACTCCTTCTATTTAGGGTAAATGAAGAATTCTGTACTTCTCTAAGAGGGGGAAAAAAGGCTACCTGGGGTCTTGTGCCCCTGCTTTAGCATGTAGCGTTTATAGAGCACAGACTCTATGTCTTTAGAGGCACAGGGTGCCGTCCTGGTACACATGGGTGGTGGCTGACAATATGACTGACATACTACGCAATTCACACATTTAAAGTCCACAGTTCCACAGTTTTCAGTATAGTGATCAGGTTGCGTGGCCATCACCACAATCCATTTTAGAACATTTTCATTACCCACCCCCCCCCCAAGAAAACCCATCCCCATTAGCATGCCCCACTTCTACTTCTCTCAACCTCTGGAAACACAGATCTGCTGTCTGTCTCTAGGAATTTCCCTGTTCTGGACATTTCGTATAAACAGAATCATACAGGATGTGGTCCTCTGTGGCTGGCTTCTTTCCCTGACTGTCATGTTTCCATGTTCAGCCACACTGTAGTATGCATCAGCACTTCACCCCTTTTTATGGCCAAATGATGGCCATTGTACAAAGAGAACACATTTTATTTATTAATTCATCAGTTGATGGACATCTGTATTATTTCTACTCCTTGGCTATTATTAAGAACACTGCAATGAACATTTCTGTACAACTTTTTGAGGGATGCATGTTTTCAATTCTCTTGGGTACACACCTAAGAGGAGAACTACTTGTACAATAAGGTGACTCAGTGCCAAGCCTTTTGAGGAACTGCACTGTACCACCTGACATCCCCATGGGCAGTGGATGAGACTTCTCTTTCTAATGTAGGCATTTCAGACAAGGTAGGGCTTGGTAAGGCTAGCACAGTGTGCCTGCACTCCTGCCCCGAAGAAAACCTGGGTCCTTGCAGAACTAAAATTCATCTCAAGTTTATACAAGGTTAACAACCTCAGCAGGTTTCGGAACAACTGAGTGATTGTGTAAAAACTTAAAATTGTGACAACGAATGGTTGACACTTTTCTAGCACTGAGAGCAGGAATCATGCATGTGTCTAATACCCGAGGGCTGTCCAGAAAGTATCCAGCCATGTAATAGGAAAAATAGAGGCATTTATGGCTGGATTTTTAGCCAACGCCATAATTTGCAACATGGATTAGTTCACACACACTTTCTTTAGTTCTTGAAAACACTGAGATCTCCAGCTGTTTGTCCAGGGTTTCCCAGAGCCCACACCCCAAGCAGACAATGAGCTACAGGCCCAACACATGTGAGTTAAGACCAGAAGCAGCTTCGCCTGCCTTCCTGCTGATAACTGGAGAGAGCAGAATCAATGGGAAAGGGAAACTTTTCCTACCAGGACATGGACGATGCTCACAGTAGGAGACTATGGATGACATGAGAGTCAAGGTCACAATCCCCTTTCCACTGATTCCACCGAAGATTTTGATAGTCAGAGGCCATTATCTGTACACAAGACATTATCCAATCCCTTGGCATTTATTAAAGATTCTTCCCTAACACTTGTTCAGCCAGGGCCTATTGGTTTTACTGCCAAAAAATAGATACTAAATGAGGTCAATGGCAATGCCATAGATCCAGTAGTTCATGGGTAAGTGGGGCCAGGGAGATCTCCTAACGAAGCCACTCCGTAAGTCCTCCAATTGGTACCATTAAACTTATTTCTCTTTTAAATTGAGTCTCCATCAAACCTACAGCACATTAGGAAGGCTGCCATTTCATTTTTATCGCAGTTTCTAGAATGATTTTTAAAATTTCCATCATTTCAAAAGAAATTTCAAATGTACTAATTGGTACATCCTAAAAAGGCTCTATTAACGAAGCCCACCGTGGGTGCTGGGCAGTACCATCCTGGCAAACACTGTGCAAGGTCAAGGGGAAAACAGGGAGGTTGGGGTGCTGTGAGAAGGCCGAAACATCTGCCTGCAGTCTTTGGGATGTGAGAGGGTGGGAATGAACCTACCTAACCTGAGCTCTCTGACTCCAAACCTGCATTCCTTTTCCAGCCTCAGACCCACATCCTCGGGCTGTGTATTGGCAATCGGCACTTCTAGTTCGAAATGGAACTCCTCATCCTCCTTTCTCACCCTGCTGCTGAGCCAGCGCCCCTTCCCAATGTCTGTCTTATCTAGACCTCTTACCTGACATTAATTTTGGCTTAAAGACTTCACAATTTGGACTGACTTCTCTCCTTTGGTCCCAATATTCAATCAAGCAACACAGCCTGATTTCCTTTTCGTTTGGAATTACCACTCATCTGTCCTTTCCAAGGTTGATCCAAGGATAAGGTTCACGCCCGGATTCATGCAGTGCTTCTCAAAATGTGGTCCCTAAACAGCACCATCAGCAACCTGGGAGCTTGGGATAAAGGCACGTCCCCAGCCTCCCAGACCTGCCACTGCATCAGAAGCTGTGAGCATGGGGGGCCCAGTCATCTGTGTTGTATCACACCCTCCCAGTCAGAGTGTGAGAGCCTGGGGGTGAGGGCTGGAATTCCCCGTGAGCCCAGTACAACCCATCCTGACTGTGGCTACCTGCGTCATTTACTTCCGGTCTTCAACACTGCCAGGTCTCTGCTCTAGACTCATTGATGGCTCCCAATTCCCAGTTTCAGGAGAGCTAAACTCTGCCACCTAGCTTTTGGAAGCTTTGTGATCAGGTTTCATCTCTCCAAACTTGTTCTCACTTGGTTCCCTAAGACACTCTGCATTCTCTCTGTGACGGGGTGTTCACGTTTTTAAAGTACCATTATCTTGGAATATATATATATATATTCCAAGTGCTCTGGCTGGCTGAGCTGCCCCGTCCTGGTCAGACAGTGCATTACCCCTCCCCACTCATCCAGCCCCAAGCAGGGTTGGATGAGGACCTTTAGAAACCCTAAAAGGCGGGGAGGGAAATTTTTACAACAAAAAAAGAAGGAAAGAATCCCTAAACAATGAAAAGTGGCTGGCCCTCTCTCACACATGAAAATCAACACAATAGTTACCTGTGAGATAATCATGCGGAAGTCAGCCAAATTCCTGACTCTTTCCCCTGCTGATGGGTTTGCTGCTTTAAAAATCTATTCATCAGGTTCATTTTAAAAGGTGATTTTTGGTGCCACTGCTGCTTTCTACTGGTCCAAGTGTGTGCTCAGTAGTCCAGTCCCGCCTTTGCAGATCCAAAATGTACTCACTGTCCAGTGCTCAACTCATTTCACAAGCAACGTGGGATACATGGATGAGTGAGCACCCTTACCAGTTCAATTATTCCGAGGACAGACATTTTGTATTTTATTCCTTATGGGTTTTTCCCCTCTTTCAGCCCCTATACAGTAGGATATTAGTTAGTCCTAGCGGACTGCAGGGTCCCTGCATCAGTCCCTTTGATCAGAAGAATTACAGGCAGCCTACCAGGGTGCTGGATAGAATAATCTCCCCTCTGATGCCTACATCCACTCTTCAAAATCCTGTCAGTCAGCAGGCACCTGCTGAGTTCTCACAGGAAATGCCGCTGCCCGGAGGTGTGAGACGCTATCTGCATTAGCAAAGATACCACCTGACAGGTGAGAATCGTCTAAGACAGTCTCCAAAGTTAAAAAAAAAAAAAAAAGGCTCCTTTTAAAGTGAATCAATCAATGTTTGAACATCTGTTACAACTCAGCCCCACCTAAATGCCAAATACCTAAAAACCTTTCCATAAAAGTTTTAGCAGTACAAATGGTCCTATTTATAAGTAACTTTTAAACCTCCAATGTAATGTGATAGATTTGACCTTTAGAGCTGCACATTTTACTAGAGAATAAACCCCAACAGTTGACTTTGGACGGCCTATAGAACTCTGTACACACGTTTAAGCTACCTTACAAAGGATACACACTAGCAAAACATGGACATCTGTCCAGGACCCGCCCCATGTACTCTTCTCAGATAGAGCCACTGAAATCAACCAGCCCTCTTCTCTTTTATCCACTCTCCCCAGCAACCTGTGTCCACAGCCCCCAGACTCACCCCCCATCAATGGGTTTGAAAGGAGTCTGGTGTCAGGAGGGCCTGCTGGCATCAGGGGAGTCCTGCCAGGCCTACCCTGTTCATCGTCCATGGTGCTCTTCTGGGCTGAGCAAGCTCCGTGTTCTATTTCAGTTGCTCTTGAAAAGTCTAACTTTCACGGTCCCCCTGCTCCTGAGGTTCCAGTGCTCTGGCTGGCTGAGCTGCCCCGTCCTGGTCAGACGGTACATCACAGCCGTCTGCAAAAGAGAAGAGAACAGGCAGGGTAATCCGAGTGCTACTTATGGTCAGACACACACACACACACAAACACACACACACACAGGCTCCACCTAGCTGCTTGGAGGCTGACCCAAGGCCACCACAGCCCCCTAGCTCCAAGTCTACAAAGTAACTGATGTCACGTCCTTTCCAAAACTGAGACCAATCACTGAGGAAGCCTTGGGGTTATCAGGAAGGAAACACACACTTGGTAACTTTTGGGAGAGCAAAGGATGGGGGTGTAGCAAGCCTGGTTCCCTGCTGCAGCTTTGTGCCCCCCTGCCGGGATCAGCTGGTTATTTGGGCGCTTCTTATTGAGACAAGCCCCAGAATCCAAGAGCAGAGAGAGCTAGTGTTGGTGCAGCTGAATTGCCTGCACACTGACATGCCCAGCATGCCCTGGCCATCTGCACATGTGCTTCCAATTTTTCTGGGACTTTCTTGTGGGAAAATGTATCTCTATTACCAACGTGCAACTTTGGAAGGCACTTCTATTTTCTTCCCTCCAACTGCAAGGATTGTATCAAATGCCCCGCTTCCCCCCTTCCCCCACACATTACATTTTAACTTCTAAGTAAATAATTAATGGTTGCTGTTGGGAAAATGGACTGCTGGCTGGCGTGGGGGCGTGGAAGAGACCTGCTATCTTTCATGGTTAATTAGGTAAAGTTTCACTTTGTGAAGGTTTTGCCTTTACAAAATACTTCAGGTTTTGTACCTGGCTCTTTGCAGACACACCATTTCCCCGCCACCCTGGTTGCTGGTGCAGGCTGATGGCTAACCCTAGACTCAGGCCCCTCCTCTCCTCCAGGTGGAAGGGATAGGCCTTCCCTCTATGGGACGGCTCTGAGTGAGTCTCAAGCACAGTCTGGCTGTGAAATGGCAGATTCTTTTTAATGCCCACGATGTAGCCTCACTGTTTCAGATGCATGCATCCTCAGTTGAAAGGAAAACATGGTAGCCCCTGTTAAGAGTTAAAGGAGAGTCCTTCCTATTTAATAATGCATTTTCGTGTATATGCATACACGTTTACTCCTTCATTTTTCACATGATTATAATTGTATTATCATATTGTTCTATGCTTTTTACACACTTTTTTGTCTTGGGGATCTTTCCATTTCAAGCATATATAGCTTTCTTGAGTCACTACTGCAAATATTTCTTTATTTCCCTGCGACAGAGGCCGAATGTTACCATTTCTTTCTGCAGGCCATATTTTTGTACATATGGCTTTGTGCACACATGCAAATATTTCTGGAGGAGAGATTAAGAGTGAAAATACCGGGTCAAAAGTGTGCTCATACACATGCAATCATTTCTCTAGAACTAAAGACACACACAGAAGTGAGGAAAAGTCAAAATGAAAAATGCTGAATGAGATTAATACATTGCATCAGTGACAATTTCCTGGCTCTGATATTATACTACAGTTTTGCAAAGTTATTGCGGGAAACTAGGCAAAGCTAAAGGAGACCTCTGTATCATTTCTTACAATTGCATGTGAACCTACAATGATCTCAATACAAAGATCAATTTGAAAAAGGGGTTGTTCACTTGAAATTAAGATAAACCGAAGTACCCTCCCACCCTATTTGCAAAGTTAACTGAGAAGGTCATAAGCACATACACTGTTCACTACTCGATCAGGAAAGATTTGAACAACAATAAAACAGGCAATTGGCAGAAAGAAAGAAATTTACCATATTTTTCCATGTGTAAGATGATTACTTTTGTCTAAAATTGTTAGACCAAAAATTGAGGGTAATCTTACACACGGGAGTAACGGGTTGAGAGCGTTTCTTAATGTTGGGTTAGAAAAGTAGGGGTCGTCTTAGACGTGGGGGTATCTTATACATGGAAAAATACGGTACTCCCAAGTAAACTAGATGACAGGGAGTTAACAGGGGCACAATGGGGAGACTGGATACCATCAACATTCCTTCCAAGTTAAAATCTTCATAGTAAGCCTCCTTTATTTACCTTTAATTAAGTTCCAAAGAAGATAAGGTTTTTCCATATTCAAGTTTAAGTTTATTGTCCAAAATGACAACAAAGATTTCCAGGTTGTTGCCTTAGTACCTGGGAGGCAATGAATCAGCCTTTAACCTTCTCATTATGTTTGTAATGCTGATCAACACCTGTGAATATTGGAGGATGGGAACTGATTTAACCATTTAACCACAGTGCTGGGCAGGAATTAGAAAACCATTACAAAAGAAACTCCTGCATTTTTAAGGATCTGTATGAGGATAAAGCTGAATTCCATGTACATGTGCTGTGATTATATGGAGAGAAATAGACTTCAACAAGCCACAAGAAAAGAACAATCTTACCAAGTCTAGTCAGTTGCTGTATGTGTGATCAGGAAACTTGGCCAAGGTTGGGTAAGAACTGTGGCTTACAGCAGCTGAGGACAGTCACTCATCACCAAATGAAGTGTTGCTGGCAACAGCCTCTGCCCCACCCTCACCTATGTGATGTCATCTGCTTACATCACCCAGCACTATGACTGTTTCCTCCTCAGGCCTTGGGGAGCCTTGAAACTCACCTCCAGTCAGTCACAGTTGACCCAGGAGCTGAAACTGCCGGCCATTCCAGTCAACACTCTTTTCTAGCACAAAACCTTTCAAATCTAAAAGAACACACCTCCTCCGATAATTTGGAATGATCCCCTTTTCCTGTGAAAACCCTGTTGCAGTTGTTGTTGCATAACAGGCCCTGCACACTGAGCCACCTGATGTTGCTCCGTGAGGGAGCAGCCAGTCGTCCCCACTCCCTCTACAAGCATAATAACATTCAAACAAGGACGTGTCTTTTAAAATCTGGCATAATGCAGTATTCTTGAGGAAACAATCAGGCAAATTAAAATTGAGAGCTCATCTATCTAACAATGGGACTGGATTCTTCAAAAATGCCAACAGCGTGAAGGACAAAAGTGGGGGGAGTTCTTCTAGATTCAAGGAGAATAAAGAGACTTGATAAGTAAATGTGCTGCATAATCCTTGATTGGATCCTGATGGGGGTAGAGACAAGACATAAACTATATGAGTGCCACAATTATTTAAATGTGGATGTATGAGGGCTGTCCAAAAAAAATCCAGCCATAAATGCCTTTAATTTTCCTAGTACATGGCTGGATACTTTGCAGACAGCCCTCGTCTATCAGATAAACACAGTGCATAAACTTCCTACACGTGGTCACTGCACCGCGTTATGTAGAAGCATCTATGTGTTCTTGGGAGCTGCGCACTGATGTCCTTAGTGCAGAGCCACATGGGACCGTGACGCCAAGGGAGAAATGTGCGTCCCATGTACACACTTTTCACCAAAGAGAAAAAGCAATTGCAAGCTGTACAGTCAAAACGCACAAACACGTATAAAGCCTGCAGTGCCTTATCTGTTCACAATCCATTGTCATTCCTCAGAAACCCAGCAGCCACATGTCTCAGAACCTCAGGCTGACTGGGAACACGGGTCTCACCGCGCGCCATTATACGGGGTTGCAGAACCAACACCAGCCTGTCTTAAAAATGGTTTGATGTTTTAGGCATCGTGGGCTTTTGCCCCTAGCACTGAGCTTTGAAAATGCTACACTAAAATGTCTACACTGATGACTGAGTTGTTCAGTGCCCCCTTACATTTTTTGCCTCACTGGCCTCCTCCTAATCCTGACCCTGGTGAAGAATCAGTGTCCACAGTTTACTCACAAATGTTTCACTTAGAAAATGTGTGTATGTATGTTAATTATACATGGACTTATATTCATATGTATATATTATATAGGTATGTGTACACACACCCATATACATATGCTCCTGTTCGTATACAAACATAGGTGCATACACACATACATGGAGAGAGAAGCAAACGTGGCAAAATGCTAACAGTTGGTGAAGTAAGATGATGGATGTACAAAGAGTCTTTGTATTATTCTTGCAATCTTTTCTGTAAGCTGGAAAATGTTGCAGATTAACAATGGTGGGGGAAGAAAAATTAATAAATGAAAATGAAAGCCTGGTATACGCTTTTTACAGGTTAAACTCATGTTAAAATTTGAAGCTGCTATACTGTGTGACTGTGTATTTGTCCTAGTACGGGCTCTGCTAATGGAAGATGATGATATTTTCTGTATGCAAATGTCCGTGTGGGAGCAGCCCCTGGCAATGATTTGTGATGGGGGAAAAATGCGAGGTTCTCCAGTGGGGGGAGCAGCCTCCCCTGACAAGCTGTGATTATTCAGCAAGTCATCCCTCAGCATGACAGCTCCAGGCAATGTCTCTGAAGTGTTAGCTGTTCTCTTTGTGTTAAGTGCATAAAATCTTCTTAGCGGTGAGCATTGTTACTGAAAAAAGAATCACCTGTAAACCTCAAGTCGATTTGACATGGCAGTATTAGAAATGCCAGGGAGAAGAATTATTTTGGGAGAAACAGTTCCTTAATAAAATATTAACAGAAAACTTAGAGATGTTGAATGACATACCCCACCTTTTCAATAATTTAAGGGGTTTTGAAAGAGTTGAGGCTTAAATCTTCAAGAGACTCATGCAAGCTTAATATTTTTTAAATAATGGGTCAAGGCAGATGATGAATCAAGTCAGATAAATACTGGATGGATAGACAGATGTTATATAGACACATGGTATCTATATATTAGATGCACATAAATCGACAGAGGGTATATGGATATGTAATACTGGATATTAGGTTATTAAAATCTTTTTCCCTTACGATGATTCATTGTGTACATATTTTAAATTATTTTAAACTATTACTTTAAATAGTCTTCTTAATCAGTAAATACCACTTCAAATATCTTCTAAGAAGTACTTCAAACATTTAAAAAGATTTATTTAAAAAATGAAGTTCACACTAGTGTTATTTACAATACCAAGAAATTAGAAATAATCTAAGTATCCAGTGACATGGGACTAGCTAATGAATACAATACTACCATTTAAAAGGGTAGTTTTCAAGGGTTTGAAACTTAGAAAATCATTATTAATATGGTTTGTGGGAAAAGCAGGAATCAAAAATACTTTTATAATAGTATCCCTATATTAAATCAGGCACAGAAACCAAAATCAAAAACCAAACCATGATGTACTGAAAACACATTGAACAAGCCACTAAAACCTTAACAACAAATTAACTAATAAATATTAGATACATACACGAATAGTTCTTTAAACATGCAGTCACCTTGCCAGGGACCTTGCTTTATTATCACCTTATCTAAAATCATCGCTCTCGCCTGCACTCTTTACCCCAATCTGCTTTCTTTTTCTTCTCATCACTTCCTGATATGATGATATATGTGTACATGTTGCTTACTTCCTGTTGCCTCCACTAACACATAAGCTTTTGCAGGGCCAGAGCCTTGTCTCTCCTTTTCACAGCCTCAAACCTTGCCTGGCACATAATAGAAGCTGAATGGAACCATGTTGAATGGATGAATTGAGAAGTTATCCAAGAGCACTTCAGATGTGATCAAAATTACTAACAAAGAACACCATTTGGGGAATAAAACATCCCACATTCTATGAAAAACTAAATAATCTATATCAGTGTTCAGAACTCCCCAAAGGCAAGCAGCATAATCCCACATAAACCAGATGATTCGTCTCATGGTGTAATTTCAGCATGATGGGATACAGGGCCCAAAGGGAACTTAATTAAAGACTAGCTCCTGTCCAACCTCTACATTCATAAATTGTAAAACATCACAGTAACGCCGCGATGCAGGGCTTGCGACTTGTTCTGTATCCAGATTCCTCTGGAACCAGAAGATAGGTTCTGGTGAGTGGTCTCTTGGGACTTAGTTCCAGATTAAAGAGCTCCCCCCACCCCCGCCCCACACACATACACACACACATACACACTCCTACCAGAGTTGGGAGGTCCATTGCAAGGATTCGTGAAGTCTGTGGTCCGCAGTTTCAGGAAGTGGATGGCACAGCCATATTCTCAAGTTCCTTGTGGCTACAGGCAGACTGAGTATCATCGGCCATCCTGGGGCTTAACCCAGAGCTCATACATTCAGCAAGATGCAGGTTGACCAAAAAATGCCCTCAGGAGAACACTTTGAAGATAGAAAGCCTCCAGTTCCTGAATTTTCTATGAATTATCACTAGTGTTTTAATTTATCAGTATTTTTCTTTAAAGTTACTGCCTTTGATATTATGCTTAGAAAAGGCCTTCCCTTTCATGTATATTCATGAATTTTATTCTAGTATTTTATCCCACCTTTTAAAAATGTTTGACATTTTAAAAATGAGATTTGTTTTTGAAATACACTATCAAATAAGAATTTAATCCTTTTCCAAATAGTTAACTGTTTCAGATTCACTTATTTGATATTCCAAAGTCATGAAAATGAGAAAAGGGTCTAGAACAGTACTTACAGAAATATGATGCTAGCAGCATGTGGAATTTAAAATTGTATTATAGTCACATTTAAAAAGCAAACTGAAGTGGAAATAATGTTAATAATAAATTTTACTTAACATAATATTCAAAATATAATCGTTTCAATGTATAACCAATATCAAAATCATTAAAATCATTCACATTCTTTTTTGTACTGAATCTTCAAAACGTGGTGTGTATTTTATACTTAACAGCACATTTCAGTTCAAGCTAGCCACATTTCAACTACTCGACAGCCACCTATGGCTAATGGCTGCTGTATTGAATAGCACAGGTTTAGAGCAGTGTTTCTCTACCTCAGCACCACTGACTGACTGTTTTGCATCTGAAAATCCTTTGCTGTGGGGTGCTCTCCTGTGCCAGGTGGGATGATCAGCTGCACCTCGGACCTCCATCCACTAGATGTCAGTAGCATCCCTTCCCTAGCTGTTGCAACCAGAAATAATCTCCAGCCTGCCAAATGTACCCAAGACCGGTGGAGGTCCCCAGCTGAGAATCAAAAGTCTAGAAAAACTGTAAAAAAATACATATTTGGAACAAATCATAGGATCATGTGAGAAAAAAATTTTTTAGAAGTTAATAGGTCACTGAACTATGATAGAATTACTTACAATAATGAAAAGTCAATCCATTTTCCATGTCCTAAATTCCCAAAAAAGAGGTGGAGGAGGGGTGGCAGAAGAGGAGGGAATTGGGAAGAAGAAAAAGAAGAGGTAGGGGGAGAGAAAAAAGGAGGGAGAGGAAGGCTGCTTTGTGAGTATACCTTTGTGCTTATTCTGAGCTCTTACAGAAATCTTGCCCCAGCCCTGAGCCCATCTTGGTGACTGGCATAAACATGTAATTATTTCAAAAACCCTGGGACTCTTGACTTTGAAAATAAATTGTTAGATGCTTGGGTTGCAACACGTATCAAATTGTGTCTGTGGGTTCGCATCGTGGGGACATGCAGTGTCTACTTCATAGAACATCTAGGATCAAAAGTGATGAACAATAGACCCCAACCTCCAGGTGAGCTAATCTCTTAACATACAGGACCTCGGGAACTGAAAGTCTCAACTGTGACACTTTAAAAATACTTAGCATTTATACATACATAAAAAATGTCAAGGAAATCAAAATCACAGCAGAGATTTATTCATAGAAGGAAAGAGGGGGACGAACTAAATCAAAAACACATCTTGGAATAATACCCGGATTCATCATAATCTTACTCACCCAGATTTATGTGTCTACACGATACTCAGAGTGCTGACCCTTAGCTAACTGAAGATCACGAGTCTTCAAATATAACTGATTTTCACTCTACTAACAGTTTTTAATTAATTAATTAATTTTTTTTAACGTGGGTAAATTCCCTGGCTGGGAATCAAACCCAGGCCACAGCATTGACAGCACCGAAGCCTTAACCACTGCACCACCAGGGAACTCCCAACAGTTTTGTTTTTTTTTAAATAAGAGCTAAAAATGAAAGGTTTCTGAGAATATTAAACTCAGCAGGAGTTTTCACTCCCCACGTGTCCCGATTTATCAGGAATTTCCTCTCACAGGCTTAGGTCATTTGAAGATACTTAGAGTCTAGCTGTTGAGTGTCTACACTAGGTACCCTGGGTACAGCAGGCAACAAGCTGATGACTTCCAAGAACGTGCCATGGACAGCTGGGACTACTGGTACAGGAGGAATCTTTGCAGCGGCTCCGGCAGATGCAGCTTGTGGATGGTTTGATGACATGCTCGACCCAAACACTTCCGGACACACAGGCGGCAGAGCTGGGAAAGACCAGGCGGGCCTGAGGAAGGAACCAAACCCATGTGAACGTCACGATCGTGGGGTGCCAGGAGGGGGTTGAAAGGGAGACCGGAGGACCAGAGGAAGCTGAACTTTGTAAAAGCTTAAGAGAAGCTGGATCTGCATAGGAATCCAGAGTGAGGTAGCAGAGACTCAACCACAATACACAGGGATCCTGGCTTGCCTCGTGGACAGGGACGCATTTCAGCTGCGCCTCCAATGGCATTGTATTACTGATCCTGAAGAATGAGGCTGCCCGGCTGCCACTTAGCCATGAAGTGTGGGGTCTAAAAGGAACGCGCTTCATTCGTGCACCACATGTGCCCATGAAGGTGACAGAATGCCCGAGCAGAAAATCCCAACAGAAGCATGTGCCGGTCGCAATGTAGAAGAGAAAAGAAAAAAGGTGACCATGTCTAGAGACGAGACAGAAGGAAGAGCGAGCAGATGTGCTTCTGGGGAAGACCTGGACGCCCAGCCCTCACCTACCTTCCCGGAGCAGGAGCGCCTGCTCCACGCGGCTTTTCGGGGCGGCCAGATCAAGCGCACTTTTGCCCTCGGCGTTTCTGCACCTGAAGTCAGCGCCGTAGTCCCTGAGCAGGTGGATGATGTCCACGCTGCCCTGCCTGGCTGCGGCGTGCAGGGGCGTGTCCAGCCACTGGCCGCGGTCGACACTGGCTCCTGACAAAGCAGACGGCCACGGGTCAACACTCAATGTTAAATGTAGACACACAATGAGGCCAGAATCTAGCAGCTGTAGAGGAAGACATCTTAAACGCCAGGGCACCTTTGACGAATCTTTGAAAACGTGATGTAAATTTAGAACCTCAGCGATGCCAGTGAAGACGCTTTCAAAATATTTGGATAAGGAAAGTGAATAAAAATATTTTTAGCCATTTTAAGGACTTGCTTTCCCATATGAATTTAGTGACATACAAAATTAAATAGTTACAGCTCCTTTTACATCGTTATTTTGGGTTGTTTTTTTCTTTTTTGGCAAAAGAGAAAGCTAAGTTTATTTAGTGTTTATCTAATTCAGGGCTCATAGAAAAGATTTCTGAATTACTATAGGGAGTAGTATATGATGGCAGATAAAAAAGAAAACAAAAATCTTGGAGATGAAAATTCTTATTTAAAGGTTCTTACTATAATCTTCACCTTTATGTCAGTGGCTAATTTGGGGATATCTTTAAACAATCGTTTTGAGACATTTTACTTTCCTCTGGACTCTCAGTTTCTGTAGCTGCCTCTGGAATTTAAAGAAATTACTAAATAACTTTAGTCTATGGCAAATGCCTGTTGTTGTTCCTATCTAGCATCATCCTAGGAACCACACCTAGATTTCCCCCAGGGAACCCCCCCTCCTTGGGAGTCCCAGTTCATGTATTTCTGGTGAAGCCCCACAACTGCCGGTAGGCTGACATCTAGGCCTAAGCCAGTTAGTGCAATATGTTTCCTTGGCCACCATGATTGGTCCAGACATGAGCATGTGACCTAAAAAGAGCCAATGAAATACAATTGATTTTTCCCCTAGGACTTGTGGGAAAGAAACTCTTGCTCTCTCTTGGGATCACCGAGGAGACGCATACCAAGTAAATGGAGCCAATAGCAAAGGAAGCAGAACTAAAAAATCCAGACACTCATTTCTCTGGAGAAGTTCTGTTTTAAGCATACAAACCTCAAATGCTGCCAGAATTTTGTCCAGCATGACAAGAATTTTGACATTGAAGCCATGGAAAACCAACGAGGTCAATACATTTTTCTCATGACAAGACTTCTGGAAGTTACCTAATTCTAGAAGTTTCTTCACACAGTCTACCCTTTGGTGGGTGCAGGCCACATACAGAGGAGTTCCGAGCTGAGGCACTTCTTGGTCAATGTTAACGTTATTTGCCAGTAGAATCTCCATGCACTCTCTGTGACCTGGTGGGACACAAGATGACCTGACTCAAGTCAGGGAAATATTGACTATTCAGAGAATTATTGGACTGCTTATCTGAAATGGGCTTAGAAGTAACTTAGACTCTTTTTAAGCAGCAGAAAAAATAATTTTTCAGAAATCTTAGAATCTCCAAAATAAAACCATTCGAAAGAGAAGCATGCCCACACTTCCCCCACTTCAATTCCAACTAAATGAAGCGCTCCAAGGAGCACAGCTGAAATCCTCTGAACAGTGGTTCTCAACCTTCCTCATGCCACGGCCCTTTAATACAGTTTCTCATGGTGTGGGGACCCCCATGAGATTATTTTCGTTGCTATTTCATAACTGTCATGTTGCTACTGGTATGAATTGTAATGTAACTATCTGATAGGTGTTTTCCGATGGTCTTAGGCGACCCCTGTGAAAGGGTCGTTCGACCCCCAAAGGGGCCACGACCCACAGGTTGAGAACCTCTGCTCTAGAATGAACCCACCAGTTTACACATGGAAGCTATTAATATTATACAAGGCCCAGAGGGGTAAATGACTCATCCTGTGATTACTCTGCAAATCCAGAGCTCAAATCCAAGGCCCAGCCCTGACGCCTCTCCATCACAAAGCTCTCATTCCTTTCTCCACCCATGCATGCAAGATTGGGTGTGTGGCCACACCATGCAGTAAAACCTCCTTATTTTGGTTAACTGGAAGATACCTACAAGAATTACTTAAAAACCCCAAGTATAGAATATATCTAAATGTGCTTTCAAATTCAGTGGCTAATAAGAACCGTGTAACAAGTACTTATTCTCCTTAGAGAGTGTGCCCAATGAACAGACAGACATGGTTAATTTGCAGCATATGAATGATTTTGTTCGGGAGCAATGCTTCTGAGGTCTCAATGGGAACTTGTAAAGAGTTCGTTCTCTTTGAAGATTTAAACTTTTCCTTTAAAAAAATCTTCTCATCACCGATTCATTTCACCAACCTTTTCTTTATAGATAACATAAAAGTAAGCTTCATCACGAGCCGGCTTGATTTATCACAAATTCTGAGTTAAGTAAGGATTCTATGGATTCAAGCTATTTGTTCACATAAGTAAATATTACAGCTGCATCATAGCTTTGATATGTCAAAGTATTGACTCAGACTGGCCCAGCTTGCTCATAGAGGTTTTAAGATGTAAGACTCCACAAATAATATCTAATTAGTACCTAAAACTTCCTGGAAAATACAGCGTTATCTAAGAAACATTTTTAAATCATTCCGGTCCTTTTCTCTCTCTCTCTCTTTTTTTTTTTTTTTCAGAAGAAACTGAACCTCATTTGAGTTAAATTTAAGTATTCTCAGTAAGTTGAAAACAATGAATATATAAAAGTCAAATGGTTATTAGCACTAGCATAACAATACCTAAAATAATGAATTTGCTGTTCATCTTTCCATTCTGTGACATTGGCCCCTAACATGCTTTAGATACAGAAAAAAATATGTAGAGACACGTGAACTCATGTGTTTATGATAAGCATATATGATATTTTGTATGTGCACAGATATCAAACATTCCACATACAACCATCCAAGCACTGCAGAATTACTCAGGTAATTCACAGCATTCCCAATATTTATCTATTTTAAATGTTTGGATGAAATGCAAAGAATAGATTAATTTTTACTTCAAGTTCAGATTTTTAAAAATTTAGAGCCTTTTATTTCATTTCCAAAGTAGACTATTTCACTACAACTTAAAGGACTTCCTTGGAGTTTGGGAAATGGCCAACATCAGTTATTAATTAATACATGTTTATTAAATATATACAGGATATCAAAACCATGGATGCATTGAGATTTGGGGCTTTTATAACATGTAAAGTTATCCACACTAAAAAAATTACTAAGTGACATGTTTAATACCCTGGGGCAGGTCTTTCACTATTTCCTTTTGAAAGAAAGACATTCATCCTCAATTATCCCAGGTGGGTAACAAGAAATGTTGCTCTTTAGGTGTGTGACCTTTGACTAAGGGGCCTTGGCCTTTCAATGGCATCTTCTTGTTCTTGTCTAGTCTATGCTTATAATTTTTAAATCCCTTCATTTTACTGTTTTTCCTCATTTCAAAAGTAACTGAGAACACAGGAGTCTAGAGTCAACTTCAAGGTCTCCAATGCCATGCTGTTTCAATTCGCAACTTTGTTCTCAATAACTAATGCCCTTGAAGTCACCAGCTCATCTAGAGTGCATTGCCTGTTGTGGACAGTTAGTTATGTTTAAGCTTTCATTAGAGAGACTATCAGCTTTGGCTTTCAGACACTTTCAGAATTTATTTTATGCTAGTGGCCGATGTTTCTGGGCTTGGGGGATGAGCTATTCTTTTCTAGTAAGGACAGAGACACAAGCACCGTACAACTCATGGATGTCACCCCTGGAGTCTTGACTGCACCAGCTGCCCCCAAAACACCAGCAAAGAGCTTCAAGAAAGGCCTGCCAAGAGTCTGTCCCCAGGAAATAGGACATCTGGAACAGAAAGCCATTCCCAGGTTATAAGAAGAGCTATTGCATGTCCCAGTGGTATTTCCTCAAGGTTTAGGCAAATTGAAGTGACTGCTATAGGGTTTCTAAGCCACACACTCTCCTGGTGAAGAAGGTTTGGGCAATCTTTGCATGGTACACACTGTACCCCGATTCATGCAGACTGGAGTGAGTCCGCCAATGTTCTATGTGTAACGTGAAGGCTCGTTTACCTCTCTTCACCGCCTCATGGATGGGGGAAGCCAGGTGCACCTCGAGCTGGGTCTTGGCTCCAAACTCCAGCAGCACGTTGACACATGCGGCACTGCCACTGCAGCAAGCATTGAAGAGGGGCGTGGCTCCATGAACCGTCACTCCATTGACCTAAGGATGGACAAAGACACACCCAGAGGATTTGTTCTTTCTTCATCACCATCTCAGAGTTGCATTCCTATGTATCTGCCTGGAGAAACTTCCCATGCTAGTGACCTGAGCAAGAACACCCTGCACCATTACGGTATTGTGTTATTTAGGCACCAGTAGCCTATCAACTCTCACCTATAAATGATATTCCAAATGGGGCAAAATGAGACAAAGCTTTAAAAGGTATTCAGGGGTATCCCAGAGCTGCTTGGGAGCCCCCTAATCATGGAGGAGCGGTCCTGTGTGGTGGTGAGAACAGGGCGTATGGAATCATTAGCTTGGATTTAAATCCCAGCTCTCCCTCTCTTTTATTTGTTCTAAGACCTTAGCTGGCTTACTAACTTTCTGTGCCTTGGTTTCCTTATCTGTAAAATGGGGATCATAAAAAAATGTACCTCGTGAGATTATTGGGTGGATCAAGTGAGTTACTGTATGTTAAACACCTAGAACATTGCCTGGTGCTCAGTCAATACTCAATAAATATTTGCAACAACAATTATTTCCATTTTCCATTAATGTGGAACTGACTCCCCCCCTCTATCATGAACAAACATGGGGGGCAGAAACTAAAAGTCCTAGAGCAACCAGCTAGCTTAAGGTCCCCATACCTGTGCTTACAAAAGAAAAAGTCTCCTCAGCAATTCCCCACATTCTGGCTTTCTCGCCACAAATTTCCTTTCTGGACTATGGGTATGTATAATCCACACAAAGTACACATTCTAGCAGTGACTCCTAAAGAGGTCATGACCAAGCCACAGGCACAAAGAATACAGTCCTCCACACGGTGTCTCCAACCACCCTCAGAACCTTGTAGGGATATGGGAGGCCTGTGGGAACAGTGTGGTTGGGAAGCGTCTGTGAATATTAGCAATGGATTGGCAAGAACGTGAGGGGAACAAGGCATTCTGGGAGGGAAGGCTCTGACAGGACTGAAATGCAGGACAACGAGGGCTTGATTTCCAACCGTGTCGCCTCAACAACTAAGGACACAGGCTTGTGATCACCAGGATCCTAAATTTTCTTTCTTTTTTTTTTTTTATTGGGTAGTTCCCTGGCTGGGAAGCGAACCCAGGCCGCAGCGTTGACAGCGCTAAAGCCTTAGCCACTATACCACCAGGGAACTCCCAAATTTTCCTCTTGCAGAAATAATAAAGACATTTCTCCACAGTGCCCGGATGGCCCCACGACATTGGAAAGCTAAAGAGGAGATGCTAAGATGGCAGAGACAAGGTCGGGGGAAAATACATGTAAATTTTCACACTCAAGGGATCTCTGAGCTATTCACCTTTTTCCCAAAAAATATTTGGTGGGACTGGTGTGATTCATTTTTTACTAAGTATCATCTCCTTCCTCAGTCCAGGAAGTCTTCTCATTTTATTGCCTCTAAGTTTCTCTCTCAGCAAACACTTATTGAGCATCTATGAGGTGCCAATGTTTTGGAAACAAAGGTAAGACAATTGGCTCTCACGGGATAAGTTGAATGCTGCCATGGAAGACAAATGAAAAAAGAGACCATTTCGATCCAACAACGAATGCTTTTAGGCCACTACAGGAACAGGACCAAGGAAAACAATTAGGAGGGCAAATCAGCAGGAGTTGTGAGTCATGACACGAGGGGATAGAAGAACTAGGATGAACCCAGGCCTGGGGCTTGGGAAACTGGGATTCTGTTTCCCCTGGTCTGTGAGGCTGGGACTCCATGAGGAGCAGCCAGTCCCAGAGGGAAGAACATGAGAAACATAGTTTCGGATGCCCTGAGTTTGGGGTACCCATGAGACTCAGTCTGGGGGCATTTTCTACTACTGACCAACTCTCTCGTGTTCTTCCTCTCATGTGATGTACAGGTGACATACAACCGTATGCGTTGACTGTTCTCTCATAAAATTGCAAAAGGCAAAGGACCACATCTTACTTTGTCCTCAGTAAAGTCTCCCGGAGTTGTGCCAGCACACACTCCTCTACAAACCAAAGTTGTCTGGTATTCCCCACTCACAGTCTGCCTGTGACTCCAATCACCTACCTTGAAAGGAGGTGGCACTCCCGGACCCTTGCCCACATCATTACGTGAGGGTTGACTAAGTGGTAACTTCAGCATTACCTAACGAAAGAAACTACACAGCCACAACGGCATGGGGAAAATCACTTTGCCCACATGAGACCCTGATACTCAGTGCTACATGGAGAAACCCAACCTCCATATAAAACAATGTTCATTAAGCACTTAAAAACACTGCACTCATGAGACAAAGAATGCGAAGACTGAGTTTAAAAACAACATTAGCAACAAACCAGTATCTGCCAACTAAATGTCATTGAGATTTTCAAACGCTTTAACTTTATTGTAATCCTAGTCTGATATCTGATTATATACAGCACTTAAGTCACTCCTTGAAGAAACAAATTTAAAAATAAGATGAAAGTTAATTTTGTACCTTTTCCCAATCTATTATTCATTAAAAGCTCATTTGATATAATAATTTTGCTCAATAAAAATCGTTCCCGGTTTGGGGTTGTGAATTACGAGTGTTCTTTGTTGTTCTTTCAGAATGTGCTCTTTTTTAATGTTTTACAATAACTTTTCCAAGATCAGTTATCCAATTACTTTAGTTTGATTAATTTTTTTTAAGTCAGCATCACAGTTTTGAGAGGGTTCGGTGAATGACAGCATCTGAATGTTCACCTATGGGCACAGAGCCTGAAGGGACGAGCGAGCACAGTGTCTTCTGGATCATTCCGGAAGGTGGATGCGGATGGCGCCAGACCTGTGTACCCACAGCGGGCAAGCAGCCTGAAAGGTCAGTCTCTCTAGATGGCAGCAGTTGCACTTGGGCAGACATACCTGCGGGGCAGGGGCGGTACTCACATGTGCACCGTTTTCCAGCAAGGCTTTGGCGCAGGCTACGTGACCTCCAAGGCACGCCTCGTGGAGGGAAGAGACCCGGTTAATCGTCACGAGGTTCACGTTGATACCCTACAACGTGGGAGAGGAGTAGGTTAAAGATAAAGACTGCACTGGCAGTATCAGTGAAAGCCACGCTGTCGCACGTGTTTCTCTTGGCCTGTGGGGATCACATGCAGTAGAAGCCTCAATCAGGGGAATCCAAGGATGGCATGGGAGCCTTGGATTCATTTATTCAATAAATGCTATTTAGCATTCTGGACCAGGCAGTGTGCTAGTACCTGGGTCTTCAAAGCCTATGACACAGGTTTCTCTCCTCTAAGAGCCAAGTGGGGAACCAGAAATGGGGACAGGGGAAAGGCAGCAAGAATAAATTTTATTTTTATTTTTTTTGGGGGGTGGTTCCCTGAGCGGGTTTCAAACCCAGGCCGTGGCAGTGAGAGTACTGAAGCATAACCACTAGACCACCAGGGAACCCTGGCAGCAAGAATATGAGGGCTGTCCGGAAAGTCTCTAGCCATGCAATAGGACAAATAGAGGCATTTATGGCTGGAGTTTTTCCAGACAGAACCTTGTATACATCTATGCTGGAAGCATGTTCAAATTTCAATTGGGAGCATGGGGTATCCTTGAATCTGGGGAATATGAAGAAACTTTGCAAATGAGGTAGTATTCAGGTAAGGCTTGAAGCATAAAACATGTCAAGGTAGGTAGGCAAAAAAAAGAGTACAGTTAACCCTTGATCAACACAGGGGTTAGGGACCCCAGCCCCCCGCCCACACAGTCAAAAATCCATCTATAACTTTTGAGTCCCTCAATACTTAACCACTAAAGTCTACTGTTGACTAGAAGCCTTACTGATAACATAAAAGTCAATTAAATTATTTTGTATGTTATATGTGTTATACAAGGGCTGGCTGGAAAAAAATCCAGCCATAAGTGCTTCTGTTGTTCTCTTATTTTTTTCTTTTTCATATTACATGGCTGGATACTTTCCAGACAGCTCTCATACACTGTATTCTGACAATAAAGTCAGCCACAGAAAAGAAATGTTATTAAGAAAATCACAAGGAAGAGAAAATCCCCTGAAAAGGACTGCAATCAGACTGGTAACAAAAGGATGAGCCCCAGGCTTAAGAGTAGAAACTAAAGTAGGTCACGCTCCCAGGGTTCCCCTCTGCCACAACTGCACCGTGTGCTGAGGTCGCTGCATAGCAGAGTCAGGGCCGGGGGGCTTTGCCTAAGCCCCCCTCCTCACAGTCCCAGCGGCGGCCCAGTCATGACACCCTTCCTCCCCACACTGCCCTGCTCCACCCTTCTCATCTGGGAGTCCAGGTGACAGATGACAGGACCGGCCCAGCTCCTGGCCGCCTGACTTCATGCCCTGATTTTAACAACTTGGTCCTTACCAGTGCCCACCATGATTTCCACGTTTCCTCTGTGAGAGGAGTTAGGAATACAGCGGTGCTCTGCACTTCAAGTTGGGTACCTAATACAATTAGGAAAGTCTTTGCATTTTTCTTTTCCCACGTGTGATTTTTCAAGAAAAGAGAAATGGGCCAGTCCACACGGTGGCAGCAATGTGCTAGCGAAAAAACTGATCGGTGCAAATTTTCAGAATCCCTGGGACTGTAGAAAGGTAATGCTGGACGGGCCCCAAAGAACACCTAGGGTGAATCCCCATCACTGTGTGCAAGAAAATGGAGAAGCAGAAAATGCAAATGATTAATAGGACTTGAGACTCCCCAGCTGTCGGTGACAGCCAGCGTGACAGCCAGGAGCTCCTGGTCCTCGGCTGAATGTTTTACTCAGCACACCGCGCTATCTTAATGTGAAACAAAGTAAAAAAAAATATAGAGAAATACATGTGGGCTAGTGTGTAAGGGCAAAGAAGTGAGGGTGCACTAAGGAAAAGCTGAACTTCTCTACAAAGACCGCACGTTTACGCACACTTTAGGAACCAACGTGCCCAGGAAGTAGACTTCAAAATGCTTCAAAATGGAGGCATGCGCAATGCAAGGCGGTATCCTGGGTTCAATCCTGGAAAACCGATGTAACCCCAACAGTCTGTAGTTTAGCGAATGACATACTGATGTTAACTGCTAATTTTTTACTCAAGCACCACAGCCATGTAAGATGTTAACACTAGAAGAAGTTGGGCGAAGAGTATACGGAAACTCAGTTATATCTTCACAATGCTTCTTTAAAATCATACCCAAATTAGAAGTCTGTTAAAAATATTAATAAAAGTATTGAGGTGGGAGGCTGAGAGGAAGGAGGTGATGCAAGCCTTTTCACTGTAGACCTTTTCATGTCATTTTAATTTGCAAATTATGTGAATTATATTACATATTAAAATAATCCAATCAAAGCAAATTTAAAGTGCTTCAAAATAGTTAAGCCAGGGATAAAATCAACTACAAAACCTATTCGATAATTACTGGTAGTATTGTTTTCTTTCTGCTTGTTCTTTCTTGAGAACTAACACAACTCATAAAGGAGAGGGGGAAACAAGGCACACCTATGCAAATAACGAGCAGTGTGCCCAGCTGTTTAAATTCAGACCTGTGAGGAAACCAGGGTCGGTGGTAGCTAGGATGACTCACCTCCTCTGTCCACGCACAGACTAAAACAAAGCAAATGGAGTGTGTACACTTTCATTCGTTTCACAAATATTTACTAGGCCGCTATTCATTGCTCAAGGTGCCAGGGATACAGTCATAAATTGAAGTAGTCTCGATAACTCCGACCTCAATAAATCTTCCCACAGGAGTTACGATGTACTAGTCTGTTAACCTTTTTTAATGTTTGCTCCTGAAATAGTGTTATCACTGGGGTAGGCAGCCATGAAGATGGCTCCCGGTGATCCCTGATTCCTGGTATTGGCTCACTTGTATTATCCTCTCCCCTAGAGTGTGGACTGGACTGACTGACTCAACCTAATGAAGAGAATCTGGCAGAAGTGATGAGATGTCACTTTGGAGATTAGGCAGTCTCTCATGCCCTCTCTGGAGGGTGCCAGCTGCCGTCTCATGATGCACGTGCCGCCCTATGGAGAGGCCCACGTGGCAAGGAACGGAAGCTGACCAACAACCACGTGGGTGAGGTTGGAAAGCAGAGCCTCCCCATCGAGCTATGAGACGACCACAGCCCTGGCTGGTACTTCACGGCTTGCAAGCGACTCAGAACCTGAACCACTCTGCTAACCTGATCTTTGGCCCACAGTGACCATGAGACACTAAGTGTTTGTTGTTTTCAGCCACTTTGTTTGGAGGTAGTTTGTTACCTAGCAATAGCTGACTAATGCAGCTTCAGGGCTGCTGCTCCTGCACACCGGGAGAGTGTAAGTTGAGTTAGCACAACATCAATTTGAGGGCATTCCCCCATCACATTCACAGGAAAATGATCTATGAGGTAAAGGAAGGCTCACAGGGGAAGGATGGAACTGGGCAGAACATGAGCCACTGGCCCAAGAAAGGACAGGCAGGAGAAACAAATGGCGAGCTGTAAGGGCATACATAACAGCCACAATGGCCGTCCTGGGACCCAGCGAGCAAGACCTCTGCTACAGGCCCAGTTAATAAAGGAGGCTGCTTGATTATCTCAGAAACACAGAGGAGCAAGTCTTCAGTTCACTTACCTGTGCGATTAAAGCTTTAAGGGCCAGTAAGCGTCCCTGGGCCGCAACTTCGTGAAGTGGGGATCGATCCGCCCAGCAGTCTGAAACACAAATCAATCAAGTTCAGAGCCAAGGTCTGGAGTCCTCTTCCTGCAGCTTCGTCATGCTGCCCACCCACCGTGAGGAGTTTGGAGGAAGGAGGAGAGGAGCTCGCACCAAGCCTGAGGCTCTCTCATCAGCCACTTGCAGAGTGACAAGCCCCGGAGTGTGCTGTCCATTAGTTCGGTGGTAGGCGTGGGGAAAAGCACCCCGTCTCTGGCTTTTGGGAGCAGTTTCAACGAGTAACAGACGTAGTTCATGTAAGTATCGCCCAGTTAAGTCAGTAACTCTAAATAAAGCAAAATGAAGGGCACAGCTAGACAATGAGAGTCCCTACTTCTTTATCCCTCTCCCTCTCCCCCTCCCTGCCCCAAGGGCTCAACGTGCTATGCACCACGAAGGAGATTCTTGTGGGTCAGGGAAAATGGTCTTGTTCTAAATTTCCCAGGTAGTTATCTGTTTCATTTTGGTAATAAAGCATATCTATGATCACAGTGCAGAATGTCCTTTTTCAGATGATGTAATCCTCCAAAAGCTCTTCCCTAAACAGCTTTGTTGGGCACAGTTGAGTCCGATGACGAAGCATAGGGCCAGGGGAACCCCGCGGCCTGGGTTCAAGTCCTACCTTGACCACTTTTCCTGCCAAAATGGGCAAGTTACTAAAATTATTTGAACCTCAACCTCCTGATCTGTAAAATGAGGGAATAGCAATCTAGTATCTAGCAAGTGCTTTGGTCTCTAAGTAGGCCAATAAAAGGCATCCATGATGGTCGGTGCATAAGACAATTCACTAACTAGTATGTTTGGGAAGGTAGCGTGCCGGGGAACAGCCTCAGAACTGCCTTAGGAACTTCTTTTCTCGTAACTGTTTGTCAGCAAGCAAGACTAACCATCTTAAATGGGCATTTGAGAAGTTACTCGCTATTGAATGTGCCAAAGGGTAATCATCTGTTTCGAAAAGCCTGCCTGTTTGCAAAATTCCAGCATTCTTCAAATTATAACTGTGCTCTTTACATACTGAATGGCACATGATGCAATTTGAATTTAACACAACCAACCTTTCCTAGGAGATCCTGATGGTATTAAGAATTCAGGTTTCCTCACACCTGCAACCTTGGCCAAAACCACCCCACCAAAGATGGAATCCCATGGATTTGCAATAGCTTGAGGCCTCAAGGAGAGCGTGAACTTTTCCAATTGATGAGAAGCAGGGCTATAAACATTTCAGTAAGCCCTCTTCTTACACTGAAACTCGATTTTTATCTTCTCTAACCCTTTGGGTTAAGCAAAAGGGAAAAGCTTGAAGGAAGTCAATAGGATTGGATTAAAATCAAAGCAAATGGTATGACAATGTGATCCATTTATCTATACACACACTGTGCACTGAGGAACCTAAACCAGGGCTTCCTGGAGAAATGCCTGATTCTAGGGCTGGGCTAGGAAAAATATAAGATGGGCCTCAAACACCTTGCCAAGAAGTAAGGAAATGCTTGATGAATGATGGGAAATGTCATAGAAATTGGCTTGAAGGGGCTTCCACAGGCCAGATAGGGGATGATTTGGGCATTAAAATAAATAATGATAGTAAGAGATTAATTTAATTCCTATTAAAGAAAATAGGAATGTGTAATTCCTCACTGATCTAAATGAATATATTATACAAATTAGGAGATGAGAAAGCTCTTCCTTAGAGTAGAATTCCAACTTAGAAATGCAGAAATAATAGAATCGGACTCAAATGATCTCCCTACAAAATAATTACTAGTTATCAAGAGAACACAGATCCCTTTAGAGTGGAACAGAATTTTAGACACCCCCCCACCAGGGGATCCAAGTTAACATTGGAAGTGATGGGGACAAACAAGCCCAGTGCCAGCTAATGGGAGGCAGTGAGCGACACCATGTACAATTGACAGGAACACAATGCACAGGACACACCATTGCTCCTCTGATATTCCTGCTTAAAGTGCAGAACCTGACTCTAGTCATCAGGACACTGCGAACCAACTCCAGCTGAGAGACAGTCCACAAAAGAGGTGGACCATAACCAGTTCAAAGAGGGGCTGAGGTACTGTTTCAGACAGATGCTGATAAGATACAACATCTAAGGGCTACACACATGTGCACCTGGATTGGACCCTTTGGCTATCAAGGACATTATTAGGACAGTTAGGTAAACACAAATGGGGTATCTGGGCAAAGAGGAGGAGGAATTCTTTGTACCACGCTCATAACTTTTCTGTCATCTTGAAATTAGTTTCCAAACAATGCAGTTTGTGTGCATATATAACAAATATATAAACAAAATCACCAGTGTTTTCATACTCACATGAATGTGTAATGGTCTTACAATAAGAAAAACAGATGAAATCTTCATGGTGAAAATACATTGTGTATCTCCACTTGTTCCTGATTCAGTTAAAAGCTGAGGTGTGGAGTTATTTTTAAACCTCTCGGACATTTACAATTCGTCTAAACCGGGAATAATGAGATAATGTCCCCGTGTGACCCTCAATTAGTGCACTTTGGTTTCCTTCCAACCCATCTCCATCTCATTCCCTGTGAAGCCTGCATCAGATAGGCTCCTGTCTTGCCAAATTGCTCTTGGAAATGGACCCGGGCCCTGGGGTTGCGAGAACCGTCTTGACCCACGGACGCCACTCAGCACCCGGATCAGAGTAAGAAGCAACCCCACAATCGTGGCTTTGTCACCCTTTTATTCTAACAAGAGCCAGTCAACCCAAGTCACTCCAGGGGACTCTATTTGACTCAAAAGTAAAAAGATTTCAGTGTAACTTGCTGCTGTTAACTCAGAACATCAACCTAAAAGGTCTTCCCTGTTTCTAAAGCGTGCCTCCAAGGGGGCTGTGATATCCCCTTCTGGGAAGCAGGAACCCTATCTTCAACCTATTTCTAGTCACTTTCTCTGACTCATCAGCCCCACCAGACCTGCCCTGTACCGGCGGAGAGAGCTCTCAAACTCGGGGGGACAGAAGGCAGGCAGGCACATGCGAGCGCGTGCGGTGCGCCTCCTTTCTAGAAAGTACAAAAAGCGCCAGACTCACGGTGCCTGTCTGGAGTCCGAAAGAAGCCGAGGAGGAGCAAGGTCTGGCCGGAAGAGGAGCCAGAGGGGGCCATGTGAGCGCCCGCAGTTTCTTGATCTTGGGAGCTGCTTGGTGAAAATGCAGCCAGCTGTTCGCTTAGGATTTCGCACTTGTCTGCCTTTTGCCTCGGACCTCACGGCCGAGATCCACAAACGCCCTGTCTGCGGCCCGGTCCATTTTAAAGCTGCAGGCTCCGCTCCGCTACCCACTCCGCCCCCACGGGCGGCTGGAGGCCGAAGCACGGCGTGTTCTCACACACGGCCCTCTTCCTTCCAGGTGCCGGCTGCTCCCGTGCCGTGGGAGTGGGGAGACGCGGGAGGACAGGGGAGCAGCCTCCCCACTTAACCGGAAGGGGAGGCCGGTCCTGCTCACTGGGCCTCGACAGCAGCTCCCGTTCCTGCGCTGTGGGCTTGTCCTTCGCACCAGGTGCCATCTGACCACATCTCCGCGTGTCCCTCATCCATGCGGCGCCCTCAGATGCCCCTGCTCCCACTCCATGCTTCTGAGGTCGCAGCCGGCCTGTGGGGCCACCTTCCATGCCCTTTTCTATCTGAGTGGCATGAGGTGTGTGTGGCGGGGGGCAGCTCAGCTAAGCAGACTTCCACTGTGAGAGCGGAACACCAGGCTCCCCGCCTTTCAGGAGGCCCTCATCTAAACCTGCACTTCTCCTGGAGCCCCCACCCCTTGGCTTTCAAGAGAGGGGGGAAGGGAAGACCTTTGATTCAGGAACCAGGACACCCCCAAATGCATGACGACTCCCTTGCCCCACACGAAGAGACCTCACTTCTAGTAAGTGGCAGGAAGAGGACTGCAATCCAAGCTTTGAGGCTTCCCAACACCCCCCACTCTGCTTTTAAGAACGGCCGGGGTTTAAATTCTGCCTGTCCCCGCGGTAGGGTCACTGGTCTGCAGTGCTTTGCTCTGTCCCTTCTCTCTACAGATAACGTGGAATGAACGTAGGACATTGCCTCCCATGCAAAAAGCATTCTCGTTTCCCAGCCGGAAACAAAACAGCTCTCAAGGAGGTCCCCATTCCCAGTCACATCGCTTTGCAGCACTTGCTCTGAAGGACCTTGAAGAGTTTTCACACACAACTCTTGCACACAAAACTCTGCCAAGGGGGGCTGTCCTGTTGTCTTGTCTTATTCCTGACACGCAGTCTCTCACTCTTACCATTCTTGTTTTGCACACTGGAGCTAATTGTGAGAAACTGAGGATAAAAGTAATTTGGCAGCTAGTAAGTTTTTGCATTCCTTTCAGGAAATATGCAACCAAGCTCTCCAAAGAAACGAATGCTTAAGTAGGAATCAGTCCTTCTCGCCTCAGGCAGGCTATGTTTAGTTACTTGGCACACTGCCTGTGTCACAGGACCGCAAGCACATTGTAAAGATAGTTTACTCTCTAAATATGTTTACTTGTTCCTGATGAGGTGTACGGAAAATGTTCAAGTACTTTTTTATTCCCGCCTTTGACTTTTTCTCAGAATACGATTTATATCTCTACTTCTCAGAATCTCTGAATAACAACTTTATGACAACTTCGAAACCCATAGATTTCAGTAACAAAATTGGGTCAGATAGAAAACAAGTGTCTGAGTTTCAAGTGTTCAAAATAAAAATCAATTATTCTTTTGAAATTTGGGGGCAATTTTTACCCTCCCTAATTCCCACAAGTACTTGAGATTGCAGGTTTATTATATTAAAAAAAACAAAACAAAACAAAACAAAACAAAAAACTCACCTAACTGGTTTTAATCTCTAGTGCACAAGGAACAGTCTTTATTCTCTTAGTCAAGTTCTAAAATCCTATAAAGCAACGTCTTCTCCTCTAGCAGGTATCAAAGAAAAGTCAAAAGGAATTTCAATTTTCAACCAACATATTGGCAAGGGTCCAGTAGAATTAATGGTATTATTAGTAACAAAGGTATCTGTAAACAATTGCATTATAATATATGTCCTGAGAGATCTAAAATCCTATAATAAAATCGAGTTAAAATGTATACTCTCTAGAACACTCAGCTCTGGTCAGGAGATGAACCACAGTCAATGAACATCTTTTTATAGTGTTAGAAAGAAGGTTCCTCTGTACCCACTAGGAACAGAAAAGCTGAGCTAGGTGGCAGGTAGAGAGTCCCTACTGAGGACTGGTTGTCCCAACTTGGGAGAGGCAGAGCATAGTTTGGGCCAAGGCAAAGGAAACCACCAGCAAAACCGAACAAGAGTGGAAGTCTAGGGAGAAGATTAGGCAAGAATGTACCAAAGGGCAGGAAATCTGTTCAAATGGGAAGGATAGGCAAAAGGAGGTGAGATGATGAGTCAGGCAGAGGAATGGCCATCAAATCAAGGTCAGTCCTTTGAATTTAGAACAACAAGGACAATTGATTTTAAGCATAACACTTAGAATAAAATCAATCTTTTCAACTTATCTTAAAATACCCTATTTTTTAAAAAGAAAAGGGGTGGGGTGGGGTGGGGTACAGTAGTTCCACAATCTCCTATCTGCCATTGTAAAATCCCCCAAATTCTGAATACCAACTTTTCCGCCAAGGTTGATGCAAACCACTTGGACAGCAAAACATGGCCAGGACTCTTCTTGAGCAATTTATTATTTTTAATTGGTCTTTTCATTTAGCATGACTATTTATACGCTCACGACAGAAATACCAAAATGTGTGATTACGGGAGGCAGCTCTAGGCCTGCTGGGAGTGCTATGTAATATACAATAAGCACTCTGTGTTATCTTTCTGGTATCCCCCCCCCCCCATCAATTCCTGAATCCTGAAACACATCTGGTCCAAGGGTAAGAAAACAGATTATCAACCTGTATCTACAATTTATTTTTATTAAGTTTGATGACCCAGTCACTGTACTGAATATAGCTTCAATTTTGGCCAAAGCAGCAAAGGTTGACAAATCATATGTCACATCTCTCGGGTGAAACACAGTGCCTGCCGAAAAATTTGGAAGCTAAAGTTGGGATCCTGTGATTCGTCTGGTGCTCTAGGTGTAATGAATGCCAAGGGCCAATGACAATGTTGCACAATTAAAAATACATATGTGCATTACTGACAAACGATACAAACCAGCCTGAAAAAAATCAAAGTAACAGTAAGCCAACCAGAGATTAACTCAATTCTGATGAGTTAGCTATACATGGAATAGTTTAAACCACAAAGACATATTGGATGATGTATTCCAAAATATGAAATTCCAGAAAAAAACAAATTTTTCCGAAAAGGTTATTTAGCCAAAAAAAAGGATACTTCATGAGAGATAAGATGCTAGGGGCGGCTTCCAAAAGAAAGAGCGCCAGGACCTATGACAGGCTAAACTCTGCTGTGGCGGAGCTTTAACTGCTCACCCCTTGTTTTGGACAGCACTGAGGAATAGTTTACAGGAACATGATATGCAACTGGAATCAAGAAATTTAACCTTGGGCTGAGACTTTTCTAAGCCAATTAGCTAACTCTCTGATTAAACGTCACATGTTTTCCCAACAAACATTTGTCTGACCAATGAACAGCAAAGGTAATTTCTGATTTGAGTTGAACACTCGCACAAAATTATGCTTTTGATTTTTAATATGTCTGGCTTTAAGTATATAATAACTGCTAACAGTATCATAAGAAAACACGCTGTTAGAATCATGTAACAGCCACTGTTTCCGGCATGTTACTTCCTATATTATCACAGAAAGCCTTATTTATCAAATCCAGATATGCTGGCATATATATATATATATATACACACACACACACACACACACACACGCATACATAGAAGGAAATGAAACTGAGAAATTAACATGCACTATCCTCCCCGTTGCCTTGTTAATGATAATCGAAAAATACATTTTTACTTTATAACACCACACTACTTGCAAATTAAACACCTATTATCCTAGGAGCTTGAAAAAATAAAGATATTTGAGCTAAAGAATGAATGTGCTCTATTTAAGAGATATGTATTATGGCTCCAGACTTAAACCAAACCATGCATACATGGGTTGTGGCTATTACAAAACCATTTTAAGAGTGTACTTAATTGAGGGCCACAAAGACAAAAATAATGCACACAAGCAACAGAAAACATTTTCAATGCTCTTGCCGACTTTGTTGGACTTGATCTACTATAAACCATGAGGATGATGTATCTATGAGAACATCAAAACTATGTTACTGAAACACTTAAAAAGCCCTTGCCCAGATTTACAAGTTAAATTTAAAAAACAGCTTTTCAAATCATGCTTAATTTGAAACTAAATAAAAGCAGTTTTGTTTTTTTAACCAGTCTAAGCAACGTACCTCCCTGAAATGTGTGACAAATGTAATCCCCAAAAGAAACCTCTTTCCACACTCCGGGCCTTCTGACACTTTCTGAAACTTCAAGATTCTTCTCATTTTCCCCAGTTAATTGAAGCATTCTGATGCTTCGTCTTTGGAGGTCTTATTTCCTTGGATAAGACCTCTGTTATCTAGTGTCTTCAAAGCTGTCTAGTGTGTTCGAATCACATAGCATCAGTCTATTTTGAAAGAGAATCCTGGATGCAAATTGAAATGGATACCAGATAAAGAATGATGTAATCCTGGAACCCCTACGAACACTAAAAACACATACGGAAGCTCTTCTGAACTCTGTGAATAAATGCTCCTCTATTAAGGGGCAATCGCAGCAGTGATGAGGATAATCTGATTCAGTTAACTTTTGTTAGATCTCACTATAATTAAGGTGAATCATTTCTTGAAAGAAATGGGAGACTAAATTTTACAAAGCATGACACTTTAAAATGTTTGACCCAAATGCTGGCATTTCCTATTATAATAACCTTTGTTTGCAGTGCTTTGCATGCTGCCATGTACAAATGGGTTTAGTGAAGGGTTTTTCCAGACAGCGACAAGTGGCTAATCAATTCGAATTGGCAATGAAAGCACAAAAAGAATATAGCATGCCACATGTGCTGATTTAAATCCTATTTATTGGTCTTTCTGTTGCCTGAGGACACTCAGTCTTATTAGAATGCATTGTTAAAATGCGATTAAAAATATTAAAGATAATAATCCTATTCAAATACATTTTTTGGTTAATAGGAATGAGGTTTCTCAAAAATACTTAGAAAGCCATTACTTTGCTTCTTAAATAACTGTTAAGAGAACTACTAACTTGCAAAAAGTAAAGCTGAAAAGCCTTCATAACCTGGGTATTCAACACAATTTGCTGGTTTAAATATAATAACAATGAAAATTACCCACTCAAAGCCAAAGGATAAATAAAATATGCCTTTTAGAAGTATGTTTCCTATGAATTATCCAGGTTTTTAAAAAAGTACTGGGAACAAATTCATGTATTTTTTACCTGAAATTCCACCATAGATCTCTTCTGCTATCCTTGCCGCTTCTTTTCTATTTCCTTTGACGATATAGAAATGGGTTAGGAGAGCCAAGGAAACTTTAATTAACAGCTTGAAGAAAAGAAAAGTAGCAAACACTGTAACAAATACGTTTTTAAAGCCATAGAAAACGGCACCATCTTCCATTGTGGCTGACACTCTGCACAGGTTCTCGAGGCTGCAAAATTTCACCGAGTTCTAATTGGTATCATATGACATCTATTTTAAACCTTCTAGTCCTCAGTGCTCCTCTTACGGAGAACTCAGTTTGGAGGTTCTAACTGTGATTTGGAGACTGCATGTGCTGCTGACACTCACAGCAAGGTTAAATGAACAACAAAAATTCCTTCTATCCAGAAACATCCAGTAATTCTAGCCCTATATTCCTCAGTGTTTCTAACAGACAGGATTCACATCCAAACCGCTTTTACTCCTAAATCCTGATGTTTTGCCACATTATGTTGGAAGGCATGACCAGAAAGCTAAAACAAACTTTTCTGATCCCATGGAGACAAAGCAAGCTATTTGAAGTTCAGATAAACATATACATATATATCCTATGCTCCTGGTGGGAAGTGTAGGCCCTGAAACATTGCATTTTCTCCTCCTTCTGAGGCTTATGGGCCACAAAGCCCGAAGCTAAATCATGACCAGTTAAAAAAGGCCTTTTACTCTAAGACAGGATTTAATATAAGGCCCATCTTGGATGCCTCTTCAAGTGGAAGTGTCAGGCTGGAAGCATTAGACCACTTGTTTTAATACTTTCATCCATGACAAGGTCCCCCAGCAAAGTTCCTGATTGTTTTCTTCCCATTAAAAGTGTCAGTAAAGGGGTTCCCTGGTGGTGTAGTGACTAGGCTTCAGTGGTCTCAATGCCGTGGCCTGGGTTCGATTCCCAGCTAGGGAACCACCCCCCAGTCCCCCCAAAAAAGTGTCAGTAAAGGTGGTACCTCTTTCTGGAAAAATGTAGGCTATCCTTGATCATGGAGGAGTTATAATGAAATGGATGAATAAGATGCCCTAGGTTCAGGGTGAAGTACCCAAAGATTCCATTAATCCATACTTTGCTGAGTTGCTTACTTGTAACCCTAACTTTTCAACAAAGCTGGCTGATACAAGTGAAAATAATTTATTTTCAATTTTGCTCACCTAGGAAAATTAAGGGAAGACAATTTAGGTCTCCTCTTTTCATTCTTGGCTATATCAGATTTTCTAAATTTCTACAACTTATTAGAAAAGACAAGCCAAATTAAAATTATGAGAGCAGACTACATCAATCTTATTTAATAAATGCTTTATGCAAAAATATGGGAGTTCCTCCTAGCACTCAGACAAGTTATTAATAGAATGACTACCTACAGAAGAACGGTTTCCCTATACTCAGCTAAAAGGTTGACACATGAGAATACAGCCTTCAGTCACTATACACAGCACATCATTTCAGTGTCACAGAACTAGAGACCTTGTGTCGCTTCTATTCTCAAGAACAGATATTAACATATAGGGTTGACTTTACCAAGTTTAGATTACCTAGTAGAGTGGCAATGTATGAAAATACGTGGATGAACACAAGTGTTTTAGCTCTTTTCATGTCTCTTTCCTCAAGTGCACTCTAAGAAGGCGATCATGCCCTCATGTCAGCTCGGTGATGTATCTTGGATTATACAACATTATTCAATCTTGTTTGCGCTTTGATTTTTGTTTAAAACATGGCTGTACTTTCTGTTTTACATACCAGAAAAGTTGTCCATGGTGGCTCAACTTTTTAAAGCTTTAAATAGATATATCTACACTACTTCTGAGAAACTACCTTTACATCACAGCATCTTTTACGAGAGATGAAATCATCTACAACACCGGGGTCTCTCAGCCTCAGTACCATTGATATTTTGAACCAGTTAGTTCTTTGTGGTGGGGGCTGTCCAAAAGCACTGTTGTGGACAGTGGTGTCAAACCTTTTGGCTTCCCTGGGCCACACTGAAAGAACTGTCTTGGGCCACATATAAAATACACTAACACTAATGATAGCTGATGAGCTTTAAAAACAAACAAACCAGAAACCAAAACAAAAGGTCACAAAAAAATCTGTTTTAAGAATTTGCGTTGGGCCCCTTCCATAACCATCCTGGGCCCCAGGTTGGACATGCCTTCTGTAGGATATCTAGCAGCATCCCCGCCTCCTGGGCACTCCATGCCAGAGCTGCACTCCCATCACAACCAGAAATGTCTCCATACACTACCAGATGTCCCCGCAGGGACAGTATCACCACCCCTTTCAGATCACCCATCCTACACCCAGTTAACCACTGAGCCATAGCCAAAGAGAAATTATAAAGGATAAAGAAAAATCAACTCCCCACACTACTTTTAAATAGAAATCAAATTCTTTATGCAACTTTAGTTTTCAGAATTTCGTATGTGAAAAATCCAGCCACAGAATGACACAATGTAACATCCAGCCAGATGCTTTTGGGAATGCAGAGAAGAATACAGAGGCCTTTCGAAGTACTTCGTGAAAGGGAACATAGATCCATGATACCCTGACTTCGCCAAAAGTTCAGTGTAAGAGATCAGAACATACCAATGCAGGCGACTACTTTCCGCGGTTGCCAGAGAAAGGGATAGGAGAAGCTCGGTTTCTGTAAACAAAATCAGAATTCAAATTGCTCTTAAAATAGCTCACAAGGTAAAGTATAATTACAAAGCTCACATATACAAAGTTACTAGATATATTTGTCTCATGCAGGAACTCTAGCACAGTGTCAAACAAGGATGTGTTTGGATCAGGAAACAGGCACAACTGAACTTGCTATTCCATGAGTAAAAGAGAGAATGTGTTCTAGAAAGATAAGATGACAGAGGAATCCACCACTAGAAGGGTATTTCCCATTTTACTAACAGACCCAGCAACGCATCAAATTGCACTGAGAAAGGAAGGGTGCGTGGGGAGAGCGCTGTCCAGAGAAAAGACAAACTCAGAAAATTTTCAGAACGTCATTTTGGTCTTTATTTTTGGACACGTAGCATGTTTTCATAAATCAGGTTTACATGTGCAACTTTTTGTAACATCAAAAGAAATACAACATACTTTTCATAAATTCTTCATCACTGCAAGTTCACTTTCAAATAAATGTAAGTAGCAAGGTAGAACAATATGCTTGCACATACTGACCAGTGCAACACTGATAGTTAGAATTAAGGTATCTGGGAAGCCTGAAAATGAAGATTTATTAGAACATTTTACTTCCATTTGTTAAAAAAAAAAAAAAAAAAAAAAAAAAAAAAAAAAAAAAAAAAAAAAAAAAAAAAAAAAAAAAAAAAAAAAAAAAAAAAAAAAAAAAAAAAAGAATTTGCAGATTACATATTTTCCATGCAAGAACTTTAAATCCTATTCCCATCCAAAAATAAATGATAATTTAATAATTAAATGACAATTTTGAAAAAAATTCCAAGAAACAAACAGCAGTACACCTTTAAAAATTGCTGAACAAATAAAACCAAATGTTGTAGTTCCCGCTTTATCAAGAATATTGGCACTGTTTACTCCCTATTTATGTAAGTTAGTTTCTGTGCCTAAAAATCCCAATTAAGACTTAATGATCTGGGGCAGTCCACTTTCTTTTAAACTAAAGAACCCCTAACTTCTTCTAAATTTTAAAAATTGTACTCTTACATCTATTTTAGTATGAAACACAAGTATATTTCTTATTTATCAGTGGCAACCAGTGAATAGGCATGTTAAGATACTTTTTAAGTGAAGTTCTGTAAATATTGTCATTTAAAAAAAATCTTATACAGAATCACAATACTGGCAGATTCTATCTAGTGCATCCACACATGCCCCATTCTTTTTTTTTTTTTTTTTTAAGTCCTTTATCAGAAAAACTTATTCTAATTAGTCCAATAATAAGACACACCATGTGGATAATTTGGGGTTTAAAAACCCATGGCTCTGGGCAACAAGTATAGTTAACAACACACCCATCCACAGAGATTTGTGTTCCTAAAACGGTCAGACTCAATTCGCTATAAACAAAATGCTCTGGGGTAAAGACTTCTGCACACTAACAATACTTATCAGACATCAGCTAGGCCACATGTGAAGGGAAGTTACTTCTTCAAAGGTCCAGGGTAGCAGCTGAGTTTGAGATGGCCCCATACATTCTGCTCGGAAAACACAAAGGCAGTTACAGAGGACAACATTACGTACTGAAAAGATGTGGAGGGTTTCTCTCTGCACTCTCATCAACAGTGATATCGGTCCCTAGTAATTAACAAGCAAAAAGTAGCTTCATCAACACAACTGAAGATGAAGGCTCTACCGAGGAGAATGCGTACAAAAGGCTCAAAGAAGTACCCAGAGCATGCCAGCAATTGTTTCGTGGCATTAACAGCATGAGCATTTTTGGCATGTTGGGTATTTCCCCATTTTGTGTCAACTGTGACTACAATGAGGTGAGCCATTGGAGTGATAAGCAGCGAATGCACCTGGTCCTTCAGATTAGTATCTAGTTTAATGTTCTGCATCCAGCAGGTGCTTAAAGCATGCTGGTAACTGATGGACCTTTTTAATGCAAGAAACCTGCTGATTATATGTAACACTGAGAATACACGATAAATGTTCAAGAATGTGACTTGTAAACATCTGGTGGCTATCTAGTTAATGATAGAACACTTAAAATTGGCCAAAAAAATTTGTCCAGAAAACATTTGGCCCTTCAGCACCCAAAGCTCCTAAAATAGAATGTGAAAACATCTCTGCTAGAGGGATTTCAGTAGTGTGAAAAAGGTCATACCTGAGTGGCTTAAATGTTCTTTCCTAAATTTTAAATAAGTGCAAGGAGTTTCCACACTCAGGAATTGCATAAGTTTTTCTCTTTCCTCAAAATAAAACATTGAATGATACAGAGGTAGCATAACTTACTAAATTAACTTCAAAAAAAAAAAAAAAAAGGAAGAGCAAGGTTATTTTCAATCATCTAAACAGAACTATAACAAATGTTTAAAACCTTCCAATACAGGTTACATTCTACCTGATTTCAAACATCTCATCATTCTCATCCCGCTTTTTATTGTGAGGATACTGACGAGTCCAGGTACCCTTTGGCCCTGTGGCATCTACTGCAACATCAATGAGAGAATCTGGAGTCATCCATTGCAATAAAATGAGGAAGAGATAGTTGAACAGGGCCAACAGAGCAAAAATGCAGCCTGTCACCGGGCCACAGCGAGAGATGAGTCTATCCAGTCGTCTGTCCATGGGTAACACAGCTTCTCCTAGCACACGGTCGTACACCTGGCAGGAGAGAGGCCAAGAATGAGCACTCTGACCCACAATAACCAATGACCAGGAATGTTTTATAGATGCAAACAGAAGTTGCTTACATCTCATTATTGTTACAGGAATGATGTAGCTAATGACATTCATTACAAAATTATTGCCTTTTGATTTCAACACTCATGCAGTGCTTCTTACGGACAAAACACCAGGCTAGATGTCATGCCATGCGTCTTGTGCCCTTGGGACCACCATCAATTTTAACTACAAGAATTCTCAAGTCCTGAGAAGTTGAAATGTTCTTCGGGTCACCTCTGTGGAGGCCTTGTTTAACCCAGCGGTGATTCCTGAAGCAGAATTGGCCTTCTAAGATTCCTGAAATTGGCTGAGAAGCCCTCACTGCTATGTGGCAGACATCAATCACAATCAGAGAGTAACAATCTAGTAATTCTTTCCGGGTTCAGAGCGTGGCTCTTCTTTCCACAGCCACGTGAGGCTGTGCCGCTGAACGCGGAAGGTAAGAATGTACAGAAACATTTCAGATTCCAAATAAAAGCAGCAGAAAGGGGGGTGGGGGGGGATCGTCGTAGAGGGTACAGGTCAAACACTGACAGAGAAAACCAAGTTTATTGCTCAGATCTGGTGGCAGGTAGCTTGCTTTTCAAAGCACTGCTAAGCACTCAACTCAGAAATATTTTTTAAAGAAAGATCTTTAAACATACTTGAACACATAAAATGGGCCAGCATTCATTTTCAATTGCATTTGAGCATTACTTGTGTTTATTCTCATATATCAGATCTGCAAACCATCTCCTTTTGAACTTCAGAAACTTATGATGTATAGAGCAAGTCCTACAGAACAATGGCCTTTGAAAGACACAGAATGTTTTCACCCAGCTCTCCTACCGTGAGAACATCTGGAATACCAGTGAATCAGAATCATGTTGAGAATTAGGCTGAGATAGGTGAATCCTGACTTGCTCAATTTTCTAAATAGTACAAACTGAGGAGGAGGAGCTGAAAGGGATCAAAATGTCCTATGTGAGAGAGGCAGAATTAAAAGAGAAACTGATCTACATTGCATGTCCACCTTTATTTCTTGGTCGATTCATTTTTTATCTTAAATGACCAAGTAATTTCCTACTATGAAGAGAATGACAGGCATGACAACCCATCACAGATAAGGACTATTTTCTGAATGAATACTATAAATCACCACAGGATACAAAACAGAAAAAAAAAGTGCAGAGTTTTACTACTACTTCAAGCAAAACTAAAACATAATTTGTGGTTAAAAAAAATCCTAATGAGCTCCTTTAACCTATGCTGACAAATTGTCACCAGAGTTCTTTGCCCCAAACTTATCATCTACAACAGAGCTCAGACTTCTGAGGTTTACGTGATGTTGACAAAGAGGGTGAAGTCACGACTTACAGAGCTGTGGTACTCAACAGAGTATAACGTCACTGAAAAACCCAGGGGAACCAAATATCTCTGCCAACTGTCCCCAAATGCCACTTCTGCTCCTAAAGGGTCATATTAGAATCGAGGCAGGAGGCCACAAAGATGGAATGTCCAGATCCTGAAAAGGTTACCCCGGCAACTCTGACCGGTACTCCTAGCAGGTACAATCCCACTTACAAAGGAAACCCAGGAAAAGGGAGTTATTTCATATGGGTAGAGGTTATTGTAAAAACTCCTAGGTGACAGTGTCACAGAGACATTTCAGTCAAGACTGTCTAACTCATATATCTCATAGTTCAATGGAAAATGTATATGGCAATTTTTGCACTTATATTCAAATTTGGGCTTATCTTATGTATGGGAATTTATCATTTAAATCACACAAGAAAGCCTTAAAGGGCCCCTTACTCAGCTTCGTCCTGCTCTCCACGTCAGGCTAGAAGCTAGTTGCTCTGTTGACTACAATGGCAGCATAAAGCACTAGTCTACATCTGAACTTAGCCAAAAGGCCGAGAAGCACTAAGAAAGCACTAGTCTAACCTACTATCTTCTCCATGCTCCCAACTGACTTTCTGGTTCACAATTTCGATATACTAAGAAGCAGGATGTTTGCATCCAGCTTGCTACATGGTAATAAGAGGCTTAAGGCACACAAAGTAACTTAAAGGATGGGTGAAACTGAGTAGAATAAGTGAAATCCCTAACTTAAAATCAGAAAGCACTGCCCAAAACTATACTCTCCCACCTAAAGGTAGTTATCTATTTCCTATACCTGTCCTTTCAGAAACTGTCTAGTGCTGCTTTTTTACTTGTGATTGTATTTCTGACACTGGTCATATGCATTTTGAATTCTAACTTAGGTTCTCAATCAGCCCAAAGATGCAAAAATCCTTTTCCTGTAGAAAATCACAGTCGTTAAAGTGACACAAGTTTTAGACAGCAGCTTGGATTAAATATTTCTAAGTTACAAGGTTTCTGCAATTGGAGTAAGTAAAGCCATATATTTTCTAATAGACCTACATGCTCTAGAATTATAAATAGCCTCAAGAAAATGTCCAACAGTAGATTTCAATATTAGTTTTGCCTCTAATGGTTGTGACATCTAGAATATTCTGTAACTTCTTTATGCCCAGTTTAATGAAAGCTCTAGATTACATTACTGCTATTTTCAGATGTCAAATGCAATGACTTGACTAGAAACTTGAAGTCTAGCATATACCAAAAGTAATCCATTAGTTCAGTTCCTTTCATTAGGAAGAAACTTCAGAAGCTAAGCAATAAAACAGAAATGGTAAACCTGTGTAAGAAAAAGCAAACGTATACGTGAATCAGGATTTCAGACAGTCTTCAAATACCCTCTTCTTGGCACATGACATACTTTTTCAGTTCTCTCGGCAACATCTCTCCAGGTGTAGAAAGTCTTTACTATGTTATGGATATGTTCTGGAGTTGGCAATGTTCCTGACTTCAGTTGGGAAATGGCTTTTTCCAATCCCTCACACAAGGATTTTACAGAAGGCTCACATAAAATAATGAGATTTTCGGGAAGTACTTCAGGAATTCCACCAACCCTGGTACTTACAACCTTAAAAAGAAAAAGAAGAACGTACGATCCAGCATAATTCATATCTCATATCTCAGGAAAATAAGCAAAACCAACATAAAACTTATTATAGAGCGTGTCTGATTAGTTTTCAAAACACAGGTATAGAAACCCCAACAATATAAGCCCTCAAAGCTTTTTACCTGTAAACCACAACTGGCTGCTTCCACAATTGCCATGCAGAATGCTTCAGTAAGGGAAGTATTAAGAAAAATATGTCCTTGAACTAAGACATCTCTAACATCCTTGTGTTCTAAAGCTCCCAAGAGACGTACTCTGATATTTGAAATGAGAGAAGAAAAAGTGAAAATCATGCTAGGAAAGAAATATAATTTATAAGCCAAGTGTGCTATTCATATTATACTTATATTCTTACTGGTTCTAATGTTTTCCACCTCAAAAGATTAATATTGCCAAACTTTGATCTAAACGAAACAGTCTTATAAAGCTGTTTGATTAAAATTCATAGTTAACACATTCCTAACTTTCATTACACATATCAAATTTCATCTTTTCCAAAATGAGTTTGCATTTGATGAAAATATTAAAACATTTTGAAGAGGAAATGTTAACGTGTCATTTCTAAACAGAAAAATATCCCTTTTAAAGTGATGCTTCTCAGTAACTAAGGAAATGTTCAAATCTGTATGAACAGAGGAACTGACACGATTTGGACTACAGTATTTAAATCGCAACTCAGTAAGACTTGACTATCCACAAATCATTTCCAAGCAAAGTGGTCGGGTTTTTGTGCCCTCCGGGGTGCCTCCAATACTACTAAGCTGTACAGTCAAATAATTAATACTGGGCTAATGGAAAAATAAAATAAAATTGTCAATTCTTTAATTAGTTTCCCATTTCATATAAATGTTTTTAGATAGCACTTGTGTTACATTTTTACATTAAGTGCATGCAGGAGAAGCAGTCTACTTGATGCAGGTATGTAACCAAAACTGAATTTAGGTAACTGGTATTTTCTCACCCAAGACAATATGGAATTGATCCATACCTGTCATGCAGTTGGTATCTTTCTCGTACTTCTTCCAGAATGATTCTCTTTGGTCCCTCTCCTCCAATTATGAAATTTAAATCTGAATATTTCTGACAGAGTTCAGGTATTATACCACTAAGCAAATCAGTCCCTGAAAACAGAAAATAAAGTTGAATGTTGAAGATACTAACATTAAAACTTAAAAACAAACCAACAAAAAAAAACTCATCAGAACTACTGAGAATCCACTCACTTTGAAAAGTACTGGCTATGCCCTCATTAACTAGAGAAACTAATTCTCCTAAACCTTTCCTAGGAAGGTGGAATCGTTCACAAACCGCCAGAAGTTGCAATTCTTGTAGATGTATACAATGCCATCCACTGTTACCATTCACACGCTCAATCTGTGGACTATTCTGTTCCATGTCCACATAACGTTCTTTAACTTATTCACTTGTGTTCATGCATCTGCCACTTCTAAACGTGGTATCAGAGGTAGCTAACGTTTGAGTTACACGTTTTCTACAGAACTTTAGGAACTTTCTACAGACTGCTCACTGGAGATCTAGGTCTTGTCCCAGCCTTTTAGCAAGGAAGCTCCTTGATCATGGAAAGTTTCCTGATATAGAAAATGAAGAGACCTATGTACCTGAAGTCCAAGGTCTCTTTCAGCTATGAAGTTCTACCAGTCTCTAATTCCATTTCCTGCCACAGGAAAAGGGCTAAGCAACAGAGTTTAACTGCTGCCTCCATTAAGTGCAGAATGCAATTTGTACAGAGGATTTTGCAGCAAATACTACGGTGTTAGTAAAATTTAAAAGAATGGTCCATCCAAACCTGCTATACCACCTCCCCTTAAAGGAGAGTTAAATGAAGGTAGCAGGATCTCAACTGCCAAACCATCACAGTCCCTAGAAAAGAGGATGCATCTTCGTTCCTTTTCTTGTAAATGAAACACTTTCCTTGTGATATGTAAATATACCCTCAGGTAACATAAAGCAATAAGATCAATCACACCCTACTAGTCTGAAAGTGGCTATCCCAAATGACAGCAATGCTGATGCTATTTGAGAATTTAGCTCATTAACCATTACAAATTGTACAAAGTGAAAATAAAATAATCCAATTAGTTTATTCACATTCACACACACACACACACACACACACAAGAATCACATTTCCATCAATCTTCCCCAATATAGGCAGATCAATTAATAAAAACAGTGGTGGGAGATATATAGAGAGGGTCATTTTTATTAAATAAAATTCAAGATAGGATTTACTAAGTAACTTTGCTAGTATTTTCAAAATGATTGTATTAGCAAACTAATTCACATGAGGCTTTTCTGAATTATGAAAGCTTCGCATTAAAATCTTAGCTATCTTTGTTTCAAGTATATTACTATTAATAAATCCAGAAGTTTATCTAGCAAGTTAGCAAGTCATGACTTCATGACTAACATTTAGCCTCTTATGATTCATTCTTTCCGTTTCTTTCCCCCACCCTCTCCTTTCTAATACAAAGGTTAAGAACCCATTCTTCAAATGAAAAAAAAAAAAACCACATACAGCTTAACAGTCATAATTGCTAATAAAAGCTAACATTTACTGAGTGTTTACTACGTCAGACAATATACTTTAAATGCAGTATGCTATTTAATCTTAACGAGTACCTTATAAGAAATGAAACTGATGAATATGGTCAATTGTCAATAACATTATTCAAAAATTAAAGGGTTTTTGCCTCCAAAATAAAAAAATGTTCTAGTGTCTTTGAATAGTCTAACACAATGGAACATACAAACGGACTTCCCATTTCCACAGTTGAACAGAGAAGACAAGGAAAATTCCATATTCAAACTGCTTTTAAAGCTCAGTCTAACAATATTTTCAAGAATCTTCTGAATCTATACTTAGGATAATGGTGGAGGGAACAGGAGACCTTAACTCAAGAAGAGCTGAACTCACGTTTGTCATGTGTTACTTACTCTGTAGCCTGGGCGAGTTACTTACCCTCTCTGAGCCTCAGTTTCTTTGTCTGTTACATGCAGATAACATCTACCCTACAGCTGTTGGGAGGGTCAAGTGAGGTAGTATAGCATGCATAGCCTTTATCAACTGCAGAATATAAATGTAAGTTGTCGTTACCACCACAGGAAGAAGTAGGGCACACCTGTACACGCACAGGGGCGCTAGAATACCTGACTGAGCCAAACTGGATCCATAGAAGAGGGAAAAAATCAGCCAAGAAACCTGGGTGATAAGAATTTTGATTCTCTTTCTTACTTATACACTCCAGTGGGCCTCTGATAGCTGGTCCAAATAAACACTTCCTAAGGAAATTAACATGTTAATCATTAACTGACCGTTAATATAACTAATACATAACTCACTCTTGAGCTACAGATGTGGCCATTCCTTCCCAGAATGTTACAGTACTTTTTGCACAGTGCCTGGCATACAGGGAAGGTCCGACAAGTATTTGTTAAATTACTGAATTAAAAACAGAAAAGGCATTACCTTCACCCTGCTGGTGGTTAGCTCAGTTGGTAAAAATACCATAATTAATGAAGTACAGGTTTGATTGTTGTACAAATACAAGGGCTGTCTACAAAGTATCCGGCCATGGAATACGAAAAATAGAGGCATTTACGGCTGGATTTCACCGCCCCCCCCCCCCGACAGCCCTCATAGTTAATTTTGCTCTGATCTTCAACCATACTTATCATACTCTGTTAGCTAGCTATCTCACAAAGGTATACTATTTGATTAAAAAACATTTTAAGCATCTTTTCTAACAAACACATCAGCAATATCCCACGAGATTTGGAAAACAGAATACTGGCTGATTAACATCTTGAGTCAAGAATGAAAGCACAGGGAACATCTGAGATCTTGCTCCCCGACATATATCATCAGTTTGGCTCAAATAAACTCTTATAAAAATTCTCAAAAACAAAAACAAAACCAACCAACCAAACCAAACAAATAAACAAAAAAAGAATGAAAGCACAGAAAGCATATCCTTGTTACACCCCAGAAAACACAGTTCAATAGCCTCTTCCTCACCAACCTCCACTTAAGTGGACTGCCTAATCAAGCTTGGCTCCTCATCGCAATGGCCAAAGGAATGCCAGGCCGCTCCCCAGGACACTGGCACACTTCTAATCCCAATGATGCCAGTTGCACTTGTTACTGTACTAGGTAATTTAATTAAACAGCACAGAAGCTGACAAAATGAGTTTCTATGAAAATAAGCTGAACGGTTTGAACAACTCAATAAGGGAAAGGCACCCAAAAAAGCTCTTGTTAAATTAGGGGGTTTCCCAAACCACTGTACAAAACCAAAACCAAATGAAACATCCAGAACCACATTACTTGATATACCCTTAGGTTCCCACGCCATTTAAAAGAAACCCAAATCAGCAATTGTAAATGATCTTTGAAGGTAACTAACTGTGCAAGAGAGATGATGCAGCCCAAACCAGTGGACCAGTTAAGACTGTTAAGCCTGTAGGCCTACAGTAACCCTTCTGCTGCGATGTTCAGATCTGTCCAAAAGAGTATTTCCATCCGCTGATGCGGCGTTCGAGTTTACCCCATGAGCTCATTTACAAGATTTTTAAATATGTTTTCCTGTGGCTCGCACTATCAACAACAAAGATGTTTTGTATGCCGTGTTGTATAACATTTTGTAATAAATTTGTTATGTCACCAATGCCATTAGATTCTAATTTATCTATACGTAAATCAAACTGATGCCACTTAGTATGTTTTGAGTATTTTTTGCTAAAGTTCAATATAATGGTAAATTTATTACCATATAACAAAAACTTAAAATAAAAATGTCACTTACATACACAGCAGCTCAAAATGTTACTATTAAATGCATAAAATAGTCAAAACATCAACTTTTTATTCTTTGTGGCTTTTGGACACATTTTGAAAAAAAAAAAAAAAACCTGATGTCAATTAACGCAGTGAAAGGATTTAACTATTGGCAACCCAGGGCACGTTAATAATATTTGGAGTTAAATTCAAATATTTAAGGGGAGGTCACATGTTATCTTTTTAATGATTCCCTATTTTAATTCTGAATACTGGACAGGTTTTCAAATAGCATCCAGAAGACCATTTATGTCTGGAATAACCAGACTGCTTCAGGCTTAGTAAATGAGGCACTACAAATTGTACTGCGGTGTCTGCTGACTGCTGCAGAGGACTAAGAAAATTCTCCCTGATAACAGCAAACACTTGTCAAGCACAAACTGGGCTAAGTACTCTATAGGCCCCACCCCTGAACCCTCACAAGATTTCAACTGCTGCCCAAATTACACAAACTAAAAAACTGAGACTCAAGAGATGTTAAGTAGTTTGCCCTTGATCACACAAATGGGACAGAGCCAGAACTGGACTCTGGGCCATATAATCCCTTTTCCTTCATCACTTACCTGCCAATATGTTACTAATGTCTTATCTATGATTAAATGAAACACACAAGCTACGCACCAGTCATATGCAGAACAAGCTAGTTGATTTCTGCATAAAAAAGACAGGAAAGCTATAAATTAAAATATTCATTATAATCATCCCTGAAGACTACAGTTACAGCAGATTTTAGTTTTCACCTTTGTGCTTGTCTTAGTTTTCAAAATACCTGCAAAGAGAAGACATCACTTTTGCAATTAGAAATTAGTGGCGGGCTTGACCCTATACTTTTTACCACACACACAGGGCTGCCTTAACTTTTAAAAAGACCTGATCTATTAAATGGCATCAGGTTATTATTTTTAAGTAACTATTAAAATGTCAAAGGTTGGGGGGGGAGGCAGCATTCACCACTGTTCCAAAAATTTTCTTGGATGTATAAAATATCCAACCTTTCTGTGCTATATTTAATGCAGTAGTCATATAACCATGAAACAAAACAAACAGCCAAACAATCATTATATACAAGTATTCAATAGCTTTCTACAACAAAAAAAAAAAAGTCTGTGCAGTGCAATTATAGCTATCATTGCATTACCTTTTCTGTAAACAAGTCTGCTGACAACAACAATAGTTATTAAACTATCATGCCTTCTAACTGGGTCTGGAGTGAAGTCAGTAGGATCTACAGCATTAGGAATGACGGATACTATTTCAGGATTCAGTGCTGCTCTTAGTACAGTGTTTTCCTTACTAGTGTAAGAGACACAAATTATGTGGTTTGTGTCACAAAGAGACACAGTTAGAAGCTTGTTTGTAAGCACCGAGCTGACATCAGCAAATCCAAAAAGGGAATGGTCCGTGAAGACTGTCTGGAGCCCCATTGTCTTGGCGTGGAAGAGAGCATCATGGGCCATGGCAGAAAAGGAACTATGTGAATGGATTATCGTGACTCTCTCCCGAACAAATATGTACCTGAGCAATGGCAGACTGTGAAACAGGGTCGTGGCTGTAGACTGGTTGTACATGACTTTCAGCGGCAAGTAATAGACTTTGAGGCCATTTGTGAGGTAACGGACGCCTTTGCGATTTCCATAAGCATGGGTGACAACTATGACCTTGTGTCCTCTTTCAATCAGGCACTGCGAGAGCTGGTAAATGTGGCTTTCCACGCCTCCCATATTCGGGTAGAAAAAATCCGACACCATGCATATGTTATGGGTACAAGTTCTACATGTGTGAAGACTTCCACAGCTAACATGGGAGCACGCAGCTGAGCTAGGCTGGCCATGCTCACCTCCTCTTCGATAGGCCATGCTCAGATAGTGTAGGCATTAGTCCTTAGAGTAACCCAGGTGAGATATGTGTTGTCTAGTACCTGAAAAACAGAGTAAAAGAGGATCTGAGCTCAGAGACGGAATACATCCCATATTCCAAATCCAGGTATCAATACTGTTGTAATGTTAATGTAAGCTTCTTAGCTTTTGCCCAAGAAATAAAACAAAACACCATTAATTTACTCAAATGACGTTTACTTGCTCAGCACAAAACTACGTGCCACACAAAACTACATCCTGCAATGTCTTTTTATCTTCATTTTGCTTTAAAAAGACTGCTACACACCATTAAAAAAAATAATTTGTCACACCACAGTATATAATTTGCCATGCTAACAAGCCAGTTCATTCCGATAACTACATGCAGGGCTCCTCACAGGAAAAAGTGTGCCAACCCCACCAGAGAGCTTCGCCACGGATTCCATAAATCTCACGAAGTTCTGCGAGTATTAACTTTGTGGTTTACACTAAAATATACCTGGAGCTAGGGCCAACTTTTGGAAAGCAGCTTTTCCAGGTGTCATTGGTAACACATACGGCCAACACCCACATTTTCTGTTTCCTTATTCAAGGATGGTGCTAATCAACCTGCTTCCTTTATTTTCTTAACCTTGCAGGTGTGTAGGCCTTTCTGCGTGAGACTGAACTAGAGGTGGGCTGGAGCTGGGGCCATCTGCTACATCTAAAGCAGCGGACTCCTAGATCCTTATCAGTGCAAAATGCCCATTCAATATTCAGAACTATTACAGATCCTTAGACTTTTAAAGCTGAAGGGTCTTGGAAACCTCCCCAAAATCTTCCTCAGCTTTACAAATGAGATTTCTACACCTCCAGAAACACAACCATATCATGGGAAGCCACCCTAAAGGTTTGAGTTTCCAATTTCACCTGCCAACTCAGAAAATACAAATTAACTGCACTTTGTACAAAGTCTTAACTACCTATTCTCGCTGACAAATTCATCTGTGTTTTAAATATATTCTGAGAAAAATTGTTTGTTGACCTGAATTTACTAATTAAGATTCAGTATTATCAAATTCGGATTCTTCGAGTTTTTAAAGTGGTTTCACGAACCTTTTTTTACTTGGTTTGTCACCTAAACCTGAATTTCCAGTTGTATTCAATTTACAAAGATGTTAAAACAAACAAATGAAATCATTTAAAGTTTTTCATCCAGCTGCTATGTGCTGTGAGGAGTCTGCCTACTTCCATCAAATCATTACAACCCAACATCTATATGGAGTTTTAAAAGCTCATCAAACAGCACAACCACAGAATCTTCATTGCCAAGCTAAAGACAAGCTAGGGGACCTAGTGAACACATCTCGTATTCTACCAATGAAAAGCCAGACAAGTTGAGCGATTCGTCCAAGGTCCCCCACCCAGCCACTTACAGAGGCTAATGCACGATGGCCGCCAAATTCTCGACCAGAGCTACTGAGTCCCTGAGCAGTCACGACCAGCCAGGTTCCCGAGGAGCCTTAGGGAGACCCGGCGGGAGCTTGGGGTCAAGAGGACAGAACTTCCACCCGACCGCTGGGCGCTGCCCCGGCTTCACTCACTGAGAGAACACTGGGGAGCGCTGGTGCCAAGGAAGTGTCGACGACCGTGCCAGGGTCAGGCGGGGTCTAGCCAGGCCCAACGGAAGGAAAACGGCCAGAGAGTGGGAAGGGGTCTGAGGCCGGGTATCCAGGAGCCCCGCCCGTCTCAGCGCCTCAGCGGAACCCGCTCCCGCCCGTCCGCCTCAGCGCGTCCGCCTCAGCGCATCCTCAGCCCCACTAGAGTCCGGAGACCCTCGACCCCGACTTCCGAGCCTCAAGCCGGAACGGCTTCGCCCCTTCCATGGCCGGCCACGCTCCCACCGGGACAACCCAGTCCCACCCGGAAGCGGCTCAGAGTGCCAGCGAAGAGAGGTCAGACGCACACTTACCGGCGAGTCCCATGGCCGCCAGTGTCCGGACCTCCCGCGGCAGCAGCCAGAGTCCCACCTCACTGCCCTGAAACAGCAATCCGTGGCGTCCGCACACGAACGCCTCGTCCCCGAAGTAGCCAATAACAAAGAGGCGCTGGGGTCACGTGCAGGAGCGGCGCTCAGTCCCCACCCTTCAGCGTGGGACGTAAAATCAGCTCGCACAAGCACGTCTCCACGATGTGCCGGAGGACTTATCTCTGGATTGGAAGCAGTAATCTTCAATTTAATCTTTTATGTGAATTCCGAATGTCGCGAATCTCTAAAAATCGGCTCTGGTCTCTTGTTACACAAGCAACCCTCCAGGGCCTTTCCGAGGGTATAGCCAGAACTCCCAGGGTGCCTCGCAGCGACCCTTTAGCGCTACTGGGAGTTGTAGTCTTGGCGGCCTTTGAAGGCAAATCTGAATTTAGCAAACTAACTCCCAAAATGCACCGCATTTCTAAACCTGGATCTTTTGAATGATCGGGGGGGACGGTTCGAACCTTGGTTGCCTAGTTACAGCGTCTCTTTTCTGGAAGCCTGTTCTCTCTGACTTTGAATTGGAAACTTAGAAACTTGGGTGGGAAGGCTACAAAAAGCGGGGTCATGGTGGCGTTTTGTTTCTGATTATCTGTGCCACCGCAAACCCGTGCGGGTTCTTAGCACTCTGGTAAGGTCCCTGATGTAACATGAAAATACACAAAAATTCAAATCAAATCAAATACTTTTTGTTTGTTTGTTTGTTTTTTATGTGGATAGTTCCCTGGCTGGGAATCAAACCCAGGCCACAGCGTTGACAGTGCCGAAGCCTAGCCACTACACCACCAGGCAACTCCACAAATCAAATATTTTTAAAAACTGAATTTCAGTTAAATATATAAGCATGTCCCAAATATTGGGGACTTTACTAAAAATTATTCATCGTTTATCTGAAAGTCAACTTTAACTGGGCATTTTGTATTTTATCTGGCAACCCTACACTCTGGAGAAAAAAAAAATCTGAGGTCTGACCTGAAATATCAACTCCCATTCAAACTGGTTCAACTAGCTATGGTGGTGCTTGGCCAACGGGCTAATGAATCAGTGGGAGAGGTCTGTCCCACCCCTCAAAGTCGGCACTTGGAGTTTCCCAGCCCTGCCCCACATAGTATTTCAAGAACAAATGCCTTCCTGAACCCTGTCACTACCACCCTTTTTTAAGCCTGTAGAAAACATACTCATCCCTGAATATTTCAGCTCCTTTCTGATGACCTCCCCAAACCTCAGAGAGAATTAAATCCTCCCTGTTTTGTATTTTGATAGTACTTTGGCCGAATACATTTATCGGGTGATATTCAAGTTGTCTGGCTGGCTGCTGGCCCCCCTCCTCCTCAACCTGATCCTTAAAAGACTTGTATCTTCTTGGAATTTCACGTGAACTTTCTGAAAACTGGCAATTGTATTTGCTTGTTATAAATGTCTACCTTCCCAGCCAGATAATAAGCTGAGGCAGGGGATGCTCCTAGTGACAGACACTGAATAAATTTTAATTGTATTAATGAATTTCTTTATCCAATACCAATACAGTCCCTGATACACATTATATACCCATTAAAATGTATTGAAAAAACTCGTATTTCATAGAGTGTACCTTATAAAATGACAGTGCAGGGATGTAATTCAAAGAGCATTTTGGTTGTAGGATTTCAAGTGTATTAATGAGTTAAACTTAATGAGTAAGGCACAAGTAGGAATAGATACGCTGCCCTGTGTTAATGCTGAAGCATCAGGGAATACAGGTGATGAAGGCTCAGGGATACTTATTCAAGCTAAATATTTGCAGTTGCTTCACAGATAGCACCAACACTACCAGATGGTCTTTTCATTTTTGCAAGAGGTTTTAAGACAAAGCACGCGGATAGACATTCTGAAAGGTATAAATGAGGGTCAAGCCTCATTTATTGAGCCCCTGGTTTGCCATTGCCATAGTTCCGATCACAATACACTTGAAATTCTACTATGTATCTTCTAAGGTCTTGATGCCAATACTCCTTCAAAAGGATTGTAGTCTTTTTTCAAATCAGAACAAATATTTTCTATCTTTTTGTCAAACATTTACTGAGTGCCTTGTCTTTAAAAGGCTTTATAGGGAATACAAGGACTATTCAACACAGTCCCTATGGTTTAAAAGCTTTAATATATATTTTACCAATAGTATAACGGGATTCAATTTTCTTAAAAGAATCTTTGCATTTTAAATGCTGTAGCAGAAGCTGATCTTTACAATTAGATATTCATAAAGGCACACTGTTGCCGAGTCTCTGTGGGGGCAGGGAGGATGAGAAAACTGCTGTTCTAACAAAGTCTGAAAACATTTAACACTCATCATATTCTGGTCTCTGACCGAGGCACTGAGCATTAAAAGGCAAATGAATCATGATTCCGCACGTGGTTCACAATCTCACAGGGGTACCAAGCTCAATTTATGATCAGTTAAAACTTACGCAAAGATCTCTATTAAAGGCTATTTTCTAAAAGTCCAAAGGAAGTTGTAGTAGCAGGATTGAGCTATAAATCTGAGGATAATTCTAATTATAGTGTTCTGCCTAAATGTCTGGAATCAAGGTATAACTTTAGAGAATTTTCTTAGAAACCACTAAAAGTAGACTAAAATACTTAAACGAGGGCGGCCCGGAAAGTTTCTAGCCATGTGATATGAAAAATAGTGGCATTTATGGCTGGATTTTTTCCAGACAGCCCTCGTATGTAGTATATTCCAATGACACTTAAAACACGAGGGCAATCAGTACCAGTTGTGGTATAAAAGGACCTATAAATGGAGAAGGTAGAAAGTAAATGTGGCTATCACCTTCCTTTGACATTCAGCTCTTTGCAAATACATATGTAAATTAGTACCCTTGGACAATGTTGGAGTGGGAAGGCAACACAGTTGTATCCAGAGCCTGCTATCTACTATATATACGGGCACAAGGCAAGGAAAAGCTGGCATGAGCTTTATCCCCCAAGGAACCAAGACAGAGTTAGGGCATGTGTAAATATCTATGATAAAAGGTAGAAAGTAACACATCCCATTAGAGAAATACAGGAAAAATATCAGAAGTTTGAAGGAAATGAGTATTTCTAGCTAGTAGCATCTACTAGCTGGTAGAAATAAAGGTGCTTATGCAATCATTGGGAGCATGACCATTCCAAGAACAACATGAACAAGGTATAGAGACAGGTGCTGACTGCCAAGTGGCCACTGTTGTGTAATTACACAGGGAAGCATTCAGAAAGGAGAAGGGTGGCATTTTCAGTAAAAATTGGAAAAAACTGGTTGAGGATCTTATTAAGGAAAATAGACTTGATGTTGAGCGAAGATGATGTTTTCAATTAATATTTTAAGACTCCTCACTCCTCATTCTGCTTTAAATGTAAAAATAAGAGATATAATATAAATGAGAAAATTAAAATGTCATAGCTGTGATTTCAAAAAGACCATACACACTTTCATGTATCAGAAACAGAACCAAAATGCAAAACGGTAATCAGACCAAAGCCTTGGAGATCTTGGACTCTGTATATGGAAGCAGGAAGACATGAGCCAGGGTTCAACTCTTGTAGAATAATAGAGAGTATCGGAGCTCCATGTGCAGCTAGAGACAGGACCCAGCCTTGTGGGAGATTCATGTGGGCGGCCTTCAATGAACCACTTTCCAATATTCACATGCTTTGTCTAATCCCCTCCCACGCTGACTCTGGCCTTGGCCATGTGACCTGCTTGACCAATGGGACAGTAGTAAATGAGATATAGCAGAAACTTAGTAAGTGCATGTGCACTGGGGCCTTGGAACCTTTCCACTTGAGAGCCAATGGCTATGCTGTGAAGCAGCTCCTGCAAGACACCGAATGATAAAAAACCACACGGAAGAGGCTCTGGAGAATGGGAGTTCATCTTGGACATTTCAGCAGCGGATACGTTCCCATTCCCTGGTCACAAAATCAGTGCAATACCTCATTATTTATTAAATAATTATGTAGTAGGCACCTACTATATGCCATACATTCTCACACCGAAGAGTATAATTAGACAAAATCTAGCTCTTTTGGACCAAAGGACCAAATCCATTAAGCTCACAATTTTCACCAAATGATTGCTCCCTTTAAGAACCTTTAAAAGGATTATTTGTTCATCTCCTTTATCAAGTATCTCACCCCATATCAAGTATCTCATCCAACTCTCACCATTATGTTGTTTCCATCTCCAAAGGGCTTCCCACAACAGTGCTTCAGTCACAGATTTATGGTCTGTCACATGAATACATTTTCTGGCCCTGTGGCTTAGATAATCAGGGATAGTATGCACCACCAGCATTTACTGTTTGCTTTAAGCCCTTGGGGCTTCTCACATATTTTTATTTTGCAACAAGTTGAGAATTATCAGCCCGCATTCCAAAGCTATTAGTATGACAAATATCCCTGTCCAATGACCAGTGAATTCTAATAAGGCAAGGAGCAAGTTACCCCACCTGCACCCTGAGGACCAGCCCCATTCCAGCTCAGACCTGCTTCAGAATTCCAAGTGCAAATCTCTTGGTGGTTACTGGGGGTTGGGAAGGAAGAGGGGAGGGTTAGAAGTGCAAGGGCAGATCGCAAATAGTTTTGTCCTGGCCCAGAATTCCCGATAATGTCTCCATCTAAATGGCAATTAGGAAGTCAGAGCCACTAATCAAAACATGGTTTGAGTTGGTTTTAGGGCAGACCCAGGAGTCCAGGATAAAGCAGGAACTAGACTCACAGTCATGCCTCTCTTCTCCAGGATAACCGCTTTAATTTGTAAAGTGCATTGTTTTTTTCAAACTTACGGTATAACCCAAGTGAAATGAGCAACTCTGGGATGCAGGGAGGTGAGGTTACAATCCACATCTGACGGGCAAAAAAGTGGAGGCCCCAGGAGGTTGCTCAGCCTTGCAATGCCATTAGGTAGCGGAGCCTGTCCTTAAACTCGGGTCTTTTCTCCTTGTCTGGGATTCAGGCTTCTATCAGTCAAGGACAAACATAGAGACTCCTTTAACTGTGCGGTGTCCCTTGGGCTGTCTGCTGCCCCAGCTCTCCTGGGAACTTAAACAAATAATATGGAGGAGGAGAGAGTGGCAGAAACTGAATGAAGGGGCAAAGCAAGGAGTTGAATGCTAATCTGTTGAAGAAACTAAGTTCCGTGCGAGACCTTCAAATAGTTAAACTAGAAGAAAGAAGGCCCGCTGACACTAAGGTCATAGAGTGAGGGCAAGAGGAACAGGGACAGGACAGGAGTGACAGAACCAATACCAACACCCCTAAATGATGAGGCCGTGGTACTTGGCAGCACAGTGGGGACTGCTCCCATGGCCAGGCTAACTGAGATCAGCTCTGTCACCAGGGCGGGAACTGAGAACTAAAGCCAGGAAAGGAGCCCAAGGCCACGGGGAACTTGAGCGAACAAAGTGAGAACTCAGAACAGTTCCCGGAGCCTGAGGGAGGCCAGGCAGGGATGGGGCCAGGATCCAGCAGTTCTCCCTTGGGCTTTGGTAGAACTATTTGCTGTCTTTGTCATGACCTTCTTCCTGGTTATTTTACCGCTCCACATAGTCTGGCCTGAGAACTGTGGGTCATACAAATTTGACCACGGCAGTTTCTGATTGTGAGGAGGTCACGGGTGCAGTGGGGACATAAACAGGAACGCCACTATTTACAAGTGTGTGATAAGTGCTGTATCAGATTGTGTCTGCCTATCTATATCTATCTATCTATCCATCAGTCCATCCATCCATCCAGGCAAGACGCTGAGGAGGGCAACAATTTTTAAGTTACTTGCTAAATAACTTAATTCTGCTAATGCTGCTACATTTCGTTATGCCAAACTTCCAGCAATGTCTACACCAGGGGTGTCCAACCTTTTGGTTTCCTTGGGCCACAGTGGAAGAACTGTCTTGGGCCACACATAAGATACACTCACACTAATGATAGTGCATGAGCTAAAAATTTGTGTATAATTTTCGTCACATTTTCAGAAAGTTGACGAATTTGTGTTGGGCCGCATTCAAAGCCGTCTGGGGCCCCAGGTTGAAAGAGCTGGGTCCACACCATCAACAAATTATTTGTGGGAGCATGTTGGGGGAAAAGCAAGGGAAAAAGGCTTGTGCTCCCTTCCTGGGTAGTTGTGGAAGGGAGAAGAATCATGTGGCCATGAGAACTGAGATGTGAATGAGTGGTGTGAGTGGGTGCAGATACATGGAGCCCGAGGTGGCCAGAGACACAGAGGCCCTCAAAGCAATCAGGGGCATCGGTGGGCTCTCCTCTGCCCTGGGATGGGGGGCCCCGGGATGGAGGCCCCGGGATGCTGGTCGAGTCATGCTAAATTGAATCTCAAAGGAAAGACTGGCTTCCAGCTGATTCTTGGGTCACATTTATTTAACTTCGTTTAGCATCTCAAACCTTCTGAGAGCTACTGCTTCCCTTGTCCAAAACTGGCCTCAAGTTTTATTGTGTGCATGTCTCTGCCCCCACCTCCCGCTTCTAAGTTGCTTTCTCTCTTTACAAAGTTTTTTCTTCAGCATAACATTTAGACTGGTAGCACACTAAACAACACACAGAATTCCATGGCTTGAATAATGGTGTTTATGTTCTTTAAATACACTTAAATATGAAACAACAGGAAACTCCAAACTACAAGCTGGACACTGAACAGAAAGATCAGTGCTGATCGTACAAAACAAAATCTGTGTAAGAAAGGATCAGATTATTTCACAAGAGAGCTGCAGTGAGCAAAGGAGTCTGAGTCTAGCGAATTGCCTCATCTGCTGTGAGTAATCAGTCACATGGCACATGCCATTCATTCCCGGATGGTCAAACAAACCTTTTTCATTCACCAGACAAACACAGAGGGTTCCTAAGGCCCCCTCCTCTCCATTCCCTGGGGTGCAGAGGCATCTTCAGTTAGAAGACATCTCTTAGCAAACCAGGAAGGCCTCAGCGGCTGTTTCATGAAAGGCTGGTCTGGATTCACCGTGGTAGTATATGAAATGGATTTTTTTCTAACACCTTGGGTGGCGGGGGGGGCCGGGGAAGAGTGACCACAACTTGGCAAAGCAGGATGCTGTTTAGAATGACAGAGATGGGGAACTTGGAAACAGAGCTGAGTCAAGGATTCTCCCGACCATGGAGCCCATGAGCAGCCCGTTTTTCCTTTGGAAAGCGGCAGTGCTTGGCACACGCTGGTTTCGCGTTTGTACACGTTCTAGCATGAAAGGGGCATCTGTCCTCACAGCTGTTGCAAAAGAAAATAAACATGAGACTTCGGAATCAAGGACTGCATTCAAAGGAATAACACTGTTCTGATTTGATAACGTTTCCAAAGTAAATTTTCCAGCTATGTATTTAAAATGTCAGTGTAAAATCTTGAGTGATTATCCCACGTGGATTTCAAACCTATTGAAGTGCAACCAGTAACCTCTAACTGTTCTAGTCGTCAGTAAATTTCTTGCTATATATCGTATTTTGCTGAGTATACATGGCCTCCCGTGTATAACGTGCACCCATATTTTTGGCCCAAATTTTCAGGGAAAAAGAATCTTTCGTTTTAATTTTTAAATTCAAATTTCTTTTTGTTTATAGTTAGGTACTTGTTTTTGGTATTATAAAGGAATTTTTTACCATTTATTTTTTAACATATTATGGTACAAGAGATTTTATGTAACACATTTAACTCATAAGCATAAATAAAAGAATTTAAAACATTTATGTTGAGATGGAATTAGTGCTACCCATATATAATGCGCATCCTTATTTTTCCCTCACAAATTTGGGTAAGAAAAAAAAGGGCGTAGTATATACGACAAAATATGGTAAATCCAGTGACATACCCTTCCTCAAAGGAAAAAACAACCCAACATACATGAACATATATTGAGAGAAAGAGATTGCATCAAGAGCCTGCTGATCTGAAAACCCCCCACGAATAACTCTTCAAATCTCATTAATTTAGCTTTTGCTTAAGATCCACAAGGCAACAATAGCAGGCTGGACTATCTTGATTTCTCAATTAATCTTATCAGTCTACGTACCCTTGCTATGTCTCACTATGAAAAGGGGGCTGGGGCACTGAAAAGAATGGCGTAAGAAAGGCATCCCACTGCATCAAAATTGCATTTATATTAGCTGAAGAGTCTCATTAAGGTGAAAGTAAAACAGCCATTCACCTGCAGGTGTCGGGGTGGAACACCTTGTGCTTCCGGCAGCAGCTCTCCAGGCTCTCTCTGCACTCAGTGCAACTGCAGTTTTCGGGGTGCTGAATGAGGTCTCCGGGACAGGGTGTTTTACAGACACACTCGCAACGGTCTTCATCAAACTTCATGTGCGGCCCACAGAGAGTCAGTTCCTGGAGGTGAGAATGGTCTAAACACAAACAGAGAGGGCTGGTCGAGTAGCTGTGGCATGGATAACGTGATCTCTAAAATGGACGTATACTTTATATCATTCCAGAATAACCTGCATTTATGAAATTTCCCCTCCTGTAGACTTTTGGCCCTGCTCTTTGCCTAGGCTGAAGGAAATTCACCTCTCATTTCACAATACAAAAGGAGAAATGTATAAGGTCTCCTCAGTTTGGGATAAAAATGTCAGGAACTGAATTTCCTTGGTAAGATTATTTTAAAAGTTGGCAACTTGTAAAAAATGCAAATTTTCACAATCAAGGATTAGTAATAACATATGGGATGTCTAAGGATTATGAGTCTCGTCCTTCCCAGTGTTTAGGGAAAGGTTAAATGGAGAGAGAAATGGAAGTATTGGCATTGAAGAAATATACCTCAGAACTTCCACATTGTAGGTAGAAACAGTTATGTATGTCCTCACCGCAGATCACATTTATATAAAAGATATAACAGTGATAATAAACTTGGGTTCCACAGACGTTGCTGGAAGATATGTTCACCTGAGACAGGAGGGCCTGAGAAGTTCCTGGCGCACTTAGCCGACAGATCCTTCTTCTAGAATGTGTATAAAAGAATTGGCTAACTACTACTCCACGTTCAATTCTGATCATCAAGTTGAAATTCGTTGCAAAAAGTGGAGAAGAGAGCAAACTTTGGAAGCACTTCATTGTGTCACCTTAGCATTATTGTAGGTTTTGGAGCAAATTACACGTTTAATTTCTTCCCCAAGCCTGCTTCTCTCCAGTTTGCCTATTTAAGGAATGCTGGCACCACTCTTGACCCAGCTGCCATAGTGAGCATCATCGCCATGTCCACCGACCCCGTTCTGCCTCCCTGAATTTGTTCTTTCTTTTTTTATCGCCACTTCCACTGCTTCAATTCAGTCAGTCCCTTGTCATTTTTTTGTATAGATGGCTGTCACTCATCTGCCAATGCACGTTTTACCCTTTCAATCCGTTCTCCACAAGGTTATCAAATGCAAATCTAATCATGTCATTCTACTGCTTTAAGTATCCTTGCTTTCACAATAAAAGTCAATTTTCCAACTAAGACATACAAGGCTGTACATGAACCGAACCCTACCCACCTCCAGACTTCTCTCTCTCATATCCCATGTCCCACCCATACCAAAGTATAGTACTTTTTGTTCCCCTGATCTGCCAGGGTCTCTCAGACCTGTGCCTTTGGCCTTGTACTTCCTTCTGCTAGAGATCCTTTCCCCCAGATAGATTTCCCAAATTCTGCAAGGTTAGCCAAGTGCCCTTGCCTTGTGCATATTTTCATTCTGTGCTTTCTGACACTGCTTACATTTAGCTGTTTATTTCTCTGTTTTGTCCATTAATCAAAAAAAATTCTGAAGATTATAGGAACCAGGTGCCATTGTTCTGGCATAAAAGAGACCCTTGATAAACATCTGTTGAGTTTATGTGGTATAATAAAAGGGTCCTGAAGCTTGTCAATGTACGGAGACACTGAAGAATCCCATCCAGCATTCCAAGACATCGAGTTAAACTGTGTGTTCTTGCCAATATCTGACCATTAATGATATATCAACATGGCCACCTCACGTCATCCAATCTCAGTTTTAACTGCTCCGTGATTGATGGTCTTTAGGGATGATGCAGAATGGGAGTTGGAAGGCTAGATCTGAGGATGCTTCATTCTAAGTTGGGCGAAGAGAAACCAGGTAAGCAGCGAGGCAGATGTCCCTTTGGGGCAAGACAAGAATAGATGGTTAAAGGATAGTTAAGAAACACCTAGAAGACTTGTGTGGATCACAAGGTGGCAGTAGAGACTCATTCTGAACAAACGTCTCAGGCAGGACCAACTCCATTCTCCAACAGGTGATTTAGGGAAACACAGCCCATCAGGTGTTTGTTGAGCTTCAGCAAAGGTAGTTGGGCAGAAGCTGGCCTCAATCCTTCCGGCCAAGTGAAAAGGGACAGAGACTGGATGTAAGGGAGCTGAGTGAAGCCCTCAGCCAATGACCAGCACAGAGGACGCAGCCCCTACGCCTCGATTTGAGACGTTCTCCTCCAGGGCTGTCCCAGCGTCAGCTCCCCATAGGATCGCTTGGCACCTCTTACCACCTGCAGCGCAGCTCCACGTCGCCTTCTGCCCAGTCCTGACTCCACCTCACATTTTAGTGCATTGCGCCTGCGTGCAAACCTCCTGAGCATACAGCTCTCTCAGAAGCTGTGGACCAGGGAAACCTCGACAAGAACAGGCTGGAAGCTCTATGGGTATTGTTTCCCACAAGAATTTTCTAACACTTCTAAAAAATGAGGCACGTGGACAAAGAATTAGACATTTTACACGGCTTTAAAGGGTAAAACCTGAACTAATGAGCTGATGCTCTAGAGGTGGGCTGTCCAACATGGTAGCTACCAGTCATAGCGAGCACGAATGGCAAGTCCAAACTGAGCTGTGCTGGAAATATAAAATACATACTGGATTTCAAAGCCTCCACAGGAAAGTTGAGGATATCTCACGGATAAGTTTTATACCATGATTGCATGTTAAAAATGATACTATTTTTGATATGTGGGATTAAATAAAATATACAAAAATTCATTTGACCTGTTTCTTTTGACCTTTTTAATATGAGTACCAAACAATGTAAGTTACATATGTGACTCTCACTGGAATTCCATTGGAGAGTCCTGTTCTGGAGAGAGAGATGTAGGTTCAACATGGCTTGCTAGCAACAAGAGTGGGGCCAGAGTAACTGGGCTACCTCAGTGGGTCGTGAGTTTCCCCATGACTGACGTATATTCTAGCAAGGGATGGTTGAGTGCTTGGTGGGAAGGATGTAGATGGCATTCAAGTTCTTCGCAGGGCATTTTAACTACATGAACTTCAAGTTTCCCTTAAGCCAGGGGTTGAGTTTTCAGGAAAGACATTTAGAAGGAAGCTGAGAGACAGAAATATAGGAAGTAGAATGTTACTTATGGTTTCTAAAGTTCCATTCCTTAGAGTTTAATCCTTACTAGTCATGCTTATAGATCATAGTTAAAACCAAGCAAGGCTCAAGTTACACAATTCCTTGGAATATTTTTTCCCAGTGGAATCATATCAAATTCTCTGGGAAATTAAAAAAAAAAAAAGGCATTGGTTTTCAGCCAAATGTTCATCATATAGAAATCACAGCATTATGAGTCATGAGCTGTGACGATCACCTAGCTCATTTGGCTCCCAACTCGCCTTAACCGAACTGCCATGTTTTGATTCTGCTTTGCCCTCGTTGCACAAGAAGTTTTCTCTTTTTCTCCTGCCCCGTTTTCAAATTATCGGCATTTTCTCACACGGCACAGTGAAAAAAACCAACAAGTCCAAAATTCTTTGATGCCCTCTCTCCCTGTCTCTGGCTGGGAATCGAACCCAGGCCGCAGCGCTGACAGCGCCAACGCCGAAACCTTAAGCCACTACACCAGCAGGGAACTCCCCCTGTCTTTTATACACCATGTTCCATCTATACCAAAGTACTTTTCTTCCCATGATTTGTCAGGCTCTGAGACCCATGCCTTTGGCCTTGAACTCCCTTCTGCCAGCGATCGCCCTCCCCCGCCCCGCCCATAGCTTCTCCAAATTCTGCGAGTTTAAGCCAAATGCTCTTGCCTTGCGCATATTTCCATTCTGGGCTTCTTCTTTTTTTTTTTTTTTTTAATACAAATAAATTAGTAAAATATGGTTAAATGTTTGCTCAGTTTTAAAGTAGCTTTCATTAAAGTTTACCATCCTTTTCAAATTCAATGCTTCAGGATGCTCCCATCACTTTGGGCTTTTCTTTAAGATCACAAAGCAAATGATATATTGATAGACTTACTATGTAATTATAATACAGAGGGTTCTGGAATCTGACGGCTTCTGTCACTCTTAGCTGTGTGACCTTGAGAAAATTACTGAACATTTTGGTGTGTCCAATTTGTAATTGTAGAGAAGGGGGATAAATAATAGTACATTTATAGGATTAGTGTGATGATATAATGAGTGTGTACACATAAAAGGCCTGCAACATTATCAGGCCATGGTAAGCACTCAATCAATGTTAGTTGCTATTGTGGCTATCTTTATTATTACGGTTATTATTTTATACTGCTGCTATTACCTTCCATTCCAGGGAGTGGACTCTCCTCCTGCAAAACACATTTGCATTTGTTGCTATCCCATAGCATGTCAATAGGACAGAGTTTCTTGGAATGGGAACAGCTAGGAGAAGGAAAAAATAAACCAAATTTAAAATCTTTCGAAGGCAATCATACCTTTGGAATGTGTTTTTAAAAATGTTGAATACCTTGCTATGTGGAGAATAGTTAAGATTTTTAAGGACCTTAATTCATATTTATGAACTGTATGTTATTAGACAGTAATTCTGCAATTACAAAGATTCTACAGGAGACTCTCCAGAACTCAAGCAACCGGCAAAACAAACAAACAAACAAACAAAAAACAAAGAATATGACATTTTTCCGGTACAAGTGCCGGTTAACTGAGAGTCTACTGTATTTAGAAACCTTCGGAAACGAAACTGTAATTTTGGAAAGTTACCATCTTTTTAAGAAGACTGGCGTGGAAACAATGCAAATTCGCTGTCAGCAGAGTTTATCTACCAAAAGTAAATATTGTTCTAACAGAGCACCTAAGAATGATCTCCTTTCAAATGGAGACAAAGGCAGTCGCCAACACAGCAGGAACATCTTAAGGATGAATGGTCCTGCTGTGTGAGCTTTCTTTTCTGCACGAGAGGGGTGGAGGCATCGCATGGACTTGGTGGTCGCTAACAGAACCACCAGCAAGATCGAAGTACAGGCAACCCCCGTATAACACAGTGGCTAGATGCTTCACAATGCCGGGTTATGTGAATCCATGTTATATAAAAGAAAGGACTAGTACAAAAGAGGGGGTTAGGTTCCAAAAATTTAAAAAAAACATTATAGCATACTTTTTATACTATACTTTTCACCAAAAGTATAATATATTAATATGGATGAAATAGCTTTTGTTCTTCAAGGTTCTGATCACATTCTGTGTTATTTGGGGATTCCCCTAATTTCAAATGAGATATTTTTTGCTCTTAAAAGCTCTTATTATACTCCGTGTTGTTTGGGGATTCCTCTAATTCTGGAACCGTGTTCTAGAAGTGCCACATTATACGGGGCTTGCCTGTATCCAGTTCAGTTACTTCATGTCTTCATTAAGTGTTTGTTAAGTGGCCCTGTATTTGTTTCTCAATCTTTTTTATTTTTTCCAAATCAATGATTCTTACCTTTGACTTCAGAACACTTTGGGGTGTCATAATTTGTGTCAGGAAGAATCCCAAAATCCTCTCAAGAAAATTTCAAAGTCAAATGAATTTTAACTGATTTAAATTCAAAATAAAAATTCTCCACTCAGTAGTCCTAAGAGGAACGGTTAGAAAATAGCCAAACTCAGATGCAGAGAGTTCTCCCACTCTCCAATGACTCCAGAAACCTTAAAAATTTTCCCCTTTAATTTGGGGACTGACATGTATAAACAGCCTAAAATGACTTTTATTTCATGTTTGTTCTGGAATGAGGAAATGTGCCAAATTTGAGGCTGGAATGAAGTTTTCCGACTGTGTTAGACTGTGTGTATTAAGAACAAAGGTGTCCATTCATAAGTAGAGTTGCTGAGTTCATAACCACTGAGCTTTCTGGTCCTACCGCAGCATACATCTAACATGCAATAAAAATTATCTTTGCCAAGTAGTTATTACCAGTAGATCTGGGTTAGAAGCTAAAAGGCAAAGACCTTGAAGAGGAAGTGATGACTCTATAATTAAGCAGTCTCCACACACAGCTTTGGCAAAGGCAAGAACCAGTATTATAATATAACTGAGCACAAATGCTTACCGATCTTCTTCCGGGGCCTGGATGGACCTTCTGATAATGGAGTACGGGTGGCGGGGAGCCGTTGACAAGCACTTGCAACCTGTATGGTTGGCAACTTTAACAGGCACTAATTCAGGTACTGATGTCAAAGGCACTGTTATCTCAAAGAGCTAGAGTAGAGAAAGATAACCATAATGCATATAGGTGTTAAAAATAATAATTTCTACGGCCGGCAGTTTTGCCTTTATCCTTTATCGTAATGACTTTAGCAAAGTTGTCCATTAAGAACAGAACCAGTACGGATCAAGGCTGGCGTGCTGGGAAGAAAGCTAAACTGGGAGGGAGGGGACCGGGGGCTTACCCAGCTTTACCACGTATTTAAGCTCGGTCAGATCTCTTAACTTCCCTGTGTCACCGGTACCCTTGTAAATGGCACTGTTAGTCCTGCCCCTGTGTTAAATTTGAGTGCAAACAGTCAGGACTAAATGTAATTATAGCCATGAAGTATAGTCGAGACGGCGGTGGCCAGATTATTGTTTAAAATGACTTACTTGCACCCCTTCTCATGCTGTCTCTGTTCAAGGAATATAGTTTCCTATTCCTTGACTTTGGATTTGGATTTGACTTTGGTGACTTGCTCTGGCCAACAGGATGTTAGCAGACATGACACAACTACAAACTTGAAGGGTGGGTGCTTTGTGGGGCTTATTTTCCCACATGCGTGCTGTAGCCATGAGAAGACCACGACCTAGCAGGCTTGCTGGTCTAAGGGGTAGGAGACACAGTGAACAGGCCTGGACACAACCTGCAGCCTGGAGTCATGCCCAGCTGAGACCACTCTAAACCAAGGGCTCTGTGCGATATAGTCTCCATTTGCCCCTCCGAAGACGCCATGCTCCCTCCTTCCTTCCCCACTGGGGTCTGTGCCCCAGGACGCTGACCTGCATGGACTGCACCTGTAGTTCCTCTTGCCTCTGCAACCCCCTCCTCCCTCTCCTTGCCAGGCTAAGGGTTGGCAGTGGTCACCATGCCTGCAGCCAGTCCAGCAGCCCTCTTTTTCACTTTGTCTCAGGGTCCCCAACGGCTCCATCTACCCCCTGGCCTCTTCAGTACAAAGGTGGAAACAGTTCCCCCTTTTCGCAGCTCTGGGTACGGCACCAGCCCTTCCTCCTCCCCATAATTCAGCCCCCAGCCTTTATGAAACTCTTCTCAGTCACTCCATTTGCACAACACAGAACCTAACTAATACAGAACACAGTGCTGCCGTCCTCATTCCTTGTAACGCTTGTTCTAGTAACTTCCACATGAGTTTCTGATCCTTGACATTATAGCATCAGAGACAAAGTAACTCTGGAGTCTCACAGACCCGGATTTGAATCCCAGCTCTGCCATGAGTTACTTCTCTGAGCCTCAGTTTCCTCATCTATATACAGGAGGACAAGAAGATACCCTTTTAGCTTATTTCAGGGATTAAATGAGACGACACACGAAGTATTCAGCCCGGGGCTTGGCCACAAGCTCAGGGGTAGCTGTCAACGCTGCCACCGCCAGGCCTGTGGAGAGGGCATACTTGCTGACGTCCTCATACCTGCTTGGAAACGTACGAGGTGCTCGTGTTCATACAAACGAGGCCTTCTTCATTGCAGCAGCCGCCACACCGGAATACACTGACACAGGGAGGCTTGAAGAATCTGTTGGTGCTCCTGCCCAGCTCACTGGCGACCTCCACGCACGTCTCTCGGGGGCTGCACTGGGTTCTCTGCCATTCCTCATCTATCACTGCAGAGGGGAAGCTCATTGGGGTGGGCAGAAGAAATGGCCCTGACGTGGCAGCGTGAGCCAGAGGGATGCTGGCCTCACGGTCATTCTCCCACTTGTAGTGCTTGTTTATTTTCCAAGATGCAATTTTTTTTTGTCAGTCCTTTAACCAAAGATTGCTCTCAGAAGAATTAAACCCCCAATCTGTGTTCCTTCCCATTTACACAATATCTTTGTAGAGTATGAGCTTATTTTCCCAGAGAAGAACACCATATCCTGTACATGACGAGATCAGATACATCTGGCACAGCTGGCTCAGAGGGAAGTACGTGAAAATGTGTAAGTGAATAATGCAGAAGTTTTATGTATTCAGCAATTTACCCAACACCGCTGGAGAGCATTCCCACTACTGGGAGCCAGGCGTGGGGAGGGCTGAGATATATTGATTCTTATGAACTGTGAGATACCATCAAGGACTATATTTCTGTTGGCTGCTTGAGAAGCTACAGTAGGATTCCAACCTGGCAAACACACAAACGGAAGTGTAAGTGGAACAAAATCTTTCCTCAAACGAGAGTTCTCTCATTTGCAGGTGCCCGATACTGATGTTTATAGACATGATGACGTAAGACAGTTCATTTTGACAGCGAAAGCAATATTCTGGCCATCCTAGCAAATCTGAGGAAAATGAGAAAAAGAGACAAGCCTCTGGGAATAAAAGGATTACATTCTTGCTTTTCTCTCATAGTTTATTTTTTAAATTAGATTTGACACTTCGACACTTCATGTTATACAGCATTTCTACGGGTGTTTTTGGCAAATGATTTAAGAGAAAAACAACATTTAAAGGCATTCTTTTAAGCTTGCCATGGGCCCAGTTTATTTATTTATTAATAAAAATACGTTTATTGTTAGACTTATTAGGGTGACATTGGTTATCAAGAGTTACATAGGTTCCGGGTGGGAACTAGTTTATTATACGTTGAGGGTGATGGTGAACAAACACCTCCTGTGGCAGCTTCGAAACTGACCCTCAATGATACCCACCTCCTGGTGTCCACACCCTCGTGTAATCCCCTCCTCTGTGTGTGGGCTGGGCCTAGTGACTTGATTCTTATGAAGAGAATACAGCAAAAGCGATGGGATGTCACTTCACGATTACGTTAAAAAAGACTGTGATTCTTGTCTTGCTGGTTCTCTCTCTCTCGCTCGCTCGCTTTCTTGGCTGGCAGGCTTTAATGAAGCAAGCTGTCACACTGGAAAGGTTGGAAAGGAACTGAGGGTGGGCTCTGGCCAACAGCCAGTGAGGAAGTGGGATCTTCAGTCTAAGAGCCTGTGAGGGACTCAGTCCAGGCAACAACCACTGAGTGGACCTGGAGGCACCTCCTGCCCCAGCTGAACCTGCAGATGCTGCCTGTGGCCTAAGCTAACACCTTGACTGTAGCCTCAACAGAGACCGTGAAGGAGAGCTACTCATACAGGCCATGTGTGCATTTATGACCCCCAAGAACTGTGAGATACAAAATGTTGATTAAGCAGCTAAGTTTGGGGGCAATGTGTTACGCAGCCATAGATAAGCTCTTCTCCATTTTTATTCCATCTTCAAAAATTTGTATGAACTCCCCTATATGTGAACATGTTTCCCAGAAGAGACACAGAGATCTTCTGCTTGAAGTATGTGGGTTTAATAATATTCTTTCAGATTAGACCCTAGTCTCTAAATCAAGTTTGTCCAACCTGCGGCCCGCAGGCCACATGTGGCCCAGGTCAGCTTTGAATGCAGCCCAATGCAAATTCATAAACTTTCTCAAAACATTATAAAACTTATCCATGAACTTTTTTTGTTTGTTTTCACCTTTGTTATAGAGCTACATTTTATTTATTTATTTATTTATTTATTTATTTATTTATTAAATTCATTTTTATTGTTAGACTTATTGGGGTGACATCTGTCAGCAAGGATCACATAGGTTTCGGGCATACAACTCTACAGTGCATTGTCAACCTGATTGAACTTTTTTTTTTAAAGCTCATTAGCTATCGTGAGTGTGAGTGTATTTTACGTGTGGCCCAAGACAAGACAATTCTTCTTCTTCCATTGTGGTCCAGGGAGCCAAAAGATTGGACACCCCTGATCTAGATTATTCCCTCAGAATAGTATTCCATATTCTTTTCCACCTTTAATCTCAACTTTCCTCATATGTTGCTTCTTCAATCACCGAAAACATGAAATACAAGATGTTTGGCCAGTTCAGAAACACTGCATACACTAGACGATTGGCTGAAATTCTGTGTTTTCATAATGAAAGCGTCTATCCTAAGAAAAGCTTTTTAAATTTCTGATTTTGAATGTTTAGGTAAAGAGCCTGAAGGCTGTAAACATGACAGATAAATTGCCCAAGGAGGTGTTACTATGCGTATGAATTCACTATTATTTATCAGGAATCCTGGAAAAAGCAAGTCATCCACTCACGAAAATAGTCCTTATTTAAGATTCTACTTAAATGTTGCTTTCCACTTGCTATTAAAAAAAAAAAGATAAAACTGAGTTCTGAAAGCTAGAGTGGTAAGATTTGAATCGAGATTGTGCAGAACTGAGAACGATGCCCCAGAGTAAAGCCTTCACAGTCCTACTGATGTTTACACCCGCCCAGCAGGACCGTTCTTCTCCGAGATTACCCTGGGGTCCACTAGGGGGAGCTGATGACAAATTACAATTGATGTGACACACCCATTTGATTATTTGCTGCTTCCACCTTAGGGCAAAACTTGGATAAAGAAGCTGTGGTACATATGCACAATGGACCACTACTGGGCTGTAAGAAAACAAAAGAAATACTGCCATTTGTGAGAACATAGATGGATCCTGAGATCACCCTGCTGAGCGAAATAGGTCAGAGAAAACCAAGAACCATAAGACTTCACTCATACGTGGGATGTAAAACTGAAAGCAGCAAATGAATAAGATGAACACACAGGCACTCACAGGCACAGACAATAGCTTAGTGGTTACCAGAGGGTAAGCGAGGAGGGGGTGAAAGGACAGGGAAAAGGGACCCCAATACATGGCAATGGAAGGAGACCTGACTCCGGGTGGTGAACTCTCAATGCAACACAGAGACGATGCACTGTAGAATTGTACATCTAGAACCTATATAATTTTACTAACCAATGTCACCTTAATACATTTAATTGAAAAAGACTTCAGATGATCCCTCACATAATGAGACATTTTAGAGTTTTATAAAAAATAGTTTTATACTTTTTAATGGTTTCCTCCTTAGGAAAGGTCAATGTCACTGCCTTTTTTTTTTAATCATCTAGTCTTGGTTTTATGGTGATTAGCTTGACTACCTCCACCTTTACAGAGCATCTCCAGACTCACCTCAGGCCTTCAGACAGGTAATACCATTAAGGCCTTGGATGTTAGGTGAAGTCTAATGCCTTTGCTTTCATGAAATCCATGCTAATTCACCACAGAGATATAATCAGAGCTTCAAACTTCTGGCTAAAGTGGGTTCTAGGCCATGGTTCCAACTATCCAAACTCATTTAGATACATGGTCTCACACATGAACACAAAAATTCCTCTTCACACGCATGGGCACAATACAGCGAAGGGATCTGCCCCTGCCTACACACAGCCCTCCCCACCACCACCAACGGCAGCCTGAGCAATGCCATCATCTTTTTACAAATGCCGAAAAATAAGGATAAGTCTACAAAGAAAGAAAAGAATAATTCTCGCTTACCGGTCAATTTGAATTATGCAATAGATAGAACCTCTTGCCAGGTAATCATATCTTAATCAAATATAAAATGCTAGATGAACAATGAATGCCACAGTGGCATCTTGTGTTGATTTTACATGTCATCACAAAAGTTAAATGCCTAATCGGAGGCCACGCAACTTTATTTGGCAAGCATGCCATTCATTATGGCTCAGTAAATACAGACAATGGTTTTCTTATAAAGAACTGACATAACTTACATGGGAACAATTATTCCCTTCATCTCACATTGTTGTTTTCTAGTCTGGAGTTTGGATTCTTTTGTCTAGATAATTCCCCACTCCATCGTTCCCCTACTAATACCAGTATGCATTGTTACAACTCAGCTTCCAACTTCTACTTCTCATTTTTACTAAAAAAAAATCACAAACTTTTAAACAAAAAGGTTATACCGAATCTATTAGCTTTTATCTGTGTACGTATAGGAGTAGACTGTGCCTTATCGATGAGTACCTACCCAGGTTGTTTCCTTTCATAAGTAAACAGAACGATTTTTTGCTATTAAAAACCATCTTGCTGGGTTTGTTTTGCCCTCATATCTTTGAGTTAAACCTATTTCTATATTTTGAAGTGTTCTTTGGTGTTTTGTTTTTTAAATCTCAAAGTCATACTGAATACATTTCTGGGGAGTAGACATAGGAAACCAGGATTCTCCACTAACACCAAAGCTCTGAAATCAAAGCTCCCTGCTCTTCTCCCTGGCACATGCCTCCCTGCCCAAACTTCTGGAGGAGGCTGGTGCATTTGTTAGGATCTGAGAAAGAGCAAGGATGGGCCTCCACACAGGCACGCTTACCTTTTAGTGTCTCAAGGTCATAGAAAGTTGCCGCAAACCTAGTGGACCGATGGGATGCTGAGCGCATGTCTGTGCTGGGGAAGCTTTTCAGCTTGAGTCGGCAGCGCCACAGCTTCCAGTCCTCGAAGTGTGTGATGCGGAGCAGCTCCTCCAAACCGGCAGCGGCCCGGACCTGCTGTTCAGATCGCTCTAACATTGACCGCTTAAAAAACAAACACAAAAAGACCGGTTGCAGAGCAGGTGACGGAAGTTTTAGTTTGTCTGATAACCTTCATGAGCAACACTTAAGGATGTAAACAGGGCTGCAAAGAAATTCGGGAGATGAGTCAAATGTGCACCGGTGCCTAGGAAAAAATGACACCTGGTATTTTTGATTCACATTTTGCTCGCTCATGATTCAATCAAAGGAATTCTGCCCCTGGGTTCTCAGAACGTGTACAAACAATAGCGTAGTGGGTTGAATGGTGGACTTCAAGATGACACGTCCGTGTCCTAACCACCAGAACATGTATGTGGATGCGACTTATTAGGAAAAGGATTTTTGCAGGTGGAATGCAGTGAATGACCTTGAGCTGAGATCGTCCTGGATTACTCAGGTGGACCCTACACACAAAGACAAGTATCCTTACAAGAGACAGACGAGGGAAAGCCACAGACACAAAGAAGATTTTTGTGAAGGAGGAGGCAAAGGTTAAAATAATGCAGCCACCGGGTAGAGAAGGCCCGAAGCCACTAGAAGCTGGAAGAGGAGAGGAAGGATTCTCTCCAAGAGCCTTTGGAGGGAGCACAGCCTTGCCGACACCTTGGTTTCGGAATTCTGGATGCTACAACTGTGAGAGACTAAATTTCTGTTATTTTAAGCCACCAAGTTTGTGGTAATTTGGTACAGCAGCCACATGAAACCAAGAACAGATTTTTACATCATACTATCTTTGTGATAGGAGCCAGTGACAATTGTTGACAAGCACAGACAGGGTTGGTGGAATAGGCATCAAATTTAAGCAGTGTGCCACAGCAGCTTCCTAGAACATTCGGGGGAGGAACTGAATAATTGCTAATGTTGCTAGCAACTCCGAAATTCAATGATTCTCCATTAAGGCTCATGTGTCGATCGCCTCTCTTTTCCTGATTATACGTTGCTTCTTCTACTTTGATAGTGGAACTACTTCATGTTCAATTCAATCTTCAAAATAAAATTTTGTTACAATGCTGCTTCCATAGGAAAATAATGAAACCAATCAAATAGCTTTTTCAATGTTTTAAAAATTATACTATATTAAAAGGATTTTCATTTACAGAGACTAATTTTATTTAGTGCCGTCCGTCAATACAGACGGGTATATGGCTCCCTAGTTCACATGGATTTCAATTCAATATCAGAAACATTTTTAAAGTCCCCAACTGTGAGAACTCAGGAGAGAATAAATCACTGAATTGAATTAAAGGGATTGAATGGCTCTTGTGACTTACCTCATCATAGAAAATGCAGTGTTTACTCAAGAGTTATTTAAGCATATTTTAAGCCTCATAATTTAAAACGCAGCTTGAAATAACTGAGAAATTGCTGATAGTCATTTTGCTATTACAAGAGGAAGTCTAGCAATTCAACATAAGCAGACACCTGACAACTAATTCATCAGGGCTTAGGTTTACAAAGGGTGGAGAGAGAATAGTGGTTTTTTTTCCACTAGGCTTTCTGCACTGGTTGATTTTTGGATACTTAACTTTATGTTATCTGCTTGGACAAGACAAAATTGTAATTAAAAAGTGTAAACACAGTCCCAAACACTTGTTTAAACCATTGATTTCAATGGTTTTAACTGCCCAACCTTTGCCAAATAAGTTGCTCACAATTTCTCCCTACTTTCTAATGGAAGTGCTAACCAAAACGGAAATAATTAAAAAGCAGTCACCAAGAGGACGGGCGTGAAGCAGGGTCACCAGAGCTCTGCTTTTTGTTACAGCAGCATCTTTGTTCTTTTGGTGATGAATCCAAGACTGTCGGCGATTTCACTCCTAAATAATAAATCATTCTCCGCTGTCCTGGCTACCCCAGGCCACTTGCTAAACTGTGAAGCTCAAAGTCTTTGGAATGGCGTTTTACCATTATTTAAATATATACTGCTTTGTGTGGTATAAAATGAAAGGTAGCCATTTGCCCTTTCATTAATCTCTAAGTTCACACGGCATTCTCCCCAGAGGAAGCATGAAGAGTCCCACAGTTCAGGCCTAGGCAGCCATCCAGGCCACGTGTGACTAAAGATGGCGGACACGATGTCTGGAAAGGTTTGTCGGAGGGATTTGGATGTGTCCATGTTGTGGGGAAACCAAAGGCCTTCTGTATCCTACTAATTTGAACTTTACATTTCTGTGCCCTCACCCCCTCCCCACCCCAAATATTTAGTAAGCAACACATCCAAAGAGTAAACCAAGTCATGATGTGGGGATATCAAGAAGCCCCACTGGAAAGAAACAGCAGGAGGTTCACTTGGGTTGGGCACAGGGCAGGTTTAAGAGTGGAGGGACCGGCATGTGAAATTAGAAAAGAGGCTGGTGCGATGAGGTGCCACTTCACATCCACTAGGATGACGGGTCCAAAAGACTACCAATCCCAAGTGATATCAGTGACTCAAGCAATAGGAAGCCTCATACACTGCTGATGGGATTGTAAAATGGTGCTGTCACTTTAGGGAAAAGTCCAGCAGTTCTTTAAAGAGTTAAAACAGAAACAAAACAAAAACAGACTCACAGAAACAGGGATCAAAGGGATGGCTACCAGGAGGGGGTGGGGATGGGTGAAAAGGGAAGGGGAATACAGTCAACAGTGCTGTCATAAGTTTACACGGTGACAGCTGCTTACTGGAACGAGTGGGGTGATCACATTACAAGGAATAAAAACGTCAAATTACTGTACCATACACCTGAAACTAATGTAACCAAGATAAGATTGTATACCAACTCTCCTTAAATTAAAAATGTTAAACCCAAACTGGATGTGTGACTGACCAATTCCATTCCCAAGAGACAGAACATAGATTAGTGGCTGCATGGGGCTGGGAGTGGGGACAAGTGTTAACTGTAAATGGGCACAAGAGGTCTTCTCTGGTTGACGGCTACACACCTGGTAAGTTGACGAAAACAAGGGATTGGGTAAATTTCACAGCATGTAACTTGTATATCATCACAGTTGTTTAATACGTAAAAGAGGAAGGATTGGAAGCTTGAAGGCAAGGCTACTGATACCCAATTCAGGAGGCAATGGAAAATACCGGAGTGTTGAACAATGGGATATTACCGAACACCCATTTCATTGGTTTGCTCTTCCGGTCGTTTCTTCTTGCTCCGGCCTTAGTCCACGCTGTTCCCGTTACTTGGAATGCCCTCCACCCCAAGTCAAGCTAAACTTTTCTCAGCCAGGTGTTATCTTCTTAGGGAAACCTGTGCTACCACTCCCATCTCTGCCCGGATCTGGTCCCTCTGTCGCATGAATTCCTAGCATCCCGTCCTTCTCCCTCCCAGTGCTTACTTACCACTTCTGACACTAATGAATGATGTGTCATTACTTCCTTAGTGCCTGTATTCCCCAATGGGCTGGAATGGCCCCTGGAGCAGTAATGATATGTCTGATTCACATGGCAATAGTAAGAGCTAAATGAGTATTAAATATATGAATAAACAAATCGATTCATCAAATGCTGCAGAAAATTTAACCCTGAGATAACCCATTTGTTCAAACTGCATCTCCCCTTCTCTTTTAAGTATCTTTGTCCAGGTGTTCTCTTTCTAGGTCCAAATCAGGGGTCATTTCTTCCATCAAGTATTCTGCGATGTCCCAAGTTAGACTATATTATTTATGAAAACACTGCATTCTACACAAAGACTGTGGTCTTTGTGAACAAAGGTAGAACACATGGCTGGTTCATATTTTCACATAATGAACACTTAATAAATATCCGATGAAAGAATTCATGAGTAATACCTACACAGATGCACTTGACAAATATTTACTGGGCCCAGGTTTGTTTGATGCATTTAATCTTTTGTTTAGATAAGTGCTTCTCAAAACTGAATGTGAATCCTAATTACCTGGGGATCATATTAAAATGCAGATTCTGAGATATTACGTTTACAGTGAGACCCAGAATGCAGTTCTAATAAGCTCCCAGGTGATGGCAATGATCTTGGATGGATGACCATACTTTGAAAAGTAAGAGTATATAGCAAAGGTTCTCAACGTTGACTTTAGCTTGAACTGACCTGGAAAAAGCTTCAAAGAAACACTGATGCTTGAATCCCACCCTCAGTTGTTCCCTTTTTATGGGTCTGGGTTGGAGTTCTGCCATCAGGATCTTTTGTTTAAACTTCCCGAGTGTTCGCTAACCTTAGGGAAAGTTGGGTGAGAGATATACAGGAATTCTTTATACTATCTTTGCAACCTTTCTGCAAACCTAAAATTACTCCAGAATAAAAAGGTTATTTTAAAAATCTTCCCAAGTAATTTTAATGAGAATCACTAATTTGGGGGATGTGAAGGCTGGTTTAAGTTCAAAGACCTGGGTGAGTGCCTGAGCTACATACAAGTCCCTTCAGCAGGGACTAAATGGTAGATGTGTGCTGAGAAATAGTCTTATTCTTTGAACCCCTTTGAATTATATCTTGGATTCAAAATATTTGCATGAGTATCTTGCTGAAGTGGACTTTCTAAGTGTTGTCTTAAGTCACCTGATCGATGGTTTGTGGACCATTTTCCAACCTGGATGACCTTTCCAAGACTGACCGACAATATTGTTTTCCAGACTAAATAGCGCAAGGTCTGTTGCCTCAGGCCAGACCATCCTAAATGACAGAATTGCTGCTCAAATTTCCAAGAAGCCAAAACAACCCACATCCCCCCAAACAGAATTAAAAACAATAGGCACTACTTTAGCCTACCGGGATTCAACAGGAAAGTATAAATTATAATCCTTTTACAAGGCAGTCTAGAAAATACTTGGAAGAAAACATAAAAGAGAACAGAAACATGGACACCAAGCGGAAGGAGCACGGCTTGGCATACACGACTGGTTTTGATTGTGGCTCTAAACTTTTCTTGGGCCACTCTAGTCCCGAGCTATTAAGACCCTCCTGCTCTAAAAACCAACCAACTAACCAACCAACCAGAAACAAACTCATAGATACTGAGAAAATTCTGATGGCTGCCAGACGGGAGGGGGGGTTGGAGCTGAGTGAAAAAAGTGCAAACTGATTGTTACCCAGTAGTCATGGGGATGCAGGGTACAGCATAGGGAATATAATCAATAATATTGTAATAACTGTGTATAGTGCCAGGTGGGTACTAGACTTATCAGGGGGACCACTTCATAAATGATATAAATGTCTAACCACTATGTTGTACGCCTGAAACTATGATAATATGATATCATATGTCAACTATAATTGAAAAATAAAACAATGATTTAAAAAAAGAACCCTCCTGTTCTAGATACGAAAAAGGAGCCCAGCTTTGCAAAACTCACTGGATCGACTTCTTAAGACCTGTGGGTCTAAGGCCATGTTTCCAAGCTTTCTAAAAACTATTGATTTTATTCTGTCAAACTATGTTGGCAATTTGTCTTCAGGAAGTTTACTAATAAGGAGGGTGTATGTGTGAATGGAATTTGTAGTTTGGAAAATCCGGAAGCCTCCGGGTGAGTTCTGGACTGGATCCATTTCACACAAATTTCCCTACATTTGCTTAGGGATTTACAAGCCTTGCCTGGGGGCGCAGTTCTTTGCAGTGGGTTTACTGAGACAGGTCAGGTTGCAATACAAAGAGTTCTGTTCCAGCCACGTCCTCAGCAACTTTTGTTTCCTTGTAAGAGCGTTTTGTATTTCATCTTTAACTTGATATTTGAGGCTTAGCCAAAACCACCACATTTTCTCTGGTTTGGGGTCTAAGTTGCACCGTCACGTTGCCCCGCTGTCCTCCACAGGTATGGTCCCCCGTACCCCTCTACTCCCGTCAAGGAATGTGCTCAGGCCATGTTTGACTTGAGCCCAAATCGGAGTTTTGTGACTTTGCCCCCCACAGTTCCCAAGAGGAGGTGACATCCCCCGAAAGGAAGCTTTGCCTGATAGCACAAACCACTCTGTCCTCTGGATAGACAGTTGATTGGAGAGGGGAGAGCCTGGATTTGAAGTGTTCAAAACTGGCTTTGAATGGTAGAGCACTCTGGAGAATGTGTTGGCAGTTGCTTAGGAAGTTCAACATACACTCAGCACATGACTCAGCAGCCCCACTCCTGGGAATTTACCCTTGATAAATGAGGACTTGGGTTTACACAAAAACCTTTACATGAATGTTTACAGTTTGGCTTTCTTCCCAATAGCAAAAAAACAAAACAAACCAAAAAATCCCCTGGAAACAAGCCAGATGTCACCCAATGGTGACCGGTTGGGCGAACGGCTACATCCACCCCATGTCAGACCGCTGGGCAATAAAAAGGAATGACCCGTAGGACGGGCAGCAACTTGGATGGCTCTCAAAGGGACGGGAGCGAAAGAGGCCGATCTCAAAAGATGACATCCTGCACAATTCCATTTCTGACCGTCTCAGAAAAACACGACGACGGTGATGGAGAAGAGAGCAGAGGTTGGGGGGAGGGGGTGACCATGAAAGGGTAGCATAAAGGCATTTCTTCTGTATCCTGATGGTGATGGTGGTTACACAAATCTCCACACGTGTTAAAGTGCACAGAATTGTACATCAAAAGGGAAAATGTACTTTTACGCTCACTTATAAAAACTAAGTTGTCGCTGAATCCAGGCGCTGTTTCTTTTTGGCTACTTGACTGAGGGTCCATTTTTGAACGTCCTTAAGCCTTGGTTTCCTCATTTATAGATGGCAGTGCTAATAATAGTCACCTTATAGAATGGATGTGGAGAGTACATGAGGTCTTATGTGGGAAAGGGTCAGGTATAGAGTAGGCACGCAGTAAGGGGTGTCTGGTCCTGAGCTGGGGTTCATGGGGTTGTGTCCGATGGTCCTTGATTTCCCTCAGTCACCTTCAAGAGCAAGACAGGGCACCTCCAATCACAGTGAATAAACATTAAGACGAGGAACACTTTTCCCGAGAAAATCAAGAACTCTACTTGTTCTTTTCTTTCTTTTCCTTTCCCCTCCCTCCCTCTCCCTTCCCCTTCATCATTCCTTGGAAGTATTTTCGGATGAAAGGCCAATTTTAAAGTATCTGCTCAGGCTTACAGGTGTATGAAGAAACAAAATGACCCATTTCTTAAACCTGGGTGTTTTGGAATCAGGGCCGGGCCTTCCCCGCAATAGATGGCACCTAACAGTAGGGGGCGCACCAGCTGAGGGCGCGTGCTAATAATAATGAGAGCTGTGACTGCGAGGGCAGCGCTGCTGAGCTGGAAGCCGCCAAGGGCCTGGTCCTGCTTCCCTGAAATTCAGAAACCTGGCCATTTGGGGGGCCTCGTGGTACCAGTAGCTCTTTTATTCAGGCAGTTCTGTATTTAAATGCATATATATGAAAGCCGGGGAATCTGATTAAACTCAGACTAAGGAATGGAACTACAAATAAAAGTGTGTGTGTGCACGCACACAGTGCACTCACATACACGCATGTGCATGCATGCATTTCTGTGAGTGTGTGCATAGCTGTCTGGGTATTTTAAGGGGAAACTAGAGGGCTAAGATGCCTGGGACCTCCACCTCCTGCAATTTCAGGACTGCTGTTGGTGGTTTCCTCCCCAGCCAAGCTGTCTAGCATTTGGGGAGATGTTTCTGCCCCCCCCCTGACATGTTTTAAATCCATGCTCCACTCAGATGCCTCTGCTTGCATTTGATGCATTTGTGCTTCGGAAACGTGGGAGCACCGAGTGTAGGGTGGGCGTGAGTGGCCTAACTCTAAAAGAGGCTCTGAATAACCCTAAGAGTATATATTCCTGAGTTACAGTCTCTTAATCACTCAAAGATCAAGGGTCCAATGTTGAAGGAAACAACTCAAAGCCTTTATGGTAATGAGATTATTGTTAAAAACAATTTCACTGCCCTCCCAGGGCCCCCGCCCCACTGCCCCAAGGAAGGAGTCTATTGCTCAGCCCCACTGATGCTGGGCCATGTCACCTGCTTTGACCAACAGGATACGATACAAGCCAATGTACTTACGATCGCACAATTCTCCATCACCACTAGCACCTGCCCCTGCCGGCCCGCTGGTCCAAGGCATCAAAGAAACATGGGCCTGACCTGCCCTCAACCTCTGATTAATGACATTCAAGATGTGGATGCTAGGCCACTTTCATCCTGACCTGCCACTGACCTTGGAAGAACCAGCATGCTCGTGTGCTATGAGCAATTGATAAACCTCAGTTGTTTGTGAGCCCTGAAGATTTGGGGTTGTTTGTTATTGCAGCATATCCTGGCCTGGCCTGACTGATACGGTATCCGACCAGAGTACTTGGCCCTAATCTACCACATCTTCACAAACCAGCTGGTGTAAGATGAAAACACGGATAGCACTTCTCAAAGGTCTCAAAGACGAAGAACGTCATCAGGGTATCCAGGTTTTAACCAGATCGGCGGTGTGATCAAATGCTGCTTTGCCCATCTCTCTTTCTGTGACCACCAGGTTGGAATGATGGGCTAAGATGACTTCCTTCTAGAACTGCCTCCTGGAATTAAAAACCTTATCGAATAGCTGGAGGCTGGAAGGACACTGGAGGATGCTTTGATACCTCCACCCACATTCTCTCTAATCCCCACAGGAAAATAGTCCAGGCTGAGTATACTGCCTTATAAAAAATGCTTTAGCATCAAAAAAATGAAATCTGACCAGCCGCAATGCGAGCAGATGTTGCAGATTACTTAGTGCAGTAGTTCATAACCTGGGTTTCTCAAAATGCTAGAAGTCAACTCAACAGATACTGCTTTTAGTATCTACTCTATTACAGGCTTTTCCACTAGGTGATTGGGACACCAACCAAGACAATGAAAAGTTCCTGTTCTCAAAAAGCTTTCATGCTAGTGGAGGATAACAAAGCAATAAACTTAGACATATGCAAATAAAAAATGTCAGGTACTGATACATACTATGAAGAGGAGAAACAGTGTTTAATGATACATATATAGATCAGGGTTGGCGAACCACGACCTGTGGGCCAAATCTGGCCTGCCATCTCCTAGGAGCTAAGAATTATTTTTTACGTGATGGAAACAAATGAAAAGAAGAATATTTCTGGATGTATGAAAATCATGTGCAATTTAAATTTCAGTGGCTGCCACGTTTCCTGGGCAGCCAGCCACACCCTACGTGATCTGCCCTGGCTACTTCTCCAACCTCAATGAACGCAGCGCTGGCCTCTACTGTCTCTACTGCAGCTGCACCGGTCCACTGGCTAACATCTGAACTGCTCAGCCACCACCTCCCTGCCTCACCATGGCCATCGCAGTGCTGGTCTCTGCCTCCCTCACTCCCTTCAGGAGTCTGTGCAAATGAAGCAGAACCAAAGAAGTACCCCCTACCCGTCACTCTGTTCCTCCTCCTGCTTGATTTCCTCCATGGCCACTCATCAGCCCGGACATGTGGACAGATTTGTGTATTGCCTGCCTCCACCTGCCACCCTGCAAGTTCCACGAGGGTTGAAACATTATCTTACTTCCTGCTGCATTCCTAGCGCTGAGACATAGTAGGTGCTCAATAAAAAAAAAGTGAGTTGGTGAATATTCGTAACTTCGCATGAGAGGCAAGGGAGATTCTTTTAGACATCCAAACCACTCAAGGCTGTCATGACATGGGGTGGGGAGACCTTAGAGTGTCTTTGCTTTATAATGTCTTAGAACTAGTGGCAAGAGAGAGAATGGACTTACCAATGTAAAAGCAACTGAAGAAGAAATGTCTCATCTCACCTCATCTCAATGACATTCCAGTTATACACAGCTTCCCGCCCTCTCTGCTAACTCAAGTGGTAGAAGGAGAGTTGAGCTTAGAAATGTGCTCAGAAACAATTTTACTGCCATGTGTGTCCCTATTTCTCTACTACCTCTAGCCAATTGTGACTGGGATCAATGCGCCTGGGAGTTCCAGCTCTTACTATGTCAAGTTCTACATGGAAGCATCCAAGTGTCCAAATACTGTATTTCCATTTCACAAACTGTCTGGAGAAGCCGGTCCCAAGAGGGGCTCCACAACAGAACTCCTTCAGCTTGAATGTTATTATTTTTCTAGTGATCTCTAGTAAAGTTTTATCTCCAGGTCAAATCAGAGCTTTTAAATTAAAAAAATAAGTCATACAAAGAGGTACCATATTCAATACAGGGGATACAGGCGGTTCTGTTGTGTGCCGAATACAATATGCTATCCTGATAGAAAAGCCTCGATCGCTAATTCAAAGTGACTAACTAGGACAGAATGGGTCTGCGTACAGAGGCACGTAACACAACGCATTCAAACACAGGTCATACATGAAGAAGAAATCAATGGAAAACATCGCAAACAGCAAAGTCACTGGACTCTCCTGTGCTTGACTTTGGAAGAGGGGACAGGGGGTGGAGTGGGGGTGGCTCTGCTTCCTGGACTTCAATAGGGAAGGGGCCCCTCAGTCCTTGTTATTTGATTCACTTTAGAGACAATCTCAGGAGAAGGCAAAGGGCACAAAGGTTCACGAAGTCCTGTCGGCCACGTGGCTTTTCGTGGGAGTTGGAGGCATCCCGCATTCCTGTGGATCTTGGGCTTTTCCCAGTCCCATGCAGAGTTTGGATAACTCCAACACCCAGCGATCTTCTTCCACCAGTGAAGTTAAGAGGGGGCCAAAAAGCGATGTGGGGGAGAAGGAAACACATTTTGCCAGAAAAGAGTTGGGAAAGCCCACCATGATCAGGAATGACTCCTGTACTGCTCTACTGCTATGCCTGCATCAGTGACTTTGAAAAGAGTTGTGGGGGATGGGTTCTCCTAATGGCTTATGAAATAAACCAGAAATAGTGCTGGCCAGAAGGTCGATGTGAATGACAGGACAATGAGGTTGCAGGTGTTTATTTGCCAAATGCCCAAGAATGTCTACGCTATTGCATTCAGGGCTGTCACACACAGATGTGAGTCTATGTGGATAGAGCTTGCTAGAGTTGTGCAGTGCACACCCCGTGCGACTGTACGTGACCATCCCAACTGGATAAACAAGCTGGAGAAAACAGACACTGAACTAAATCCCACATCTAGATGGTTATGTGATTGCATCAGGGAGCCGAGCATAAGCATTGGCATTTCTAAAAGAAAATATGTTCTGTTATGCTTAGGCTGAGAAACTCAGCCATTAAACAGCATATACAGTAGATCTGAGTTGAGATTTTCAAGCAGAGTTACCTCAGTTTACAAATTCCATTCATGGCCAACTCCTAAGCACACGTGGCAAAACTAATGAAATGAGGATGCCTTCCCCTCAAACTGTCCGGGCTATGAGTGTCTGTCTGCATGGTTGCTGCAGAAAAAAATGTTCACGGATGCCTGTAACGGCAGTACAAGCAACGCTAGTCTAACCTGAGAACAACAGGAGAATGTCCAAGGCTACAAAGTGAGCAGTGCAGGGGAAGGACAACCTAAGGACAGAACTGGCATCACTGTCTATTCTAGAAAAGAGGTGGTTAGGAGCGGAGAGGGTGGAGGGGAGAACCTGCTCACGCTGAGGACCCTGACAACATCTTATAATACATGAAACATACTCATCTCAAAAAGCAAAAAGCAAAATTTGCAGCCCCGTGCCCAAACCACTACCATCCTGAATATGCTTTCATCCTGCATTTTCATTGAAACAAGAGAAACATTAGCACGAAGAAACGTATCTCTCCTTAGATTTTCTCTTAAGAAAAAGGTGGTGGTGGGAGGAACAGTCTAATCATGAAAATGCTAAGCCTCCTTACCCCTCCCTCACCACTCAGTCACATCTACGCCAAAACTCCTGTTTAACGACAGGCAACCTTCCCTTCACAGTAGGGACATTTAATTTAGCCGGGGACAGGGTGCATGGAAGCTCAATACACAGGGTCTGGCAGAAGTAACGCTCTTTCTAAGGAGCTGGCAATCTATACCAAATCTTTTAGTACAGAGTCATAAGCACGCATGGTGTCGATTTAGTAATAAAATCGTTAACTCAAGTCCAGGCGTTACTTCTGCCGGACCCTGTCATACCTTCATGTTTTAAAGGACATTCGGATACACAGAGAGTGCCAAAGAGCAGAACAACCTCAAGGACAGTGCTTATTTTCAACAATTCAGTCTCTTCTTGTCCCATCAAATAAATAGATATTTTTGAAGTACAATGGAAATATTTTAAAACTCCCTGCAATAACACCGAGAGGAGAAAGCACAACTCCGTGGACCCAATGCATCTAAACCTCAGTTCTGTGGACTTCAGAGAAAGCTGAACGGCCTCAGAAGTCTTACTTGCTTCAAACAAGACAGACTTTTTTCCTCTGGTTACGTAGGCTCAAAATTTGGATTCCTTTTCATCTGTCACCCGGCCTTGAGATCAAGCATCCAGGCTGGTGGCAATGAAGTGGAGCTGAATGCCTGGGACCTCTCTCGTGTGCTTTTGGAATGTGGAAAATTAGAAAGGTGTAGACTGCTGGACAAGGTGACTCTCTCCCCTTAACATGGAGTTTGCCTTTCCCAGATATACCGTATATCTGTTTATGTCTTGTATGTGTATCTGTACTCAACAGAACTAGAGTAAGGCTTTTTCAGCCCCAAGGACCAATTTTCCCCTGTTGGGGGTGCTATCACCCCTGGTGAAAATGCATGTCCAAACAGCTACAAAAACTCAAGTCCACATTTGATGGTTCACAACCAGAAATTCCTAAATCAATAATGGCTTAGCATCACTTCACCCAAAACAATTAAATCAGAATCATTTTCAAAATAAAAAGCTGAAAAAAACTCCCAATATAATCTATGAAATACATAAAATGGGGGGAAATATTGTTTAGTCAGTAACATCCAGTTAATTTTTTTTTTGGCTTACTCTCAATTTATTGGGCTCTATTTGGTGCTGGTTCATAGAACCAAAGAGTCAATTACTGTGGAATTTAACACACATTTCAAAGAGTAAAAAACCAAATGACTTACAAGAAAACAATTCTCTAGATGGAGGCCATGGGTAATTTGAAAAACCAGACAGAAAAGGTCTGTAAAAAGCATATGGTTTCCGATTTATACAAGAAATTAACTAACTAAAGCAACTAATACTTGCTGCTCACAAGGACATGAAAATAAATGGCCCACAAAGTTATCTGTGTCACAAAAACAAGTTAGTGCTTCATTAGAAAATCACTGTGCCATCTGCAGATATAAATGTGGAGATACTTCCCTATCTGAAAATACTCCCGAATCCTCGTTCTGTTTGATTACATCTCCACCCCCTGACCTCCAGCATTTTTAAACACTCAGAGCAAGCATCATAGTAAGCCTAAGAAACAGAACACTCCCTAACAAACAGAGAATACAGAAAAGGAAAGTCTCCCATCCAAGCCAATGAAAGTGCTGCATCATATTAGAAATCGAGCTCACCTACCTTCACTGGTCCATGTTCATAACTGGAGCCCTGCGCCAGCTGCAGGTAAGACATCATGAAAATATTCAGCAGTGCCCACTGTCTGTCCATTCTGAATATTTTGGTATCCACTGATTACCAAGCAGTTGACATCAGGCAGCTAGAGGAAACAGTTTCAAAAGGCATTCCCAGAAGGAAAGTTCAAGACCCCAAGATCTCACATGGAAAAACAAATAATCGGTTGTGATCAAAATCCAATGAAATGATTTCAATTAGTCAAGGGACGTTTTTGCACAATCTCACAAGGGCAGAGAGATGCAAAACATTTTACATGTTCTCATGCTCCAAAAATCATCAGGAGGTGGACATGTCTTCCATTTGAAATGAGAAAGCACCCTAAATCCATTTCATGCCCCGCAAATTAAAAACAATCTCTCCACCCTGTGCCCCAGGTTCTAGTTGCTTTGTAAAAAGGTGGTGTGGCCACCAATGTTTGCAGCTACAGGAAAGCTGGAACCTAATTCTGGATCCCAACTCTTTTCACAACCCACATGGAAGCTTGCAGAAGCATGTGTCTTAAATCCGACACAGATTTTGGCAGAAAATGCAGGGAAGTCTTGGCTGTAATCCGGTTGCGTCCCTACCAATAGCAGGGCCGGTAAAAACTGACTCAAACACTCAGGACTGTTGTTATTTTAACGCCGATAACCTGTAATGTGAAACCCTTGCACATAGGCACGACTTGTATCGAAATTGCATTGCTCAGAAAGGGACCTCAGATACTCATGCATCAACTGCCAGTGACACACAGAAAGCAATCAAATGTGCTTTAAAACAACTCACTCATGCACAACAATAACAAAATATCCACACCCACATGAAAAGCAAATATACACAACATGTTTGTTTGTTTGTTTTTTAACAGTAACTTGGGTCAAAATGAAAAACACTGGCTTTTAAAGAAGCAACAATCAAGTTTATTTGCATAAGAAATATCTGAACGTGCATTGCTATAAAAACCACGTTATCACTTCAGGGTAGAATTCTTCAGAAGCACTGGCTACCTTAGCTTTGGAAAGGAATGTGCTGAATGGATGGAAGCCACAAGTGGCGAGATTCTAGAAAGCAGCAAGCCCTGCCCTTGTGCTCTTCACAGGTTTCCAATTTTTGATCTCCAGGTTTTGGCTCTTTCAAACCCATTTTTTGCATTTCGGAAATCCAGAATGGCCTGAGAAATCTCTTCATTGGTGTTCATCACAAATGGACCTAAAGCAGAAAGAGACATTCAGAAAGTTCTGGGTGACGAGAAATATTTTCTTCTACCACTAGCCCTGGGAGGTGTTTCTGTAGTTCTTAACTTGAAACAAATCCAGGCATAGCTGAACACTAAAACGTTATTTTCGCAGTGTCCGATTCCCCAAGGACCATCACACAAGTTTCTTGACTAGGATTGCGTATGCTTAAAAAGACCAAATTTCATATAAACAAAGGCAATTTTATGTCACATGTCCATGGCAGGTTGTCATCAACAATGGCGATCTCTTTATTGAAAACATTCTCAGGTGTGGTAGTATTACAACCATTTTTGTAGCTGTTGGGGTTTTTTTTTCCCTTACTTATTTTTTTTTTGAGATATAATTGACATGCAACATTGTATTAGTTTGGGGTGTACGATGATTTTACGTTAGTATATACTGCGAACGATCACCGCAGTAAGTCTAGGTAATATCTGTCACCATATACAGTTACCGAATTGTTTTCTTGTGATGAGACCTTTTCAGATTTACTACAGTTGTCAGTTTTACAGCTCTGGGTGATGTGCAGAATCGAACCCGTCTGATACAAAGAGCTGGCAGAGGTCATCCTCATGTGGTGTCTACACAGCATAGGAGACTGTGGACTCAAATGGGGGGCCCGAGTCACTTCCAAAAATGAGTAGCAGCTTGTTGACAATAAACAGGAGACTACAAAAACCTTAAGTTGAGAAAGCATCCTATTTTGGATTCCCTAAGGCTGGCCAACGTGTCCTTGTAAAGGGCCCGACAGTGTGTATTTCAGGTCAGCCTGTGTCAACTCCTCAGCCCTTCTGCTGAGGCACTGAGGGAGCCACAGACGACATGGCAGTGAACACACACGGATGCGTGCCAGTACAGCTTTCTGTGCATCTGCCCACGGCTCAGAGTTTGCCGGTCCCTTTGTCTGATTCCTAGGTTTGAATTCAGGTTGGGCAAAAAAGTGTGGAGGTCCTACTGTCACCTACCCGGAGATGAAGTGTCAGTCTCTACCCTTTGCTCCGCACATTGCCGGGGCAAAGGGACACTGGCCTGGACTGATCTGTGGGATAAAGAAGACTAGGTCCCCCTGGTACTGGCAGCATCTCAAAGCAGGTGACAGATCTGTCCATTCGGTGTATTTCCTCTACCAGTCCACACAGGTTCCTCCCATCCCTTCTGTGGAAGTTCCCCTCTAAGGGGCTTTCTCTGAGGAACTTGGATTAAAACACGACTGGGTTACTTTAGAAGGGGTCACTCATGGGGACCTCCAAACCATTGTTAGCCTGTCAGCAGGGATACGGCGCTCGCTTCCGTTTTGCGCTGGAGAAAAGTGACAGGACAGCATGCTTTGATGATGATGAGGCCTTTGGGGAGGCTGCAGGGAATGGGATGGTTGTACAAAGGAAGGCAGCACCGACATTCATTCGTTCATGTGCTCGTTCGTTCAATGACCTATCTATCGAGTATTAATAGAGTGCCTGTCAAGGGACAAACACTGTGCTAGGAGCTGCAGGGGCCTGACAGACTCTCTCCCTCCAAAGACCTCAAACCTATCACACAGACAGGTATGAAAACGAAGTACCCCAGGGAGTGTGGCACGCAGAACGATGGGAGTATGTGAAACCCACGGAATCAGTGCAAAGGGCAGAAGCATGCAGGGAAGGTATTTCACAAAGCAGGTGACGTCTGAGCAGGCGTGCGTGGAGGAGAGGCATCTTCAGGGCGAACTGAGGGTAGAGGCACGGTGCCAAAGGAGGGATCGAAGCGGGGAGAGCATCGGGGACCTGATGTGCAGGAAGAGGCCAGACGCCCCTGGGCTTTGGTTCCATCCACGGGAAGAAGTTTGCACACAAAGCTGCAGGTGGTCGGGACTCACCGAAGTAACGGTTAGCTAGACATCATGCGACGCGGCTTGCAGTTTTGGAAGACTTTGTCACCGGGGTAGAGAAAACGCCTGGCCTGAGGTGATGGTGGCATTGTTAAGGGGAAGTGAGATACAGGACCCGGGGGCTGTGGGCAGAGCAAGGGGCTCAGTTCTGGGTATTGTGGCCGGAAGGTGCCGGAGACACCACAACGGCTTCGTGGCAGGGGTGCTCAGCACGCTGCTGCAGATACGGACCTGGGGATCACGAGAGAAATTTCATCTGGAGATTGACAGTTGGAGTGTACCAGGTAGGACAGAATGACAGCGCGCCCCTATGTGAAATAAGCAAGAAATGCGAGAGGCACTCTGGAGAGGCCGACCTTGTAAGGCCACACAGAGGAAAGGGAGTGGAACTCAAAAACCTGAAAGCAGGTCCTGGGCCAACGACCGACTTCCTGCTGGTCACAACTGCGCTATAGTTTAGGCGCCTGTCCCGTACTGCAATATTGTCGTTCTGTAAAGATGATGCGCTTCTGCCAGTCACAGAATGTCACATGTTCTCTGACCCCATTTACACAAAATGTCCAGAGCAGGTAAAGGCATAGAGACAGAAAGGAAACTGGTAATTGTCTAGGGCTGGTGGAGTGACTGCTAAAGGGTACAGGCCTCTTTCTGGAGTGACGAAAATGTTCTAAAATTGATTTTGGTTATGGTTGTATAACTGTGAATATACTAAATGCCACTGAATTGTATACTTTCAATGAATGACCTGTACGGTATGTGATTTATACATCAATAAAGCTGTGACCCACCCGGCACTGCTTCTCGGTTCACAGTCCGCACGTGAATCGTTTGGGAAGCTCGTTGAAATGTCTCCTCTGATTCGGAAGGTCTGCAGCAGGGTCTGCAACCTGGCATTTCTACCTCGAGTGGTGCTGATGTTGCTGGTCCACGGACCGCACTTTGAAAATCAGGGGACCACTGGCTGCTTGGAACCCTCCCTCCAAAGCCTCGTTGAGTAAGCCCATCTCCTCAACTGCTCTAGAAGGAGAAAACTGAAACCAGAAAGCATATGTTTTGGGGGGGTTCCCTCCCCTTTTTCTCCTTTGCTTTTTTTTTTTTAACTATATTACCAAAGTTATTATTGTTTTAAATTGAGGATAAGTAGGCATAAAAAATTACACTGGTTTCAGGTGTACAACACAAGGATTTGGGATTTGTATATGTTGTGAAGTGATCACCACACTAAGTCTCGTTAACTTCCGTCACCTTACAGAGTTACGTGATTTTTTTCCTGTGATGAGAACATTTAAGATTTACTGTCATAGCAACTTTCATATATGCAATAGAGAATTATTAATATTTAACTATAGTCACTGTGCTGTGTAGTACATCCCCCAGAAAGCATGTTTTTAATCAATGAACTCTAAGAGTTATAAAAAAGCAACGTGTTTTGATAGTTATTGATAATCCCATAAGCCCTCTTGCAAACTACAATTTTCATCTCCTTCCTAACTAAACCTTTGAACTCCGTGTCCAGTAAGAAAACTGGTGTGAGTTTAATTCCTCGTGATGGAGAAGCTTGGAATAGCAGAAACAGCACCAAACATGGGGTCAAGAGTTAGGGTTCGAATTCCAGCTCCACTACCAACAATGAATCCCACCAGAAAAGCCACAGGGCACAGTGAGGGGGCAACCGGCCTGGTGCCAGGCAGAGGGGTAGGGGATTGGAAACCTGACAGCCTGAGGGTGACTCCAGCCACCATGCACCTCCACTTCTGCATCTGGAAAATGGGATGACAGTACCTACCTCCTAAGGCTGATGTGAAGATTCAAAAGCACCTTGACCAATGCTAGTAAATGCTACCAAAGGATCTGTTCAGTAAGTAAACTATCGAGATTTCATTTTCCCCATTTATAAAAGGGACATGACTACCTCAATGCTAAGGACATTCCCTATTCCAACATTCCATGGCATCCTATGTTTAATTTGTGGGCACATAATTAATGCCTTAGCTAACTCACTGAACTAATACTGGTTCCCAAGTAGTCGACAGATGGTTATAGCTGTGTTGAAACATAAACAGGTGATAGGTTAACTTAAATGTCGGGGTTTTAAAAAGTTAAAACACCAAAACGCTTTGCTTCACATTAACTGAGATTGCCAGGAGCGTGTCTTTTGGGCTTACCGTGTTGAACAACTGGTTCTCTTAATGGCTCCCCAGCAATGAGGACGAAGTGGCTTCTCTCAGGATCCTAAAGTCAAGGGAGAATGCATCAAACAATAAAACATGCTTAGTTCGGAATGTTCACTTAGGAATTCGATGCTGACACGCTGGCCAAATGGTCAGTGTTCTTAATTCTGGATATAAATTCCAGAAATACTTTCTGCGCAGCACTCAACATGGAAACACTTATTCCTTAAGATGCCTGGTTGCATTCAGAATTCGAGAAGTCCAGGTCACCAAAATATTAACCTACTCTAATAAAGAAGAATTTAAATGAAGATTTTCTTTAACTGGAAATATCTTTCAAACAAACTGTGTGACTGACCAGGCTACGAATTGATCATGTGATCATGGGACTTGAGATTTCTACTAACAATATAATTTTTTAAATGGAAGATTATTTATGCAAATCCAAAAGTAAGACATATTACACTAAATGGAACTTCATAAAAACATCCAAGGGACATCCACTCAAATTTCTCTCCAGAAGGGTCCCACTGTGTTAAAGTCTCTAAAAGTTTTTGTTTAGAATGAAGGTTAGAATTTTTCCCTGGAATCGGAAAAAACATTAATGATAGTGTCCAGTGTTAGTATAGATGCAGAGAAAGATGGACTTCTAGATTTAAGACGGTGCACTAATCCTCTCAGAGAGCGTTCTGACAATACGTGTATGACTCCAAACTCCCACTACTGCTGATGTCCTGTAACCCAGAGAATGCCAGAGAATCCAACAGGACAACCCCCAAAACACTTGAGAAATACTAACTGCTTTAAGCCACTGGATTCTGGAGTGGTTTGTCTGCTTACTAACAGATAACTGAACATTAAGTATGTCTTTGGAAACATTTCTCAGGTTTATCTGATTTCAAATAAAACAATAAATAAAGCTATCATGATTAGGCATTTTAAAATAAATCCCACAATAATTTTGAAAAACTTCAGCCATATTCTAATAAGCATATTTTAAAATATGTGATAAAATAATATTGTTTTACGGTGTCATATTATATTTGTATGCTTTTACTAATGCAAGCTCTTTAATAAGAAATCATTACAATGCTACTGGAACTGGAAGACTTATCACTGGATTCAATAAAAATGAATAATGAATTATTTCATCTTCCAAGATTTAAAAACAACTTGTATTTTACAGGACTGCAACTTATTTCTCCTTTTGCTTCCAATTTGAAACAATTAAAAAGCAATTTAGGTTAGAATGTCTTCGGCCAAAGTCTCACAATTTACTTCCTACAATCCCAGTGGATACTTTAATCATTTCATCGTGTTTAAAAGTATGTTTAACTTTCCTAGGCCTATACTTATTTATACATCAGCATCTTACCTGTCCATACCCCAATTTGATGTCAAAATACATTAATGAGAACTCAGCTGGAAAATCAAAGAGCAAGTCTGAAAAGGTTTCTGCTATTCCAAATTTTAAAAAGAGATGTCCTAAACTCCATGCAACTAACAATTTGTGCTTTAATCTGAACCCAGACCCTTACTCAGTCCCTACTTATTGACAACACAAACAATTAGGCTTTGTGCTTGTCAGATTTATAAGAGACTCAAAGTTAGGCAAGAGGAAAGCACTTCTGAATAGTAATACAAGAAAATGGACTGCTTCACATCGATGATGGAACTGCAAAACAGAACTTCGAGAACAGGTAATTAATGCAGGACCTAAAGACATCATCACGCCTTATCGCCCAGGATAATAATTATACCTGCTGACGTCCCACGGTTATGAGTAAGTGAGACCGGGCACCGTAGAACCTAAGCCCACAGCAAAGGGGCAGGTTTCTAGCTGGAATCCTGTCTTTCTTTTTTTTTGTTTTTGTATCAGTGTCCTGTTTAAATGACTAAACATTCAACTTAAAAAAAAACAAAAACAAAAAACAAAACGCTTTACCCCTCAGGGCTTTGGAGTAGTGAAATTTTAATGTGAATCAACAGACATTGGAAAGAAACGTCTTAGAAAACTAGTTCTGATCTTTGGTACTACATCATCTGTAATTTAATCTGAAAGATTAAACGTCACCCAATAACGTTTTGAGGTGTTTTGCTGTTGTTGTTGTTTTGAGGAAATGCACTTGAGTTTTCGAGTCAGGAGGCAGGGGAGAGAGTTGGGGGTTACGAGGCACAGGAAGACGAGAGGCCGATCTCCATGTCATGGCTATGCTGACTTCTAAGACTGCCGGGCTTTGAATTCAGCAGATGCATCTTTTGTAAGTAGCATGTTTGTCCTACAGTTTATATATTTTAAATAATAAAGTTTTAAAAATAAAGGTGTTGCTCCTTTTGATTAGTACTCTAATCAATGATGACTTTCCATTTATAATTCGGACAGTAGGATAAAAGGACACTTGCGTTTGGTCTGCAATGAAAAATGATTCAACTTCGGGGTGTTGAGGAATTCAGGAGTTCGGTTTCCGATTTCAGAAATCTGAAGGATGGTCCAAGTTTTCCTTTAATGACTTTTCCACAAAATTAACCTCTGAGTGGCCCCTTCTGCTCTAACCTAAACCAGATGTTTGGTGTCTTTTTCTTTTTTCTTAGATGCATCTTTTTTTCCTCTCCTCAACTAGCTTTCTTTGGTAAAAGCTGGTATCTGGCGAAAGCTGAAGATTCAGTGGAGTGCTAACATGGTTAAAATCCCAGCTGCTGCTACCTCGAAAAATCCTTGTCTGTGGCGACGTTGTGCACAATGTCAAATGATGACCGTCAAGTAAAAGCAAAGAGAATGAAAGACCTGTTGGAGACGTGAGTCCCTGTGTGAATCTAAGTCAATGCCTTTTTGTGGTCTGATGAAAGGACCACATACAAAGGTAAAAGGGGCCCACTTACTGCTTCATGTATAATAACCCAAACTAAAATTCAGGATTTTGTGGGGCCCAGACCATCTTTGACTGGCCGTGTTCCCCTCCCCTCTTTGGTGTACTTTCTCACAGTCCCTGGTTCAGAGTTAGGCCTCTCTGGGTTTACTTAATAATTTCCTTTTCCAAATTGCTCTTGTTATTCCATAAATATTACTGCCAAGATATGTCTTGGGTTCCACGGGTACCAACAATAAATGAATGAAGCCCAGATAAAGAAAGACACTATGACCCATTTAAGGTGCTGATAACTTTTATACTATTGAGTATGTACTCATAATTTGGTTGATTGATTAGACTCTGAGAATGAATTTAAGGGCACGCTTTTGCTTCAAGAACATGTATTACAGTGATATATTACCTGAAAAAATTACAAGAAACTGAGCTTTAGCATGACTTAATTGCATGCAATTGTTCTTACTAGATTTCAATGTTTATACTTAGGCCAATGGAAAGATAAAACAATTAACTATTATCTGTTTTAAAAAATTAATGTTTCGAATCTTTACACATAAGCAAAAAATGATGTCTCTAGCTTTAATAGGGTGTTTTATTTTTTGTTTTTCCATCTTCATGTTAATCGAGTATTAATCTGTATTAACGAGTTCCCCACAAATGGTGCTGTGTCATTAAAAGAGTATCATTAATCTCAAGGATGGTTTTGATGGCATCCCACGAAGAGCTCATTGCCCACCCTGACAGACTATACTAATACATTTGCTAATCCCTGAGGCTTGAGACCTTTTTCTGTAGGAAGCACGAGTATAAACGTGGGGCCAGAGGTGAGGTAGAACATTTCGTGTGAAACCCAGGTGGCCCTGATCATGGAGCCATCCCGGCAACCAGAGCACCACCTGTGGGCCAAAGCAGCTCAGGAGCCTTAGCCCTTGAAAGAGGCAGTTCCAGGGTGAGCAGTCCAGTCCGGGGTTGACCCCAATCTTTAAGAACTCTGAAAAAGTTAAAGCCATTTGGAAGTCATGGTTGGGGTTTGGGCTTCCTCTACGAAGTCAAAAGGGCTGGCTTAAAGACCCTAAATCTAATGTAAACCAAGTCCCCTGTAGTCGCTACCTGCCATGGAAGACATCAGAGTAATGATCACAAAAGACAACTTGCCGTCTGAGTGAAGTACACAGGGGTCCCTGCAGCTTTAAATGTGCTGACCTAAAATGAGCAAATACTAAGACAGAGCAGGGAAGCTCGGGGAGAGGGGAGAGGAAAGATGTGACTTCCATCAACCTCTCCTAGCCCCAGAGGGTCGGCCACTCTACAGGAAACTGCCCGTTCTACTGGTCAGCGAGGAGGATGGGCGTGATGGTGGAAGACGTAGAAATGAGGACTAGTGAACGTGCAGGAAGAACAGCGCTAGAAGGAAACCAGGAAGTGTATGGACTCCTCATTTTTCACCACGACTCAGAGCACATGGGATTCAGGGGAGCCTAGGATGTCGCATCTTCCTTCCTTATCTAATCGTTAGGCTAAATCTAGTCCCAAGTGAAGATAACCTTGGCCTAGAGCCCAAGTGAATCACGATCCTTCAAGGCCCTTTTCAAGCTGTAGAAACTGTTTTGTGCCCTAAACTTACTCTGCACTAGACCAGGGACTAGCAATCTTTTTCTCGTAAAGAATCGGTGAGTAAATATTTTCGGCTTCATGGGCTATTCAGTCTGTCGCAACCCCGCAACTCCACCACTGCATGTGAAAGCATTCAGAGCCGAACAGCAACGAATGCGTGTGGCTGGGGTTCAGTAAAACTCAATTTACCAAACAGGACTGAATTTGGCCTATTGGACGTCATTCACTGGCCCCTGTGCTAAACCTGGAGTACACTCCTGACATACACAATTGCACAATTTTCTCTAACAACCCCACACAGTTGGTGTAATGATTTCAATTTTGCAGATAAAGAAACCGAAGCTCAGAGAGGTTGAGAAACATGTCCAAAGCCACACAGCTAACAAGGGGTGAAGCCAAGAGTCACACCTCCACGATCTCTTCTCCATTATAACCTAAGGGGGACTTTCTACTTTTCCTGGATATGAGCCACACATGCCCATTTAAATGATAATCAACAACAACAACAACAACAACAACATTTTTTCATGGAAATCTTTGCCATTTTTTGATGTCTCAGACGAGGCTTGGATGCAGCAGTGACTGCGGAAGTGCATGGAACAGAACGATGCCCGGGGCCAGGAGCTCTGCCTGTCAATCCACTGATGATGGATATGCAGCTGCCTCCCAGCTTTCTGGCTCCCCTCATCACTTCTTTCTGGTGTTCCATTTCCGCTTCCAAATCTCCCATTCGCAATGTGCCCTGGGCTCTAGGATAGGAAGCACAGAGGCTATCAAGTTAAACCAGAAAATGTTACAAACGAATCTTCCATCAGTAGGTTCTGGCCTGTGTGTGGCGTCCATGCCTCTTTCCTGCATTGGGTTGAAAGACACAAAGTTGCCATTTTTGTAGGTCACATGCGGCAGTTTCATACAGTTCCAGGTAAAGCGTGCGACCCGCACTTCGTCTGGTGCTCTGAGCTGTTTCTTCGATGCCCGTCACCGTTCACGGGGGGTTGCAGACGACTGAAGCAGCAGGACGTGAGCTGCCAGGAACGTGGGCGAAGACAGAATTCCCCAAGCCCATTGCATACTACGAGGTCAGGGTCAGACGGCCAGAAGTCAGTCCGGTGGCCTCTCCACCAGTCACCTGCACACTGAAATAGTTTTCTTCCCTGCTTTTCAGGATCTTTTCCCAATGGTCTCCTCAATCCTCTTTATTAGAATGATGCAAAGCAGTCCGACTGGCTTCTCCAGCTCCCAAGGTGGCGAGTGAGTGAACGGCCCGAGGTGGTGACACAGACATAGGGAGGAAACTTGGCTCCGAAGACTCCTAAGGTATCTGGACCTTTACTTAAAAAGCAGGGGCTTCAACACAAACTATGAAATGCATCATATGCTCCTTGGCAGCTCAAAATGGGAATGACTTTCAAAGGGCTCTCTGTGAGCATGCACGGACATCGACATTTATACTCCTAGTGGGCTGACCCATTTGCACTCACACAAAAAATAAAATACATAAATTGTAAAAAGAGAAAATTAAGAGACAAGGAAGATGTGTCGCCTCCAGATTCAAATTTCTAGGGGTAAGCAATAGGGATGGAGATGATTCCTGAAGACAACCTTAAAATAAACCAATAGTAACAACAGAAGTTAATGAAGGGGGCTAATAAACTTGTGGCCTAGTTTCTCTGCCCAAGGGAGAGAAAAACTCCCAGCTTCAGTGGAGATTTAGGCATGTCCCTGGAAAGTAGCAGAAAGTCCAAGTTAAGGAAAATGAAAGATTTTGCATATTTACCTTGTTCTCTACCTGGACACTCTCCCCTTCCCCCAGCACTGCGGTGTGATGAGGTTCTATTTTTTGCTGTGCCTCATCAGGTCCTGCAAAAAAAGTGATCCACTAAACATAACACTCATCTCAGTGTATTTGTCATAGGGTTACAGATTTGGTTAACTACATAGCACCATAATAGTCACTTCAACTTCAGAAACAACAGACTTAGGAATCTCTTTCAATCTCTTGGTTGATTGTATCTACAATTATTGAAGTCTGAAACTGGCTGGTTTTCACTGTAGAAAAGAACAGGGAGGTGAACCTTGCATTATGTTTCCACTTACACCTTTAATGTCATGCCTGGCAGTTCAATTAATAAGCAAGGTCCTTGGCATTACATGCCGAGAGTGTTTCCCTGGGTAAAGGATAAACCTCTTAAGAATTAAGCGTGCTTAGGAACATGAGTGCATGCCATCATTCATTCATTTCAATGAGTATTTTTTGAGCACCTACAATTGCTAAGTACTTAGAAAATACAAAGAAGTATCAAGCAGATTCCTTGCATACAAATAGTTCAAAATCTCATTGGGCGAAACTAAATACGTATTTGCAAAATCATCAGAGAATAATTCAGTTGAAAAATAAGGACATTGGGTAGCTACTGAACTATGAACAATCCCAGTGCCAAATGCTGGCGGGGGCAGAGGGTTGTGTATCTTCAGGATGGATACATTTCCCTGCCTTCTATACTGAGGCTCACAGATGAAATACAAATGAAATTGTGTCTTAAAGGCAACAGTGAAGTCATAAGCAAGTTCAACGAGAGACTAGGGACTGGAGAGGCAAATTCAGGTCTAGGGACCCTACAGATTTGCTGTAGAGGAGTTAAGATGAACAGAGCTCTGTGGAATTAGACAGGCTTACAAGAGGCAAACCTAGGATTTAGGGCATTAGACAAGACAGACAGACTGTGCAAAGGCAAGATGCTGGGATCGTCCAGAACATCGGGGGAATGCTGAACCTTCTACCACTGCTGGAACATTCTTCTGGGAAGAATGATGGAAAAGTAGACTGGCTTCCAGTCAAGAAGAGACTTGAGGGCCATGCTCATTCATAGAGGAGAGGGCGTGGGTGTGAAATGGTCAGATCTGTGTCTTTTTTTGGTGGGGGGATCCCTAGCTGGGAATTGAACTCAGGCCACGGCATGGACAGTGCCGAAGCCTAGCCACTACACCACCAGGGAACCCCTAGATCTGTGTCTTGCAGAAATAACTCTGGCAGCAGAGCATAGAATAAATTTGCAGGGCAGGGGCAGGAGGTTATGCAAAACTGAAGTTAGGCTGTTCGGATGACCTACTAGGAGTTTATTGCAAAAGTCAAAGTGAAAAAGAATTATAGTCTGAATTGGGAGAGTGGACACAGAAAGATAGGGGTGGATTTGAGTAGAGCTGAGAAAGAATCGAAAGGATTTGGCACTAGTGGGGAGCCTAATGTGATTCTCACTGGGAGCAGAATAATGTAGTGACCTGAAGATTACAACAGTGGTTCTGCCCAAGGAGGCTGCAAAACAGAGAAACCGGAGTGAGACAGAGCAGTCACGTGAACAGACAGCAGAGAGAAGATTCTAAGCAGGCTGAGAAGCCCACAAAGATGTCTAAGGAGGATACCGCTGCAGAACAATAATCAATAAGAAAGTGGTTATTGAAATGAAGACGGTATCTTGAGTTCCTATATGGACAGAAACTGATGAATTTTATGAATATTGCTTGGAGTCCCAATAGAGCTATATTTTCTAGAAAAATCCTCCTTCTCACCTCCACTCTGCGTATGAAGCAACAGGGTTCATTCTGACGCTCGCAGACATAAAACGGGATTCTAACAGAGCAGGAGTTCTTAACCCGGAGACAGCATGCTCCCAAGGGGTGTGTGGAGAGAATTCAGAGCAATCACGGACTTGGATGGCAGATAAATTACTTGTTTATTTTCACTGACACCTAACTGAAATGTGGTCTCTCCTTCAGTGATGAATGTAGCCAACAAACCACAGTTGTATTAGCTGGACCAATGACTGTGTCTTCAGCAGAAACCACAGGTAATTTCATGTCACATTAAAGTGTTATAGATACCTCAAAAGACAGTTTACATTAATCACTACTTAGAATTCAGAGTAGACTTGCTGTGGGATCCTGTTACTTGAAATGTCTAGAGAAGCTCACCTATAACTATAATGGTCCTTTGATCATTTCAATGACTTCACTGAGTTGAAACAACAACAACAACAACAACAACAACAAACAACAACAAAACATTGTTCAGAGGTGGGGCCTTGACACATGTCAAGAGTCCGTGTCACAAAAACGATGAAGAACCTCTGATCCATAGGCAGCACTGTGCTAGTTCATGTTTAAAACTCGCTTTGGGGGCATGCTGGGCGCCAATTCCCATGGTGTAAACGCTCCCACTGGGGTCAATTTCAAGCTAGTAACCAATGTGAGGTCAGGGAACGGGTGCATGACCCCAGCACCAGCACACCACTAAAGGTTCTTTCTCACCTAATATTTAGGTCAACAAACACCGTGGAAGTAACTGACAGAACTCTGGTGATTGTCCACTCATGCAAAGAGTCGGCAATAAAAGAGCGTTGGCAAGTCTAAGAATGATCTCATTTAAAATCGGGGAGTATTTTTAACTGTGATATGGAGCAGGATTTTATTAGGTGCACTTTACTCAGATTCCCTGGGAGCAACGAGCCGTGTATTTATTATCAACTAATTCATAATACGCCCATTTACCCACATGGTCTATTCCTGGTCCCTAATTTTATCATGCAATATGGTTCATGATCCATAGACCCAAGCAGTTTATAATGGCTCTTCAGAATGTCCTAATGCAATGAGCTGGCAAGAGACAGCTCTCAAAAAGGGTGCTGAATGGGGATTTCTCTGCACCTCCTACCAGGGCCTTGCTTGACTACGGTTTGCATTGGTTTGTGAGGAGATCTTAAGTTAGAAACAAAGAGTTCATGCTTTCCTAAGAGCGCTCATTCTCACTTTATATGGAATGCAATTTCCGCCCGTTCTCCTTGGTGATCTAGGAGAGGAATCAGCGTTGGTTCTGAAGAAACGATTTGAAATGCTCCATCCTAAGGCAGACCTTTCTTCCAGACGTGGGAGTCAGTTTTTCAGGTTAATCATTCTAAGGGTACCTCAGCTTCTGTGTTATTTTATTACATGTTTCAAACAGGATCACAGAAAGCAAAGAACTGGATTCTATCTTCATGTCGTTTCTATACCCTTTCAACCCATCTGGTTATCTCCTGAAATGAAAATAAGTCTCAAATAAATAATATCTCATTGTTTCTGATTACTTTTAATTATAAGCAGAGCCAAATCAGATAATAAATAGTTTCCACTGAGATGCTTCGCCAAGAATGTCGAATCCAATAGTTAAGGAAAGTTTAAATGGAAACCAATTGGATTGCAAATATTTTTGTTTGCCTAATCAAGTTACAAAAGGGCAAAATACTTTGAAATGTCTTTTAAGGTTAGTGCTGCATCTTCGGTGTGTGATTAATTGCTGTGCAGATTTCCCCCCACACACCAGCTTCCCTTTTTCCCTTTGTAAGAACTGCTGTCCCACTTACTCTCCAGTCCACACATGCTGGGACTTCCATCCCAGATGTGATACCACCAATGTTATGCATCCACTTGCAGCCTTCTTCTCTGACACCTCAACATCATTAATGGAAAAAGATAGACCGCCTTAAACATTTTATGTTAAAATAAAGGGAAACTGTGCCTTCCTTTGGCAATTTTTAGAGACACAGCCCAGGTAGGTCTGCTGATTGAAGCACCGTCTTTCCTTGTAAAGCATATACATCACGAGCCACTGAAATCCTTCTAGGTTATGTACCGTTTCCCCCAATCTTTTCCTGTCATCTCTCCAATACCAATTCAAGGGTTTTCTTCAGCAATTCACATTTGCAAAGGATCCGACTCAGTTGTTCCAGAAATACTAACTTTCTTCACACCATTACATTAATTTACATGTTGTTTAACTGCATAATTGCAATTATTGGGCAACTGACACGAACGGATTTGAGAGCAGTCCCCACCGCTGAGTTCACTTGGACTTGGCTGGAGGGAGTAGTGATGCGCAGGAGGTGGTGGGGGGAGCTGATATCCTGGGTATTTGCGCACCTCACTAAAGGTATTCACCATGGAATGAAGCACACGTGTTAGTCCAGTTCGTGTTGGGTAAGTGAAGGTCAATTTGGAGGGCTTGTAGTGTGTCCCCACCTTCATTGAGATACATGGGCCGTGTCAGACTTCTTAATACTACCCAGAACCATAAGCTAAGAATTGAGCGCAAATTAACCATGAACAATTACTTATTTTAATAAGTTGGAAACACTTTACTACCCATACACGCCAGTTAGCTGTTAGTTCTATAACCACAAATATTTTTAGATTTCTAAATACATTTCCTAAGCCCCAACAGTATACTTGATAATGGTCCTTTTCTAAGGGACTGGCTTCCAAGCTGATTAACTGTCCCAAGCTTCAGGGATACAGGATAAAATATCTACTACCCTTTTGATCTCTGTGTTAACGTGTAATGTCATTTTCATCTCAGCTACAAGGAAAAGCTTCAGTGCTAGTCTTCTTGGAATCTTAGGTCTTCTGACCACATAGTTTTTATTTTCTTTGGATTTTTAAAATCATATACTACACAGATTTCAGCTGAGGGCTGCTTAAAGGACTTGTTGCCTCAGTAAAAAAATTGTCAAAGACGTCTCTTTCTCTCTGGCACAATTTTGAAAGCTACAATTCAACTGTCAACTTAGAAGACTTTTAAAAACTCTTCTAAGTATCAAAAATTAAGATCCCAGAAAAGTATAAAGTATCTCACTCAAATAAATACTTTTCAAAATAAGAAAGTGTTAATTCTATGCATTTTATTTCTGCTAACTTCTTTTCTTCTTCAGGGTGACACCTTAAAGTTTAAAATGACTAACTCAGACAGCTGGTTCCTATTCAGTATTTTCTACGGTTCAAAACTCCACTTGTCATACTCTAACGAAATTTACTGATGTTCATCTTTGAAGCACTTCCTGCATCAATTAATATTTTTCATAGTCCTCCTAAATCTCCATTTTAGGGAATCTCCCCAATTATTTTCTCAACCCAAAGTGCTGTCTACTTATTCCAGCGCAATACACAAAGTATACTCCTATGTATTTCTAACACCTCTTTAAATAGAACAGAGGTATTTGACATTTTGAAAAAGATAATTACTTGTTCATCAGCTCCTACCCTGTGACTGGCAGGTACCATACTAGAGTTACAATCAAGACAAACCTGAGGCAGTAAAGCCCAAAAGCATTTTCTGGATTCTCTCTCTAGATCTTTTTTTTTTTTTAATGTGGGTAGTTCCCTGGCTGGGAATCGAACCCAGGTCACAGCATTGGCAGCGCTGAAGCCTTAGCCACTACACCACCAGGGAACTCCTAGATCTTTTAAGTCAATATATATTCCAGTGCTATTTCTGCTTTGTCGTTTCTTTTTCTCTGGTGATTTGTTCTAGCTCTTTTGTTTTTCTCATTAGCATCTCTATTGGGGTGGGTAGGAGGAAGGGAAGGAGATAAAATTCAAATGAGGCCATCTGGCCCCTCACTCATTGGTTAAGTAAGAGCCCAGAGGGGCCAGTTTGGCAAACTGGATTCTCTCCAAGGCGCTGGTTACTCTGGACAGATGCAAGTTCGCTCCAAAGCTACAGACTGTGACCCCATTTCCTGCCAGATGTTCTGGACTTGAGGCCCATGGTCATGAGGGAGGACCAGGCCAGTGTGTAGAGATGACTCAGGAAAATCTGCCTCACCTCCAGAAAAAACACATAGATGTGCAAGTCATTCTTACCCCTCCAACTGCTGAACTTTCCACTTGGACTAAAAGGTCTGTCCAGGAAACAAGGCTCTAACTACTGATTAAAATGGGTTTTGGAGATTATTCCATTTTTCTCCCCTTTATCCTTACAAGGTGATTTAACCCAAAAATGGAATGTGAGCTTTTGTAGCGTCCACCAGCTAGGAAAGGTTTTTACATTTTTAAATGGTTGACAAAAATATCAAGAGCAGTATGATATTTCACAACACATGAAAAATATGTGAAATTCACATTTCAGTAGCCATAAAGAAAGTTTTATTGGAACAGCCACCCCAGATGTTTCCGTATTACCTGTGGCTGCTTTTGTTACAAAGGCAGGAACGAGTCGTAACTGGATAACTGCCCGCAAGGGTGAAAATGAGTGCTATCTGGCCCTTCACAGCAGGTTTGCTGCTCCTGCTTTCTCTCATTCTCCGCCAACATTCTGGTATCCTTACCACCTTAGGAATCACGTGCTCTCTTTATTACTTTCCATTTGTGCAGATTACTGTGTTTCCCTTGAAATAGGAAGTCAAAAGGGCTACCTCCATAAAAATGGTTTCTACCCTCCATTTTTCTAAAGAGCTACACAGTGAACTCAAGGTTTCCAAAAGATCATAAAAACACAGGATGCTTCTTCATCTCTTCCAGATGGTTCACACAGTTTAATGAGTGTGCACGTGGACTTGTGATACACTCCATGTTTCCCCTACATTTTCTCAAATGCTAAAATAAATGAATTTTGCTTTTGACCCATAATTGCAACGCTATTCAATGAAAGAGGAGTCTAAGCCCATTTCTACGTTATAAAATCAAAATACATGGGCTTGCGTTACCATTATTTTCCAGAAAAAAATAATTTTAAGGCAGTTGAACACCCCCCTTTTGCAGGAATATAAAGAAGGGCTTCGATGGCTCTGGGGGTGGCCTTCAGTAAGCAGATAAGCAGAGGTTATCAGTAAGTCAGCTGTCTCGGGCTGGGAGTGTATTGCCCAAGGAGGCGGCCATGTTAGGGGCCCAGGAAGTCCACTGCTGAGGCTGCGAGCCTGCAGGAGGTGGGTGCACAGCACTGAACCCCAGAGGGTCTCAGAAATGGTACTCTTAGCCTGCACCTTGGAGCAACCTACGCTGCTGTCCGGGAGGGACAGGGCAGGAGTCAGGGAAGGTTGGTTGTCTTCCTTCCGGTTTCCCCAGAAGTACAGCCTGAGATGCATATTTGAGTGCAAGGAGTTTATTCTGGAGGCGATGTCAGAAAACAGCAGTCCAGAAATCAGGAAAGTTAGGAGGGGGAAGGCAGATAATGATGGGTGTATTATCAAGCACACAGCCACCATGGCTGGCTGGAAAGTAATCCCAAGGGGACCTCTAGGAAAAGGCCTCACCCCCAGGCCTCAAAGTTATCCCACCCGAGGGGTAAGGTAGCTTCTGGGAATGCTAATAACCCGGCCCTGATTGGGGCAGAGCAGCCTTCCCAGGTTTCAGAGAAAACCTCAGGCTAAGAGACACAGAGGTTACCGGCAGCTGAAAGGTGATTCATGGGCCCTGGGGAGCTCAGACAATGAGCTAGATGGTCCCTGTACAGTTATCACACAAGGAACATGGGGTGGGGTTGGGATATGAGGAGCCCTTGGTTCTGGTCCTGGGCCTGCAGGTGTGTAAGCCTGTCAAGTGAAATAGCTTTCTTTAGACTTTACTTTCCTCATCTACAAAATGAGTGATGTATGAGTCTCGAACATTCTTTCCAGACTAGACTCAACAAGCAACGCATATTCAACACTTAAGAGTAAGAGAAAGCTTCCTTCCACCCCCTGGGAGACAGATCCTTGTGCCCCTTGGGGCCTGGTAGGGCTCCATGCCTTTAACAATATCTTCGCAAGGTGTCAGTCCACATGATCATGCTTGGACCTAACCTTTGCACACAGGTCACAGTTAAATGGCTGCTGTCATGGCGGGTGTTCATATTCTCCTCCCTCTCCGAACATGCTGGAAGCTGAGAGGAGCCCTGCCTTGGGTATACTGGATGTACTATTATAGGATGTGGAGGGGCTGGAGCTAGACAGTAGGAGGTATAGTATTCAATTGCATGAAAGGGTTCACCTTAATTTTCCTCCCCTTCAGCAGTTTAAATTACATTGTACTCGAACCCTAAGCAACATACTTATCACTTACCAATATACACATTTCCAGATATGGTATAAATGAAGCTTGTCCACCCTGCAAAGGGACCAGCGACAACAAAAGGTTAGCATCCACAATGCCAAAAGGAACAAACGTAACAATGTAGTTAACAACATCTCTACATATGAAATATAAATATGTAAATTTATATAACAGCTATAAAAGAAATTTGGGATCGAAATCCTTCATTTTCTTTTAGCTACACACTTAACAATGTAAGTTCTGTGAGTACTCCCGCATGCGCACATGCGCACATACACCCACCCCTAAATGACTTGGCCCCAAATGTTTCAGAACCACCCAAGTAGATGGTATGCAATTCACGTGGCTCTCTATCTATATGTCAGCAGCTGTAATAATGAACTGGCCCTTCTAGTTCTAACAGCATCCTGAAAACTGCAACACACCGCTCTGGCTTATCTTCAGTTCATCACGCTTCCTCTCTCGGGGAACAAAATGCTAGAAGCACACTTTTCTTTGGGTACCATATTTTGCCATGTATAATGCGCACCCATGTTTTTGGCCCATACTTTCAGGGGGAAAAATCTTTCGTTTTAATTTCTTAATTCAAATTTTTATTTGCTTATATTTAGGTACTTGTTTTTTGTAGTATAAAGAAATTTGAGCATTCATTTTCTAACATATTGTGGTACAAGAAGTTTTATGTATAAAATTTTTTCTATAAAAAATGATTATCAGATTCGAGGGTATTATTTTGCAAAAGGATATCGTTATTGATTTCTGCAGTCACACTTTTAACTCATAAGCATAAGTAAAAGAATTAAAAACATTTATATAGATACGGAATTAGTACTACCCATGTATAATGCGTATCCTTATTTTTCCCTCACAAATTCGGGCAAAAAAAAATGTGCATTATACAGGTCAAATATGGTAGTTGCATTTTCATTTCCAGTGAACTAGTCCTTTTTACCCACTCTAAAACAGAGCATCAGATCCAGGGATGCATAACTTTGGGGCACGAATGGGCTTGGGATGGCCAGTACATCCCTGGAACTGTCCATTCAATTTTGCAGGTGTGGATGCTTTTCGGTGAAGAGGGTACACAGCATTCACCAGCTTCCTACCGCGACTCATGGGCCAAGAGCTCAGAACCATGAACCCCCAGCCACTGGCTCGCTCAGCACCAGCACTGGATTTTCACAGCCATTCACACAGTGGCCCCACCGCCCAGAAGAGGTGCTGTGGTGCTACTGAGAGGCATGGACCTAGAAACAGCAAGCTCAAGATGGAAAGAGGACATCACTCTGTGTGCCGTCCGTCGAAAAGGAGGAGATCTGGGAAACGAACGCAGGGCAAAGCTCAAGGTGGAAGGGCAGGCCCCAGACTGGGGCCTGGGAGAGTCAATGTGGTGACACAGTAACCAAAACAAAGGCAGAGGCAGAAGGATCACGGAGGGCATAACATATGCTAGGGATGTGCATGTGGTGTCAGGTGGGTTGAAACATGCGAGAGAGGCACAAAGTGTAACTGATAAAACTTAACCCAACTTGAGTTTGGTTAAATATGAAGGATGGCCAGAGAGAGACATCGGGGTGGACGGTGTAGAATATTTTTCACCCTCCTATTATTTCAGTGTCTCCTCTCTGAGATTTTCACTAGAACAAGTTTTGAGGCCTCTGGAAGTAACACTATTTGCTCATAGCTTACGGACACCTTTCTCCCTTATTGATGGGACCACACATGAGCTGAGTCTACCATCATCTACTGAACATTCACCATGCACTGGCAGTGGAAACGGGAAGAGGAATGGGGCCCAGCTAGTTGCCAAGTTGTGTAGTTTTGCGGAGGGGGGGTTTGCGCAGATGCTGACAGCACGCTAACAATTCGCAGCCCCACGCACGGCACGTGTCTTACAGGGCTGGGCAGGCTCTACTGCAGCATTTCTCTCTGCTTCCTACCGGATGCTGAGCTCCCTTAGTCCTTCTGAGCCCCTTCCTTAGCTGCTTTTTAAAAAATTTTCACCATCGACAACTGTTTACATTTCTTTTTCCAAGTGCAAATATCTCTAGTTTTGTTCTCATTATAAAAAAATGTGATACACATTATTTTTTTAATTTGGAAATAGTTTAAGACGGCGGAAGTATGTAATGTCATCGAAACGGAACATCTTTCTGCAACCTTCATACTTACCCTGACATGCTGTTAGCAACATGGGGCGTGTGCTTTCAGTTTCTTTTTTCTTTCATGCACTATATACTGTTTGCTTAAAAACTAGAACAAATTTGAAACACTGAGAAATAACCCATCCTTGGGACAGACTGAAAAGCATTCCATTGTAAGAAGTGTCATAATTTAGATAAGGTATTAAAAAAACGAATGCCTTCCGTGTTGGACAGAACCTCAAAGTTCTCAACTGCTCAAGTGGGCTGTTATTCGGGATCACTGTGATTGTTCTAAGCTCATTTCTCCTCCTTCGTTCCTCCTCACCCAGAAAGCTAGCCCACACATAATTGCCTGAGTCTGTTTGCTTTCTCTCTCTATCTTTTCACATAACCCAGAAGGACCAAACATTTGCTTAAAGGAATGGCCAAGTCAAATTATTAAGCACATTCACCCGTTTTTGCTCTGAAACAAGGTCATCTATTACGATACAGAATCCACCTTCGTCAGTAACAACACAATTCGTGTTATGTCCGGAAGGCAGGGAGGTTAGAGGGGCTAGAACCGAGGGCAGCCTCCTGTTTGTCTTCTCGGTTTGTCGCCCATCCGTACCTGCCTCTGTGAAGCTTCGGTTCATTTCCATCACATTGGTTTTTTTTAAAGCTACAGCAAAACAAGAGCCAAACTGTGTGGGCGCTTACTCTACGAGTATCCAGCCGTGTCATATGGAAAACGAGAGGCATTTGTGGCTGGCCTTTTTCCGGACAAACCTTGGCTGGTTAGGAACTACTTACTTTTCTTAGAATGTCTTTTTTGCTAAGAGCAGAATCGCATCAGCAAAAAGCTCTCCTGTGGGATTTTTCAAGTCCTCAGCTTTCCACCTTCCCCTCGCCTTTTGTCTGGTACTAGGACTTGATAGCATCCTCACATTTTTACTGTGCTGTCAGAGGTCGCAGGCCCCACAGTGTCCCATCTCCTACCAATGGCACCCCCTCCAAGCTACTGACTCTTTGCAGCTGGGAAGCCCTGCCCTTCTCTCAGGTGACAGAAAAGGAGTTGGGATGGAGGTCACATTTTCCCTGCAGGATGGTTTAATCAGTTACACATTTAAGTCAGAACTCCTTTAATCACACGTAAAAAATGTAAAACTTCTCTTTTAAATATGTAAATCATTTTCTTGGCATCTGCTCTCATTTTCAGGGAGGTTCCCTGGTCTTGCAAAGGTCCCTGGTGACAGCTTTACTTGGCCTGCGTTCCTTGCCTTATTCCAGCTCGGTCCCCTCCCACCTCTCGGTCTTCGGGGTTCATTATTTTAACGAACTTCACAACTACTCCTTAGATACGGATGGTGCCAGAAAAACGTACACCCATTCTAAGGAAGGAAAAAACTATATTAAAATTGTCATGCTCAATACATACCGATAACAGAAGATGAATCCAAGTCATGCTTGACTCCCACAACGACAAAGGGGTGCTCAAAGTGGTTACCGCCAGTATTTATGTAATATGTAGGTAACATCTCTTAAAATGGGTGTACCTTTTTGGGGCACCCCCAGTATGTATGTGTGGAGAAAGTACAAAAACATAGCCTGGTGTCACACCGAATCCGTGGCAAAGGTCACCTCTGAGGAGGGAAGAGGGGAACGGGGCCAAGGGGAGAACAAACCTCTCCCCGAACTCTGGGTCACACTATTGGCAGATCCCAAAGCAGCATGGTCCAAAGAGCCCTCCACCCCAGACCTCATGCCTGGTCTCCAGCAGCAGGAGGCAGGCCCGCCTGGTCCTCTCCCCTCCCCCTCCTCATCCCCCCGAATTATTTAATTTTGATTTTGAAATAATTTCAGACATACAGAAAAGGTGCCAAAATAGTACAGAGAATCACCATACATCATTCACCCAGATTCTCCAAAAGCTAACATGTTATCACGCAGGCTTTATCGTTCTTCTCTCTAGAAAATTTGAGAGCAAACTGGCAGACATGATACCCCCTTCACCTTAAAATAATTCTCAGTGTGTATCTCCCCCAAGCAGAGGTATTTTCTTACATAACCGTAGTGTAGTTACAAAAAAATATGAAATTGAGACAGTATCACTGAAAACATTATGATCACTATATGGTACTCTACCATCTATGTAGAAATATTAAAATTGTGCCCGATGTCTCAGGGATGCCTTTTATGGCAAAAAGAAACAGAATTTTGCAGGGCAGGATCCAACCTGAGTTCCTGCTCCATCTTAGTGGTCACGTCTAATCTCCTTACAGCAGAAGCTGGTCCGCGGTCTTAGTCCTTCATTACAAGTACAGACCAGTTATTTGGGAGACTGCCCTTCACTTTGGGTTTGTCCGATGTTTCCTCGTCATCAGACCAAACTGTTTCAGTTCCTTTCCCTCTCAACTTCAGAGAAGAGATTTTATTAAATTGTAATACTTTAATTCTTTTTTAATTCAGAAGAGTACAAAGCATAAAGTAATGAAACATATATGTTGCCATATTTCTTTCCTATCTTTTTCTTTTATGGATAAAATCATATAGGGGAGAGAAATGCCCCCTAAGTGGTCGCTTCCGATCCACTTTCTATGCACAGAAACTGCAACCTTGCTAGAAGCCCCTTCAATGGCTCCCTGTTCTGCCAGGACAAGCCCAAACTCCCGCCCCCAGGAGACACTCTTCCTGTTCGGTCCCTCACTTCTTCACCATCACCCCCTCCCCAACCCCGTTTGGCCTACCTCCTTAGTTAATTCTAACCCAGCAAACTCCTCTGAGAAAAAGGGGGAGGACGGGGCAGCAGCAAACCTTAGAGGGACCTTGTGGTGCCATGGAAAACAAACCAGCTAACTATGACACAGCAGCAAAAACACAATCACAGGCAGAAAGGGCAGGTTTAAAAATCAGCAAATGACGCTTAGGGAGCTCTATGGCCAGACTTCTTTTGAGTCTGTTTTGGTTCGTAAAATAAGGAAATAATATGTATACCACAGGGCTGTTGTGATGATAGAGTGGCACTGTATATCTGCATATACACATGAACATACACACACATGTATGTACTTAAGTGCATTCCATGTGTTTCACCTTATCTGCACAGTGTCTGCACTTACTAGGCATTTAACAAATGTCAGCTCCCTCTCCTGTCCCTTCCTTCTCTTTTAACCTGCCTCCAAATTTATGCAGGCCAAGAGGTTGCAGTGGTAGCTATCTATGCTTCTGATGAGCTGTGACTGAATCCAGAGGACGGTCACTGTGGAGATGGCCCCATGCTCCCCAGCACGGCCCCCACAACTCCAAACCAAGGAGCCTCCTTGCAGATGGCACACAAGGAACACTGAGTCAAGGTGTGCAGGGTCACTGTTTCCCAAAATGTACAGAACAGATCCTTGCTGTCCTCTTCAGGAACCTCATGGCACTCAGGATGCAGTCTGTGTCACAATGACTGCTGCAGTCTAGAATTCATGACATAAGGCGGGCCTTCTGATCACACAGCAACTGACAGCTCGTTATGAGATCGCTAAGCTTGCCACGTACAGGCATTTAACACCCATCTTATAACCCAACACAAACAGCTAGAAAGCGGTGTCGACTTCGTAGCTTTGCCACCTGGACAAGAGACAGGTTATTTCAGCAGCTGGTGGGATTTCCATGAAGAGAAAAGAAGAGAATGCCCCTTTCACTAAATATGGTGAGTGATATTAATAATAAAATACTCAACGATGTGGCATAGAATGGTACCCACACAAAGACATTTGAGACAACTAGCTTTCCAGAATAAAATAGCCTCAGAAGGTGTTTCAAACATTCCAAGCTGGTGACACTAGGTCTGTGTGTGTAAGTCATGAGTATATAATAACGTTAAGAGCTGTCGCCAAAGATTCCGTATTTTAAACAACAATTGCAACCTACAGAGTGGTTCTCGACCTTCCTAATGCCACGACCCTTTAATACATACAGTTCCTCATGTTGTGGTGACCCCCAACCATAAAATTATTGGTAGCTGCTCTCTACACATGTGTGACTGGTCCGCATAAGTACATATCTGCTAAATATGTGTTTTCCAATGGTCTTAGGCAACCCCTGTGAAAGGGTCGTTCGATGCCCAAAGGGGTCGCAACCCACAGGTTGAGAACTGCTGCTAGGAAAACCCTCCCTATGGATTGGTCCACGTTGGGATAATACTAAACACTCATGGCATCAGAGACTAACAGAAAAACTAAGAAATAACGGAAGTTTAACATTTTGAGTGAGAAATGCATTAGCAATGTAAGCCCTTCGGGATGTAAACTCTCAGAATACAGTCTTCTAAGTGGCCAGAGTGGAGCCTAGCCCTCTGGGGGACAAACTCCACAGATTATTTTCTTGCTGATAAAATAGCAAGAAAAAAAAGTATTAGAAACCCCTGGAAGCTTACCCTGCACTGTAGAGACTAAGCCTACACTGAAGTTTTCCCAGCAACCAGACATTTAATGTGATCATTTTGAACTAAAATAATACATGATACTATTATTTCTCGGTTTTATTTGAAAAGACCTGTTTTCCTCTTCAAATATACAGAATCCACAATTGATTTTTTAATTGCTCAGACGAATTAAAAAAATTATTCAAATATGCAGTTACTTTAAGAATAAAATTATTTTTAGGGCTGTAAAATAGAAACTATTTTAGGCATCTGAACTTAGACTGAAGCCAAGTTTATAGATAATTAAGAACTAAAATAGATTGAATTTTAAGGATTAAATAAATCTTCAGAAAACAATAGAAATCTGGAATAAGTAGAGAATATCATAAATACTCCTAGGATCAACGTAGGACATATTTAGACAGCTGATTGTTTTTAAGAGAAAAACATTTTTAAACAGGACATGGAAAATATGAACAAAAAAATATACCCTTGTCAAAATTGAAATGTGTTTTAATTCTTAGAATAGTTTATGTGAACTCTTAACATAAGAGTCAATTAAAGATGATTAATTCTCTTAAAGCTGTATTAGAAAAGCAGAATACAATCTTCAGACGGGTGAGATTATTCATTTAAAAATTTTCAAAAATAGTCGTTTTTTAACCTATGTGCAAAATCTTGGGTTTATTTACCAATATACCCGAGGCACTAGCGATAGAGTGTTGGGTCACTAAAGGTCCATTAATTCATCTGGGCCTTAGTGGTTAAGAGCCACAATGAATGTCAGACTGTAGGGTTAGAATCTCAGCCCCAACACTCACTAGTCAGTGGGCCTTGAGTAAGCTACTGAACCTCTTTGTATCTTGGTTTCCTCATCTGAAAAAATGGGATAATCATAGTCTTTACCTCATGGAGCTGTGAGGATTGCAGGTGTTAATATGGGGCAAGTTCTTCGAGCGGTTTCCGGTAAATAGCAGGCATTTAAAAAATATTAGCTATGATTATTATTTTTACTACAAGATGATACAGTGAACTGTGAGCTCCTGAAAATGTTCACGATGTTCCCCATGATGTATTTTTGCCATTTTTCCCCTTTTTCAAAGCCACATTAAAAAAAAATGTCATTGTACCTCACCATACATGAAAGTTAATTCCAGGTGTAGCTACATCAACAGGAAGTCCAAACAACGAAGCATTTATAATAGAACATTTTCATGATCTCGGGTTAGGAAAAGATTATTAAAGAAGCCACAGAAAGTATGGACCATTAGGAAGCAGATCGATTCATTTAAGGAATTTGTATTTATTAAAATATAGAAAATATCATAATACAGAAGAGTGAAAAACAGGCAAAAGGGAGAAGATATCTGCAACACAAATAACTGACAATGAGCAGAATTCAGAATATATAAAGAGCTCCTACAAATCAATATAAAAAAGAAAGACAACCCACCCAAAAGAAAATGATAGCAATGAAATGTAAACAATTTTATGCGTCAGGCATGGTTCATATTCACCACTGCTCTGAAGACTTACTTTTTAACATCGATAATAGTTATGAGTATACTCTGAGCATGATGGGAACTGTGCTTGAATATTCTAATGTACTACTGGTAGGTAGACAGTTCTGCAAAAACTACCCATGAATTCAATCATGTATCATGTACAGTGAACAAAGTCAGCCCTTGCTCTGCCTGTGAAAACACCTGAAAACCTAAAATTCCACACGAACCATTCACAGTTGGGGCATTCTCCTTTAAAAAGCAAGTAATGATAAAAAGACATTTAGGGAGGAACTCAGGGGAGATCTCACCATGTATTTCTGCAGGCTCGCTAAATTTTTTTTTTTAAATCATGAGAAAAAAAATTACTAAAACTGAAAGCAACAAACAAACAAAAACTCAGACACAGACAACAATATGGGGGAGGGGGAGGGGCAGGGGGTCAGATACATGGTGATGGAAGGAGAAGTGACTCTGGGTGGTGGGCACACAATGCCATACACAGATGACGTACATAGAATGGTATACTTGAAACCTATAGAATTTTACTAACCAATGTCACCCCAAGAAATTTAATGAAGGTTTTTTTTTTTTTTTAAATCACTACTTCACTTTTGAGTCACTGACAATACGGAAAAACGTGTGGCCTGCGGATCCAAGATCTCGTCGCTGTAACAAATCGTCACCCACTCGGGGGCCTAAAAACAACACAATGTTATCATCTTATAGTTCTGGATGGAGTCGAAAAATAGAGCTCAGGGATCTAAAGTCAAGGTGTTGGCAGGACTGCATTCCTTCTGGAGGCTTCAGGGGAGAATTCGTTTCCTTGCCTCCTCCAGCTTCTAGAAGGCTGCGCCTACTTCTGGGCTGGGGCTCTTTCTGTTTTGGAACCAGCAACTGCATCATTCTGACCTCTCCTTCTACTGTCACATTTGTCTCCCCCAGAGTCCTGCTTCCCTCTTTCATTTATACACATCCTTCTGATTCTACCGGGCCCACCTGGGTCATCTAGGCTAAGCTCCCTGTCTCACGAGCCTTTATTTAGTCACAGCTGCAAAGTCCCTTTATCAAGTAAGGTAACATTATTCAAAGATTCCAGGAATGAGGGCGTAGGCCTCTTGGCAGGGCCATTATTCTCCTAACCATAGAGGGGTATGCTACATGTTTTCCAAAGAAACTTTGTGGATTGATGTACATATACTTTTTTTTTTTTTTTGGTGGTTCCCTGGCTGGGACTCGAACCCAGGCTGCAGCGTTGAAAGCGCCGAAGCCTAGCCACCACACCACCAGGGAACTCCCTGATGGACGTATACTTGAAAGTTAAAAGCTGAGGGGTGCAGAAAAGGCTTACATAATTAAGTGTTTCCATGCCGCAACAACCGTCCATTTTTAACTTTTCAGATCATGCTTTTAAACACCCAGTAGCAGAGGTGCTGTGAAGGACAATGGGAAAAACAGAGTGGCTGTTAAGGGGCAAATTTTGATGTTCTCAGGCAGAAGACATGGGGGGCATGAGGAACAGAAGGCACACGTTTCTTGTTACGATTGATATTTTCCTAGAAATACAGATTTATGTCCTTCTCAATGAATGATAACAGTGTTACCTGTATATCAGTTTATAGCAAGGAAAATCAGATTGCTTTGCAAGAGACGGTAAAAGTCACTGAAGAAAAAAAAAGAAAAGAAAGAAAACAACTACTTACTCTTATTTTAGCCAAGAACTAACATGAAAAATGTGTGGCCAATGTGAAAAGAATCTGGTCCTGTCAGAGACTTGACAAATTGGATTCTTTGTAAGTGAAGCAGCATGCAACTCGACTCCTGATATTAACTGCCTTCCAAATCATCACTACATAAAACATGTGTTTTCTGCAAGATTAGCACAACTGCACAGAACCGTGCCTCACCAGAAGGAAATAAGGAGATGGTAAAAACGGTTCGAATGCTATTTACGGGAAGGAATTCGGATGAAACCAAGCCTGATTCATGAGAAATGTTTTCAGTCTCTCTTAACTGGACATCCCTTGGGAAATATGCATTTTGCTGTTATCAGGGACAGGATGGTAGCAGTGTCTGCCTCTGTTCCTAACTGATCCGTTTGGGAATGATACAAGAAAGTCAACATTAAATTAATGAGATTGCAAAGCTTATGCCAAAAGCCAAACATAACCCAGACGTTCACGTCAAGTCCGTTTACCGTGAGTAACAGAACAATCAAAATACTATTAACAAAACGTGTCCGGGACCCAGCCAGTGGCCCACGCATTTCAAGGAATATTTGATACAGCAAAACACCCAAATAAAATCGATTTGACAGTCCTTGGATTTTATAATGGAATTTGACCTGGAAAGGTGGTTAAAAAAAAAAAAAAAGACAAAGAGTGACCTTGACTTGAATGACTTGATAATAAAATTTATACAGCATAATTTCACCAGCCAGTATGTCTAAGCACAGGCAGTCAGAACTTGAACTATCAAGTCTGTAAATGATAAGTGCTTTATGTATCTGAATCAATTGTCTGTCTGGTACTGGACAGAGAAGCCTCAAACTTTGGGTATGTCACCTAATGCAATGCAAGCAATGAATGAGTGAGTGTGTGAGAGAGAGACAGAGAGATAGAAAGAGACAGACAGACAGATAGACAGAGAGTGCGCGCAAACACTGTGACTAGAAGTGATGTCTTAGAAAAGACAGGTTCCCCTGCTTCATAGCTACGTTTATAAAAGACTTGTTTAAAGTGCACTTATAGTGGTGATGCAACAGTAAACGTGCATTTCTAAGTTACTTGCTTTTGTATCCCTGTCAAAGTGTTTCTGAAAACAAATCTCAGCTTTACACTTCACAATGATAAAGTAATATAGAAGCACAGCTTTGTAATCTCACAGATACACACTCTCATGACGGAATACAGAGCAGTAAGTGGCTCGGTGAAGAGGAAAAATGACCATGAACGATCTGCTTAGTGGGGTCATGGAGAAAACGGGACTCTCATACACTGCTGATGCAAAGTGTGACTGCCTTTTTGGACTGCAAGTTGACAATATCTTTTAAAATTAAACACGCATATACCTCATGACCATCCCTGGAAATCTGTTGCATCAAAATAAGTCCCTGCATGGAAGGACACGTGTACAAGGACGTGCACCATAGACCAGGGTGTAGAGGAGCCAAGGGGAAGCGTGCTGATGGGAAATCGCTAAATGCACTGAGGTCACACCACCATATAGAATATCACCAGTTAGGGCAGCTACATGAGTAGACTGGCCAGGATTGCCATGAGGTATAGTTTGGCCAACAAAGCAAGACGCAAAAACGTACTTATGTTCCATTTCATTAAAACAATGATAAAATCACCCCATAGACATGTATATTTACGTATATATATCTGTGTCCATGCAGAAAAGTAAGAGTGGAGAAAAGCTCAGCAAAATTGAATTCAAGGATGTAGCTGGGATTTCTCCTAGATCTGGGATATACAGAGAAGGTACTGTTATGGGCCGATAAAGGAAATAGTTAAACGCAAGTGCTCCTGCACTCATAATTATAAAAATTATGCGTAAGAGGAGGCATAGGTTAAGTAAATTAATCTGGATTTTTTTTTCTGTACTTAAAAAGTGGCCAGAATTAAAGCAACAAAGAACAAAGAAGAAAATAATGGGTCCAAGGTTGATGCCTAATGACTTCAGGTATAACCTGAAATGCGTGCGAGTTCACTAATTATTCTTTGTATTTAAATGTCAATTTAGAGGTAAGTCTTCCACAGTAATCCCTTTTACCAAGAGATGACTGTATCACAATCAAGAATGCACTTGTACCTAAGTAACAAGGTCAAATTCGCCTCCAGGAACACAGCGAGTCAACAATGGCCAAGAAGTCGGAGATGCGGGCAAAAGTCCTGCCTTGTGCAGCAAGTCTGTGCGTGGCCTTGACAGGTAGCTAATCTGTTGGGCCTTAGGGCACACACCTGTGAAATGAGGGCGTGCCCAGTCCAGCCCTAACATTCTATGACTTCTTCCGGATTTTCCTGACTTGAAAGGCCCCAGCTGTATTTACTAATTTAACCATAAGTAAACATAAACTAAGTTCACAGAACTTTGTGCTGAGGTTCAGAAACCAGCACATTCCACAGAAAGTGGCCCCTGGCTGTTTTTTGTTTTATCCTGAAATGATCACTAAACCCCAGAACCCATCGTACCTTTAGGAATAGGCTGGGAGTGCTTCGCTCCTTGGTCCAATTTGAAGTCCAAATATAAGGTTGGTGTGCGAGTGTAAATCTTGGACTGAAAAAAAAAAAGGGAGAACTCAGCATCTTTCTAAAATAAGGTTCTCCTCTTTTGGGATAGGCCCAGAGCCTGGATGTATTATATTCACAATTTCTCCTTGGAAACTGCTATGGAAGTGGGGTGGGGGGAGGCATGAATGGGCTGCCAACTCAGCACCTTCTTAAGGGTTCTGGTCTAAAAGTGAGCCCTCTTAGCTTCACGATATGGTTGACAAGCTCATTTCCGGACACCAGCTGCCTTGCCACAGCCATTTCTCAAACGCGGGCCAGTGTTAATAGTTCACGGGCCGACAGTTGCTCCGACTTCCTCGCTCCCACTCTTGCACCTGATACGGCCGGTTATGTCACATCCAAAAGTACGTTTTACCCCCCCAGGTCTCAAGAAAGCCGTGTCCGTTTTGAAATGCAAAAGAAGTGGCCTGTAAATATTAGTTGTTCTAACTTGGCCCTTTTTCAGAAAACGGTGGTCTACCACGGCTGGCTTGAAAAAGCCACAAGTCCACATGAAACAGGCAAGCTTTCACAGGACTGTCCACCGTACGCAGTGGCTCCGATTCTGTCAACGGTGAAGCAATACGATGCCATTCCGAGTCACCGGTGCAGACCCACATCCAAGGGATTAGTTCTATTGCTATAAACTTGACGACGACAAGTTCTGTTCTACCTTTTAAAACTTAAAATACACGCAAAAATAAAAAAGCACATAAAGCCAAATATGGCAAGGACGTGGGGTGACTGGAACTTTCAGACACTGCCGGTAGGACGCGAACTTGGTATAAACACTTCAGAAAACTGCTGAATATGTGGAGAACCTGTGACCCCGCATTCCAACTCGTAAGTGTATCCCCAATGAAAACGCTCACCCAAAGACGGGTGGCATTGTCAGAAACAGGCAAAAACTGGAAACACTCCAAATGTCTTTAATGACAAAAATGAATAAATGAATTATAATGTACTTAAACACTGGAATACTACACAGCATGGGCAATGAAGGAACCCAGCTACACGCAACGTGCACAAGCACAATGTTGAGCCCATGAGGGCCGACGTAAAAGATCATGTACCATGGATTCCATTTCTATGAAGTTCAAAACAAAGCCAAACTCATCTATGGTGTCAGCAGTCAGAAAAGTAGTTACCTTGGGAAGCTTAGCAACTGGAAGTGGTTCAAAAGGGGGGCTTCTGGGGCCGGACAACGCTCTGTTTCTTGACCTTGCTTCTGGTTTTCACAGGTGTGTTCACATGGTGAAAATTCTCTACACTTGACTTGTATACATTCTTTGTATATATGCTGTATTTTATTTTTTTTAATGTTCTTTTTCCTTTTTGTTTTTTTTAAATTATAGTTTATGTTCAATATTATTTTATATTAGTTTCAAGTATGCAGCATAGTGGTGAGACAGTTATATAATTTACAAAGGAATCTTCCCTGATTCGTCTAGCACCCACCTGGCACCATACATAGTTATTACAATATGATTGCCTGTATTCCCTGTGCTGTACTTTACATCTCCGTGACTATTTTGTAATGACCAATTTGTACTTCTTAATCCCTTCTCCCTTTTCTCCCATCCCCTCAACCCCTCTCCCATTTTCTAACCATCAGTTTGTTCTCTGAATCTATGCATCTGGGTTTTGTTTTTGTTTTTATTTTGTTCTTTAGATTCCACATATAAATGTCTCATTCTTTTTTTATGGCCGAGAATAATCCATTGAATATACCACCTATTTTTATATATTTGAAAAAAATGCTTACATTCATTAAAAATATACATGTGTAAATAGACCAAAAGAGAGAATCCAGAGCCCAGCATCATTTACTATCCTTGGGAAAGGTTCATTTTTGTACGGAATAATATGTAAACTCCACAAGGACATGGAGATTTCTGCCTTTTTCACCCAGGGCCAATCCACAGTGCCTGTCACATAGTAGGTGTTCAATAAATATTTACTGAACAGTGTTTCCTAATGAAAGAATCCCATGTATAATAATAAATATTTTACAGTATACACAGGGTAGTCATCAACATCTTTACCTACATGTAGCAAAATGTCTCTTTTCAGAATGGGTGATTTGATATGCTCCAAGTGTATGTTTGTACACTAAATTTTGGAATAGAAAATTGTAAATAATGCTATCAGAAGACGGCTCCCTTTCCCATGAACGTTTTGGACTTTAAATGGTCTGGTAGGTGGTTTTATATGGCTTAGAAGGTCAAGCTACATCAATACAGCTTCAAAGACTGGAAAAGCAAATTCCGCTATGCACACATAAATGAAACCAGAAAGACCTGTGACATCAAGTGCAGGCTAAGGCCAAAGACTCACAATCAATCTCAAGAGCTGGAAACATACATAACACAGGGGCAGCACCCGTGGGACGCAGAAGCTGATTTCCTAGGATCATTAGGTTTGTAAGGCACCATATGGAAAGAATCTGGTTTTGTCTGATGAAGACTTCTAAAATTACCTTTAAAAAGATCAAGGGTAAACGTCACATAGTATCAGATGACTCATCTGTCTGGGCAATATTTTACTCTCTCCAGGAAAAAGAATCCCTGTTTGGTTTACGTGTCTTTCCTAACCTCTGCCTCAGAGGCAAATGCAGTACCCCTGCCTACACTAAAGACATCGATCACAAAGAGGCTCTTGCCTTCATTTTCACTAGAATTCTCACAGAATGTAGTCATCAGACTAATCTTGAACTGGAAAGCACGAATCTTGGATACTAGGATTGCCTTTCCTGCTGACTAGCAAAGCACTTATCTTCTTCTGAGCTTAGTTCACTCACCTGAAAATCTCATGTTGTGACTCACTGATGTTGAAGTCTGTTTCTGGCTCTGAAACTGAGTCAGAAAAATCAATGTTTCCCTCCACGTGTTCATTTCTCAGACTGGAGCTTAGAAAAGTGCGATGCGACCGGGCGAGGGAGGTCAACAGGAGCTGTGGGGAGTGCGTGAGCAGCTGCTGATCCACTCGCCCTCTGGACGAGCTATTTGTCTTTTTTCTAGCCTCCAGCTTCTCAACCCAATCCATAATGTCCAAAGAATAGTAACTTATTTCTCTGAGACTGCATGTACATAGATAAATGTGTGAGTGCACACAAACACACAGAATTCTGTACTTATGTGTTGGTTTGTAAGATTTGAAACGGAAATCAATGACAGGTACTATAAAGACACAAATATATCCTGTTGTCCTACAGTATGAAAAGGGCTAAGGTAAAATTTTTAATTAATTTTGAAGGCATTTTTCACAACACTGATAGAGCCTAAAACAGAATTCTGATTCTAACAATTCTTTTGTACTGAACATGGGATCCTTGCAGGTTTCAATATAATACATGTCTTGAATAATCAACTATCCCAAACTGAAATGTGTATTATTCTATTTCAATTAATCCATGAGATAAAACTCAATTTGGAAGCTCTTCCCGTAAGTGTGTGTATAGGTGTATGTATTACACACATACACACACACACACACACACAGTTTTTGAAAATCAGGTAGGTTTTTTTTTTTTTTAATTTCAATCTTTCATGGTAACTCTGTTGAAATAACAAATGTAAGTCATATTCATTTAACTCAAGAATGATAACACCATCCTCAAATACACTTTGAGCAAACCTGGATTTAATTTTTCTATTAGACGCTGTCGATTTGCAACCATATAGAAATATCGACATTAGGCAGAGTCATTCCTATGTCCAGCCTTGTTTATATTTATGCATAGTATTAAACTATTAATAGACCCTCAAAAGAGAATGAGAATTTAATTAAACAAATTGTTCATTTTTTGGTTACAACTTAGCTATCAACATATCTATTTTCACAAGATTAAAATAAATTGGTCAATAACAACCTAAAATAAAACATGCCACTTCAGATCTGTTTCAGCATGAACAGAACTAATGCCCTTCAACTCCACCAGTGAAAATTGTTTTCATTTTCCTCTCCCCTGTTTTGGTATTATTTAATACATAGTACCTGCACAGGTACTAAAATCCAAAGCTATTTCTCTTTCGTCTTTTCTTCTGTTAAAAGTATTCAGAAAACTTGTCTTTAAAGCTTTTAGTGTGTATTTCAAAAGCTAATGGCTTAAAATCTTACAGTTCAAGGATCAAGTAGGCAAAGCTTCTAGAAGGTTAAGTAACAGAACTCTTCATAAGAGGTTAGGGGTAAAGTTTGGCTAATCTACAACAACAGCAGTGCTACCAAATCCAGAGAAGCCTTGTTTCTCTTTCTGTATAAATATGTCAGAATTAAACCCTTAATGAGCCTAAGACACCACTCCAATAATGACCCTAAAACCACCAAGAGACACAACAGGGTCTACAAAACCACTTCCTTCCAAACCCCAACTACCTTCATTTTATACCCTTCAAAGACTTCCTGCTTACCCTGTCTTGTTGTATGATACCCCTTGTCAAGCTGGCTTCCTTCCTCTGTTTTTGTTCATAAATGGGACCTTAATTAGGAGATGAAATCACTTCCACATGGAGCTATGTGGCTTACAAACGTCCCCCAGAGCATGCTATGCCGGTTGCTGTGTGGGAGCATGGCAAAGGAAATAGCTTTCATTTTGTAACTGCTCCTTTCAGAACTAAGTGTCCCCTCATTGATCCCTGAATGCTGCTAACTTTGCTACCATGCCGTCCTTCCCTAAAAGCAAGTGGCAGCAATTTGTCACATGTCAGAGCTGTAATAAACGCTTTTGCATTTCTTTTTGGGAATTACTTCAAAGGCCCTTTATGATTTAGTGATTTTTCAGGAAATGAACTCAAATTCTCAATCTTAATATAAATCACTTAAACAAATTATTCTAAGTAACTGTACTAACAAGTGTGAGTCCTCGATATCCAGTAAGAGAAAGAACAGTGTTTCCACCTATTCCTGGACCCTCACTCTCATATTGGATCATACCCCAATGTTGAAAATTATGTCTTATGACTTTTTTTGCATCATTGCTAACTTTTAATGAATATATTTGCACATAAATCTTTTACCACAATTCTGTTTTTTTCTACTACAGTAAAATTTGGGATCTAAAAGTCTACAACCGCTATGAAAGACAGTGAAGAGGTTCCTCAGAAAATTGGGAATGGAGTTACCATATGACCCAGCAATCCCCTTCTGGGGATCTACCCCAAATTTAAAAACCATAGTCCGTAAAGAGTTATGTACCCCAATGTTCATCGCAGTGCTGTTCACAGTGGCCAAGACATGGAAACAACCCAAGTGCCCTGCGACAGACGACTGGATAAAGAAGCTGTGGTATATATACACAATGGAATGTTACTCAGCTATAAAAAAAGATGAAATACCGCCATTTGGGACAACATGGATGAACCTAGAGATCATCATGCTAAGCAAAACAGGCCAGACAGAAAAAACCAAGAACCATATAATTTCACTCATGTGTGGAACGCAAAGCTGAAAGCAACAAAGAAACAAAACCTCACAGATACAGTTTAGTGATTACCTGAGTGCAAGGGGGCAGGGGGTGGGAGAAGAGGGAGGGGGAGTCAAATATGTGGTGATAGAAGAGAACTGACTCTGGGTAGTGAACACATAATACAACACATTCACGATGCACTGCAGAATTGTACACCTGGAACCTATGGAACTCTTGTTAACCAATGTCACCCCAGTAAGTCTAAAAATAAAACAAAAATAATGAGGTTAATACTATTTTTAATTTGTTGCTTTTTAAACTTGATTATTTTCAAAAATCTATTATATGATGATGGAAAGAGAGCTCACACTGGGTGGTGAGCACATCATGCAACACAGACGATGCACTGTAGAACTGTACACCTGGGACCTATGCAATTCTTGTTAATCAATGTCATCCCAGTAAGTCTAACAAAGAAAAAAAAAAAGTCTAGACATTCTAAAGGCTCTTGATATAGCTGTAGGTTTGTGGCTAAATGCAATGTGGCCAAAAGCAACTAGTCAACTGAACAGCAATTCTGCTGAACACATCTACTGCTAGTCGTTGGTTTTTTTCTACTCTTGGTAATTTTGCTACACCACAGGGCAGTTTTTCCACTCATCCTGTGCTCTAAATATTGTTTTCCCCCAATCGAATCCCCTATTGTTAGAAAGTGAATTCATTTGAACGAGTTCCCTATTGTTGTCCCTATTTAAGTGTCTTTCCAATACACCCTTGCCACAAATACAGAAGGGAAGAATTAATTGCTGGAAAAAAGAGAAAAGGGAAAGGAAAAGGAAAAAAAACCCGAGGATCTGAAAACAAGAAAAAAAAGAAAAAAAATAAGGAAAATAAACTTAACATAAACAAGTTTAAAGGCACCGCCTCCATAGTACAAATACCAATGTTTGAACAACCATTGTCTAGCAGTATTTGTTTTTGCACCAAAAAATCATTTTGGTCAATTGTTTTACTCACTGGCTTGCTTTCATCCAAATTATTTTTTTATCAAATCACTTGTAATGACCTGTAAAGAGTATCCATTGCATCAAAATGTTGACCATCTAATTTTTTAAAAAATCCTAGCTAATTTAAGAAGCAGAAACTGGGAGGTCCCTGGTGGTGTAGTAGCTAAGGCTTCAGCGCTCTCAACGCTGTGGCCTGGGTTCGATTCCCAGCCAGGAACTACTCTTCCAAAAAAAAGAAAAAAAAGAAGTAGAAATTGGTATCTTCTTACTCTTTTAATTTGACTATTAGTTTGGGTGATACTATTAATATTTTTAATTTACCAAATACTATTAAATATTATTAATATAATAACAACAGCTAAATATATTAAGGACTTAGTATGTCCCAGGTGCTAATCTAGGTGCTTCATGTGAATTAATTAGGCTACTTGTATTTCCTTTTTTATAAACTATCTGCTCATTAACCCATTTAAGTTTCCATTCATCATTAATTAGCTCCCTCATTCTGAGAAATGCTGATAGAGAGCTTATATTGTGCTAGTCACTGGATACATATACTGGTGAGCAACAGATCTGCTCAGGCTTTGAGGCACTGACTCTCTAGTGAGGAAGACAATTTAACAAATTAAATATAAAATTTTACAGGCTATAAAAGAAATAAATAGGGTACACAGAGAAAAAATAAAATGGGGGCACGGAAGGCTTCGGATGAGAAGAGCTAGGGGTAAGAAGTTTCTGGGCAAAGGCCTGGAGGCAATAGAGAGTTTGGAGAATTCAGGAACCCAGAGAGCAGCACGCACACACAAAGGAGTTGCTGGAGAGAATGCATCCGCAGCCAGACTGTTTGATCAGTTCAGTGACTGACTGAGTAAAATTAAGTGTGTTGTCTTTAATTGTGAATCAAATTGTTTTTTAATGTTTAAATACTTGATCATCATTATCAATATTTGACTGTTCCAAATATTATAAAATGAAATCTGTGGTTTGTACTTTCAGTATAGTCATTTTTCTTTCCTAACTTATGACCTCATTTCCACTATTTTACAGTAAGATAGGCACTGAACAAAAGCATATTTAAAAACAGCTGTTTTAGAAACAAAGGGTCCAATGTATAGAAATGGGTTTAAAAGGGGTTCACAAGTGGGAAAAGGTTGGGAACCACTGGTTTGGAGAATTAGAAAAGACCCAGTCAGGTAGAGGCCAGAGTGAGGTACTTGGGATTTCCTTAAAGTACAACGGGAAGACATTGATCCAATATTTTTATGTTAAAGAGATGTCTTGAGCTACTGTGTGGACAACTGGAAAGGAGTAAGACTAGGGGGAGCCCCCTGAACAGGCTGCTGCAGTGGGCCTGGCCAGGGCTGGGCAGAGGATGGGAGAGAGAGGTAGACAGATTTAAAGTCTATGTTGGAAATAGAACGGTTTTGCTAATGGACTGGGTGTGGGTGGGGGAGGAGAAGGACAAGGATGACCACCACGTTTCCAGGCTGAGCCATGAGTGATGGTGCCGTTCGTTCATTAGAGATGGAGAAGACTGGGAGGAAACAAGTTTTTGTTTGTTTGTTGTCAAGACAGATGGGGGTAGGGGACACAAGACTTTAGCTTTTGCTGTTTTCAATCTGACATGCCTGGGAACCATGCCAATGGCGATATCAACTGGGGAGAGCACACGAGGCTCAGAGGTGAGGCCTGTGCTGTGAATGTAAATGTGGGAGTTACAAGACTATAAATGACATCTACATCTATGGGATGGAGGAAGTCACCTGGAGAGATGATGTTCAATGAAACAAGAGGGCTCAGGACTAAGATCCAGGGGAACTTAAGCATTTAAGAGTCTGGTAGAGACACAAGATTGCATTATCCTAGAGGCCAAAGTAAGGAGAGAGGGGAAGGAACAGAAAGAAGCATTCCATCCACAGAAAGGAAAAGTAATGTGAGAAAGAGGAAAAATACGGTTGGGTTTGGCCACATGGAAGTCAGTGGTGACTCAGTGCACTGATGGAGCGGCAGGTGCCAGGTTGAGAGAGCTCAGAGGAAATGGAGAAGTGGAGACAACCAGACGCATCTTCTGTGAAGCGTGACTCCGAGAGGGAGCAGACAATTGGGGGGTACGGGTCAAGAGGTTTGGTGCTTCTCTTACCAATGTATATGGCATGTGTTTTATAAATAAATAAAGGCTATGAGCTTTCAGTAATATCTGTTGTAAAAATCTCCTAGTTTGTTTTATGCCTTTTAATTTCATTTATGGCATTTCTGACATGAGTCAGATCTATCAATCTCTTCCTTCCAATGGTATAAACTTAGAAAGTCTTTCTCCATCCAAAGATGATATTAAATATCTGCCAATATTTTCCTACTTTAACACTTTTAACATTTCATGATTTGATCTATGTCAAATTTATTTTACTATTACTTGTGAGATGAGATAAACTCTTTGCTTTTATGAATGGTTAAGCAGTTGTCCCAGTTGACAATAATGTCCTTTATTATTATTAAGTTTGTATATACACACTTGGGTCTATTTCAGGTAGGTTATCTTTCTGTCAATCACAAGGAAGAGCCTCAAAGGAGAACACTTCACTGACTGGCTCAGGAGTCCCCAATTAAAGGAGGAAGATCTACTCCATAAGGAGTTCTTGTCATCATCTAGTACATGGCCCGTGGGGTATCCCAATCTCCTCATCTTCCTTCCACCACTCTCCCACTCTTGTAGGCTGCTGGGCTTTGCATTGGGGTGAAAACCTATCAGCACAGACTCATTCTGTCCACCACTTACACCTTCACACACAGCCAAGAAACTCACTGCCACATCCCTGGGCCCCATGCATGGAGAACCATGCCTTTCTCTTTCCTGCGGAGACCTTAAGGCTTTGAGGAAATTAAAATTAGATTTACCACATTATTTAAAGCAAACTTCCAACTCCCACTGTTTAGAATAGGCCAATGTTCCTCAAAAAATGATAAGTCTTCTGTCCCTGATCCAAAGCACTCTGATTTCTGAATTCTTGATTATTTTAAAGAATTCTGATAAGGAGTGGAAGAGATTAGTTTCCATCCTCAGTGCCAGAGGTGTTGTGGGAAGGATCAAAGCCCTGTAATCCTATTTTGACATATACATGAAGCGCTACACAAAGAGAAAACAGGAAACTCTAAGGCAAAATGCCAATGACTCTGTATAGAGTGAGAGAGAGGGCCAACCAACAACTTTTAACTTTGGTCAACCAAAAAGGATCATGAAAATCCTGATCATCAACTGTCCAGTTGACCAAGAATTTTGGATATAACTAAAGTGCCCTACAGTCTAGTCTCTAAAACATCCGTTTTGAATCAACACTTTAATCAACAGTAACGCTCTAGTCCCTCTCCTTCTCACTTTTTTTTGGAGGAGAGGTAATGAGGAGAGAAGAGCTGAAGGGAAAGGAAATGTCACAGTCCTGAAATAAGACTACAAGAAAACCCTCTGGTGGAGAAAGGATGGGGGGGCACAAAAATCAAAGCTAAAGGAACCAAGATGGAGTCGAAAAGTGTCGGCTTATTTTTCTTCCTCCTTCTCACAGCCTCACCCTCACTCCCACTCTCTGTGGATCCTTCTCGAAATCAGGGAATAGCAGGAGGGGGAGGGGCAAGTCAGTATTACTCTCAGAGCCTACAGATGAGAGGAAAACAGACTACAGGCAGTTGTTTGAAGATGGTGGTTAAAGAAGAGCCTTGTTCTGGACTGCAAAATGGCTTTTTCTAAAAGGAAGCGTTTCAGTTTCTCCATTTGCTATTTATGGTTGAACCAGGCAAGAAAATTTTGGGGGTCTCATGGTTTCCTTCCACAATGTTAAAAATGACCATCTATGTGGGAGCAAAGAGAACAAGAGGGCTGTAAGGTCTTACGAAAAAGAGGCAAATTATTTTATTCTTCAACGAGCCTGGGCAAACTGGACCATAGTCGCTTCATATTGGGTTACAATATAGGAGCTAGCCTCTTGACATGGATGCCTGCTATAGATGGTGACACGTGAGCATTCTATCTATGTCACTTTGTACCGTTTTGGTTTTGATCACTCAGAGAGATAAAAGGCAGAGCATACAGAAGATCAGTTACTGCAGGTGAAATATTATTGGTATATGCAAGACATTTCTAAAGAGAAGGAAACTGAAAAGTTAAAAAAAAAAAAAAGGAACAGAGAGAAAGAGAGAGATTACCAGAAAAGTTGTACATGGTAGAGATGATAACCTTTCCAATAATTATGCTTAAGGCAATGAACACATGTTCTGAAAGCCTTCCAAAACACTGAGTTATTATTCCCCCGGCCACTTTCACACCTATATGGAAAAACGCCTTGTAAACGCCTCTCTGGCTTCAAGCTGTCTCCTTTGCACTGTCCGTCCTTCTTTGCCAGGTCACGTGGCTCCTCAAGACACCTGCTCTTCCTGAACCTCCAGATTGGGCCAAGCCTCCTATCTGTCCTACCTTCCCCGGAGCCCCCGGCGTGTTTACTAGTCTGCTGACTGACCACAGTACAGTAGTGTCAGCACTTGATGTGCCCGTCACTTCGACTGTGCCCTGCCAGCTCCCTGATTTTTTGTCATCTTTTCCCCTCAGATTTTCACAGGATCTTGCACAGTTGGTCCTCAGTATGTCTGCTGAGCACAACTGAATTGCAATGGCGTAGGTAACTATCTGGGAAATTCTCCCAATTCCCTGTGGCCAGGGTGGAAGTCCTTCCAAGAGTGCAGGACCTCAGCTTCATCATCTTTTTACTAGGCCAAGGGAATGCTAACCAACCAGCTCATGGATTTGCAATGGCTGATAAAAAGGATCCCCTGCAGGTTTTCAGACCACAACATGCTCCTGCTTTCAGAACGTAATCTCGGTCCACGATCTAGAGCCTGTTGGATTTGAAAGTTTTCAATTCTTGTCTATCTTCGAGTACCTCTGCCTGTCCACAGGAGCACAATTGTTAATTAAGCTTCCAGTCATCAGAATTGCACCTGACACCAAATGTCCTCGCTCCGTTTTCGTGTGAGTTTGGCCAAACTGCTCAAGAGCTACACGATCCCAAGGATTTGTTCTTCAGTCACAATAAAGTAGTGTGTTTGCAGCTATCAGCAGCATAGCTTCACTGATGCCAATAGCAGTTCTTAAAATACTGACACCCACCTCATTTCTACCCACAAGAGTTCAGCTTTGAATGCAACACGCCAATGCCTCTGACGCTCGCTGAAGCTGGCCTAGTACTTCGCTGTGGTTAGAAAACACACGTGATGTGTTCCTGAGGAGACTTACATCCCAAAAGTACAGCCTCGACAGCCACAGAAGCAATTACGCTGATGATGTAAAGTGGCCACTTTATCGAAGGGGACACCTTGATTTTTTATAGCTTCCATTAACCTCTGAGTCAAAACTTCCTTGCTACTTTGTAATCCGGATTCCTAGGGCCCAGGATGCATTGTACGAAGGTCATAGGATGTAACTTTCTCTTTGAAAGTGCACCTACCCACCCTTCATGCACTGGCAGAAGAGGGCTTGTCAATACTCCCAGGATGGACATCGTAGGTGATTAGGTCAGTGGGGACATCTTGAAGGAATAACAACATCGGGCACCTTTGTGCACACCAAGAATGGTATTTCTGGGGTGAGTGGGCTGCCCTGGGCAAGAACAACCTTTTGTACAGCTGACCTGATCAGACACCGAATGATGTTTATTTGAACATTCCTAGCAGCAAATGAAGGGCCAACTAGGGCTGCCTACCACAGGACAAGTCTTTCAAGTTGTTGGGTGCATTTCTTTGGTGTCCTCCTAGGTCCAAACAAGACTGACAGACCCAATTGTGCCTAGGTTTTGCACTTGTCTGTGGAATGCTACTGGTCATCCGCTCGGGCTACATGGCCTGTGTTGGGTAGGTCCCGGGGAATGAACTGCTTTGTGGCATCCAAGGTGACACAGGCCTGCACACAGCACCCCTCCCTACCTTCCCTTCAAACCATGCTATGCCAAACCCTGGGAGGGGGAGCCCTACCAGGATCCGGGTGCCGCTGCAGCCCCTATCATGATCTCCAAATGGTTATTGCACGCCTGGTATCCAAGCCATTGTCAGGCACGAGCCCTGGCCCGATCTCTTTTCTTTCCCTCCCTCCAGCCGGCCACACAAGCAAAATCAATTCTCCCTCCTCTGGAGTACCATGCAAGTTTCACATACTGCGGGTTTAGTGTCGCTCGGGTCCCGTGATACTTCTCTCCCGAGCTAGACTGTGACCTTATTTGATGGCAGTGGCTGTGTCTTATTCACATTGTATCTCCAGGGCACTGCCCGACGTGCACGTGGCAGGAGTCTAATGACCGAAGGAACAGAGCTCAGAGAGAAATGGGACGCGTGAATTATATAACTGCCAGTCCAAAATCTCAGGGGCCGTGAAGACAGATGGCCGTGTGGGTCTAGGGCGGCTGAGGAGGCCTGAACAAAGCTGGACCTCGTGAACAGCAGTGCGGAGATGGAGGTGGGGAAATCGTCAAGTCTACATTTTTATAGGACTTTGCACTTTACAATATGCTTTCCCCCCATATGCTGTTTCCCTCTGGCCCTGTGTCAAAGGGAGACCAGAAAGCTCTCTGCCTTACGTTATTTCCTTTTCCTCTGTCCCCACTCCTATCCGTTAAAATACATTTATTTGAGGTCGCAAAAGGGAAATTCAATCAGAATTCATCTGGGTGATTATGAATTTCTTAGGCAGGACTTTTTCAAAAATAAAACTGCCTTGTTAAAAATCTTGGATTTCTAAAATGATTAAATGTACCAGGTTTCTAGAAACTGCCTTATAGAAATAAGGGCTATCCGTTTTTAAAAATGTCCACTTAATAGTTAAGGTAAAATTGAACATTACAGCACTTTTCTTAGCTCTTTTCTTTGGTATTTGTACCTATTTTTCTTACACTGAAAATCTTAATTCCTAAAAAATACTAACAAATGTACTCATTTGTTTTATTTCATAATACACACAAAATGGTTTTAAAACTGTAATGCCAACATGAACAGTAAAACTATGGAGTGAAATTAATCATTTTTGTGCCCTTCTTTTTGTATTTTGATTATATCCCACTAAAATGTACAAACAACTGTGTTTAAAAGCCTTTAAAATAAATACTTTCTCTGGGTGGTTATGTTGCTGATATAGTTACACCAATGTTAGGTTCTTCATTTGTTTCCATTTGTTTTTAATTTTAAGATTTGAGGTTTTTCCCCCCACCTTTTCTGGTTTAACTTGATGTTTTAAATGTGTAAACATTTGCATCTTTCAAAATGAAAAATAAAAGGTACACTGAGAGAAGTCTCGGGTCTAGCCTTACTCTACCCCAAAGGGAACGTTTTTAAAACCTCGGGTTTTTGAGCCAGTCACAGAGTACTCTGATTTATAAATAAATGAACAGAGAGGCCTTTGGAAGGGAGGATTCCTCTCTGAGCCAGTGCTGTTTTGCCTCCGCTCGCTGTCACTGTCAGGGACAGCTGGAGCCTGTTATCTCAAGCTCCCTTTGTCAGAAACCCACTGCCCCCACCCCACCCCCAACGCACAACCTCTGCCATTAGGACACGACCTGTCGCTCTTTTGCTAGACCCATAAACTTGCTGGAATACTTCAAAGGCAAAAAGGCAGGGTGAAGGGGTGGGGGAGTGTGCCTCTGCAGCTCGTTTTCACAATGAATGACATCGTCTTCTCAATGCTACTTGGAGAAGTGGTTCTTCTGAGCCGGGGAAGGAAGGAGAGGCCTCCGGAGCGAGGGGCCAGCTCTCCCCACTTCGCGAAGTGTACAGAAGCAAACTCGGACAGGCAGGTAAGGGGAGGACCTGAGAACATGGGGTCAACCGGCCAGTCGGCAAGATCCATTTAAAGTGTGCTAACAATAAAAACTAAACAAAAAATAAAATAAAATGGGCGGGATGCAAACAAAGGATTTCAATTTCCTCTGAAATAGAGAAGTACGTGCAATGCAAAGATGTTGTAAGTTTACGGGCCGGTATTCTGCTTGTCAGAAAGCCACTGCCGTTCGGACGTGCTATGAAAGTAGTTCCCTGAAAGTCACAGGAACTGCACTGGCCACTCGAACTACAGTGGAAGGGATACTGTCAAAATCGTACACGGGGCAAATGTACGGTGACGGAAGGAGAAATGGCTCTGGGTGGTGAGCACACAATGCAATGTGTACACGATGCACTGTAGAACTGCACACCTGGAACCTATATAATTTTACTAACCAACGTCACCCCCATACATGTCATTAAAAAATAATAAAAGATTTGTACATTGGTGAGACAGTGTTCCAAATGACATTCTGCCTTCAATGTTTCCTGAATGAAAACAAAAGCTGGAAATGTGGTTTTCTCTCTAGTTTCTCAGCTGTTTCCGGTCTCGGAAAACGTATGTATGTGGCGCCCAAGGCCTGGAGCATTCCAATAGCCTGGAGCATTCCATCAGCTCTCTGAATCGGAGGTGCCCATGGCAGACTTGGTTATAAATCTCGTGCAACCCATAAGCAGCACAGGCAGCTCTGGTGGGCAGGCTGCCTTTTGGCTGGGGGAGAACTGGCTAAGGGACACAGGGTCTTCCAATGTGGGGTGTGTGGGGGGGTGGGGGTCAGGGAACTGCTGAAAGAAAGGTAGTATCCCCTCTACTGGGTATCAAGCCACGCCCCCAAAACCCATAGGAAAGATGTTAAGGCAGACAAGATACCTGCCTGTGGAGCCCCAGGGAGGACCATGAGCCCCCAAACCTCTGCTCCTCATAGTTGTCACTGCTTGAATTTAAGATACCTGCAGGGAGCAATCTGAGTCTTGTAAAACAGCCTAGTAGTGGAGTTTTGAAAATGCTCAACCTCATTAGCTATCAGGGAAATGCAAATCAAAACCACAAGGAGACACCACCTCACACCTGTGAGAATGGCTATTATCAACAAGACAAGGAATAACAAGTGCTGGAGAGGATGTGGAGAAAAAGGAACTCTGGTACACTGCTGGTGGGAGTGCAAACTGGTACAACCACTGTGGAAGGCAGTGTGGAGGTTCTTAAAAAAAACTAAGAATGAAAAAACAAACAAACAAACAAAGAATAGAATTGCCATATGACCTGGCAATCCTACTTCTGGGGATCTACCCAAAAAATCTGAAAAACTTAGTCCACAAAGGTATATGTACCCCAATGTTCATCACAGCACTGTTCACAGTGGCCAAATCATGGAAACAGCCTAAGTGTCCTTTGACAGACAACTGGCTAAGGAAAGTAGTTACACATACACAATGTAGTGCACATACACAATGAAATATTACTCAGCCATAAGAAAAGATGAAACAGGGCCATTTATGACAACATGGATGGACCTTGAGACCATCATGCAAAGTGAAGTAAGTCAGACAGAAAAAACAAGAATCACATGATTTCACCCGTGTGGAACACAAAGCTGAAAGCAACAAAGAAACAAAACTCATGGACACGGTCAATAGTTTAGGGGCTAGTGGTTATCTGAGGGTAAGTGGGGAGGGGTGGGAGAGGAGGGAGGAGGAGTCAAATATGTGGTGATGGAGAGAGAACTGACTCTGGGTGGTGAGCACATAACACAACACATAGACGACGCACTGTAGAAGTGTGCACCTGGAATCAATGTTATTTTTGTTAACCAATGTCACCTCAATAAATTTAACAATAAAATGAAAAAAAATTTTTTTTAAATCAATGTGGTTTTTATTTCCCTACTGCTTAATGCCTGATTTATTTTAAAATTAACGTAGCTAATTTTGTTGTTCTCGCAGCTCTGTAGTTAGGTATCACACTTCAGTCATTCTTAATCCCTCTACTGTCTTATCTTCCTACTACTTCAGCTGAGTTTCTCTTATTCCAGCACTCGTTTACATTTTAAAGATTCCACTTACATACCCCGAAAAGACTTGTGGTTGTCTATATGTATCAGGCACAGTTTCAGGTGCTGGGGACGCTGTGGTCAGCAAGATCTGAGTGAATTACATGAGCTATATGATAAACTCCTCCGGAAACGAAATTGTGGAACTCTGGGTAATCAGCCAATACATAAATATACAGTCTGTCCATCAGAAGGAAGATTCTGTTAACATCTTAGGCCACATGAGCCTGTACAAAGTTTTTGCCAAGAAGTGAAAAGAATAGCACCAGGAATTGTTCTAAGTTCTTTATAGGTATTCACCAACTTACTCCTCCCAGGGGTCATCTGGGCCATTCTAATTCTCTCCATTTTACAGATGAGAACACTGAGGCCCAGCAGGCTGACTTTAAGGTTAGTCCGTGGTGGAGCTGGCCTGAAAGGCAGGCAGGCCGAGTGCCTGTGGCTCCAGATTGCCTTTTGTTGATCCCAGTGGGGCTGAGGCCTCCTTAAGGGTTGCTTCTGACATAATGGAATTTAAAAACAGCAGGAGGCAAGTGGAGGCGGTCGTTGGAAGAAGAATCAGTGTTCCAGAGAGAACTGGCAATAAATATTGCTGATTGGCTGCCTGATAAGGATGGAATGGGGTTTGCAGAACTTCAGACTCTCATGAAATAAACATGTGATTTTGACCTTCCAGAAGTGACAGAAACTATTCAAAGTATCCCATTTTTATCTTCTCTCTCCTTTAGCCTTCATTTCAGACCCTGCTATTCTGGCAGAATCTTGCTGAAAATTGGCCGTGGCTCCCCAAGGGCTGATACATTTAAACGGAGAAGGCAGGAACACATCTACCCTTGGGAACATCAAAAGGACAGTTGTTACAAAACCTTACAGCACTTTGCAGGCAATGTGGATGCAGGCGATGAAGTCCAGAAAAGCTAAACAAGATTTGCCGAAAGCTGCAGAGCTGGACCTTAACATCTTCTACAGGCTCATAATGAAACCGGTCCTCGTGAGGGGTAATCCCCTGTCTTCAATGCCACGGGCATTGCGCACATTACAAACAATGGTCCCTGGACCACAGCCTTGGCAATCCACCTGGGAGCAGTTAGAAAGGCTGACACTCAGGCCCTACCCAGGCCATCTGCATTAGAATTTGCATTTTAATAAGACCCCCGGGTCGCACATGAATTTTGAAGTTGGTAAAGCGCTGGAATGATCACTGATTCCATTTTCTAGACATTTTAGTTGCCGGGAGGGGAGTTGACATTGACTCTACATTGGTCATAAGCACATCAATCTTTTTTTTTTCTTTTTGGGATAGTTCCCTGGGTGGGAATCGAACCCAGGTCACGGCGTTGAGAGCGCCAAAGCCTAGCCACTACACCACCAGGGAGCCCCTATATCAATCTCTTGAAAGGTATATTCTCAGCCTCAGCTGCGATTTAACATAAAATAATCTTCAGTTTGTTTTTATGGTACCTCTGGACTTTAAGGTCCAGTCATTCTTTGGTGAGCAGAGATATTAAGGGTTCAGATGTGGAAAGCTATGTTTCTTATGGGATCCAGAAAAAAATGGCCAATAGGCCCCCATCTTTACACTGACTGATGCTGGTGTCTTTTCTTCAGAGTAGGTTAATTACGTTTCCCAAATCCCAGCAAGTCCCTTTAGCATAGACAGCAGACAGAAATCTCAGCTACTACATATGTGGTGCTTACCATGTGTCTCCTGCTGTTTTGGTAACTTGATGTAGTAAATAAAACTCAATCCTCACAGCAACCCTATTTTAGGAACGAGGACACTGAAGCACAGAGAGGTTAAGTTATAGGCCTGGTGAGGCACAGAGAGCAGGCAGCAATATACAAGGGCTGCCCCGAAAGTATCCAGCCACGTCCTAGGAAAACTAGAGGCATTCACTGATGGCAGCCTCGTACACTCATATGCTTAACAGGGAGCACATTTTGATTTTTTTAAAATTACTTCTGTTTGCACTGGAAGCAAAACAATGCACAAGCCTCGGCCTGTTACAGGTAAAGAACTCTGCTTATGGTGCAGGAAAGAGAAACCCCCGTTAAGTCCCAACCAATAATCACGACCAACCTGGTATCCATGAAATGAACCCCACTGTGTGGGTGGCTGGTAGCCACCTCCGAGCAGTTCTCTCTGTGGGTGCATCTAAACAAAACTCAGAGTTACATCACGGAGTGTGGAAAACAGTTCGAAGTGCTGCATGCCCACAGGGAGAACTGGTGCTCACCATTCCAGGTGGCACGGGTGTGACGGGTGTTAGGGCCCCTCCCAGATCCTCCAGGGGCACTCTGAATGGGTCCTGGGCCCCCTCGCCCAAACTCAACGACTTGGGGTAAGGGAGAGTGAAAGCCCAGCCGCCTCCTCTGGGGTGAGCAGGGCCAACCTGGAGGCGGTGGGTAATCCTCCCAAATGCATGTCACCTCCGGGACTTTGCCTGAGATGACACCCTTGCTTGGCTCCCTGCCCTGCCCTGTCCTGGTTCCTCTTCCTGGGCCCCCACCTGGGGGTATGTCCTTTAAAATCACGCACACGTGAATTCTCACCTCGGGGTCTGCCTCCGGGACAGCCCGCCTAAGAGACCGTGCCACCCGGCTCACTTCTGGGCTGGCGGGCGGCTCCACCCACACGGCGTCGGGGCCTTGGCCGCCCAGGCAGCAGTTCTGGGGCGTGATCCACGGCCACGCCCTTCTCCTACCACGAATCCATCCATCATCTTTAGCCTCCCCTGATCTTATTTGATTAGAAAGGTGGGACCCTAAACTGAAATCGTATAAAGTCTCATTTGATTGGAATATACTGGGCATGGCACGCATGGGATAAATAAATGTCCAAACTCATTTGAAAAACCTTTCTATGATGTGGTGGTGTGCTTTCCTGCCTAAGTTGGGCATAAATCATTTAAATAACCTTTGGGGGGGTTAATTTTGGTTTTTATTTGTTTCTGAAAGTTGGTGACCTTGCAGTTTCCAAAGACCTAACAAATGCATTATATGCAAAAGAGGCCAAATCCACATGCATATTAAGATACACCTTCAACATGGCTTTTTGACCAAATTTTAAATGTGAGCTTGCTTGCTTATGGTTTTTCCAACTCTCTGGGTTTGCACGTGGCAAAAAATATTCAGGGTCCCCTTCGGTGCTAATGATTCGAACACCATGTCCATCCATGGGACGTGCATCGTGAGAAACCCCGTAAGAGCTGATGGTGACCCGGGTGGGCCAGCCGGATGTCACTGACCATCTTGGTTTTCACCATCACAACAGCCTGGCTTACCTCTACTCCCAGGGCTTCTCCAGAAATGACAGCCACTGTCACACCATCCTTACTGGGTTTAGGGATGTCTTGGCTTTTCAGTTCTTGGTACTCAGGCGCCACCATCTTCTCTGAGCTCCTCAAATTGACCCACAGTTGTAGGCCGTGGGCTGGCTCCTCGGAGCACGGCATCTCGGCGTGCAGAATGCCCCGGCCCGCGGTCATCCACTACAAACAGCAGACCAACAACAGGGGAGTGTAACCCAGCCTGCAACAAGTCTGCGGGGAGGCACGAGCACAACACGGTACCTGAGTGAAGCACCTCACAGGTGCGTCCTTCACCATCCCTGGGCACCACGAGGAACAGTAAAACCACCATGACAACTGCTGGAGCCTTTCCCCCTTTTTCCCAGATGGCCCATGGTTGACATGTGCAATCAAGGCATCAGATCTGCAATTCACACAAGTGCGCGAAGCCTCTCTTTGGTATCCCTGAATCTTTGAGCACCGAAATGGGGAGATGCAGCCAGATAGTATACTGGGGAGTGCTCTTGGGAGCACCTTCAGAAGTAAAACAAAAGCAGGATTGGGCAAGGGGAGAAGCCAGCCAGCAATGCAGTTACAATGGAGGCCTCAGTCAATCCAACAGGGACATCTGGAGTTGGACGAACCATCAGCATTGTCCCCAAGTGAGGGGAGGTGGCCAGGGTTTTTACCCTCCTGTCGGCAAACCAGCGCTCCAGTAGGGATCACCACCAGGGGAGGGGCAGCTCCTGATGTGGAGGGCAGTGACCAGGGCGGGCTGCAGCGTCCAAGGCGGGCTGCAGCTGTGAGCCATCAGTGGCCAATGTCTGCAGCCGCTGGAGGACACGTGCGTGGGACTGAAGATTCACGCACAGGGATCGGTGCCGTGAGTCTCTGCTTGCTCAGTTCTGCTCATGGAGCCCTCACTGCTTGGGGAAACAGCCATTGCCTCCGCTGCTGGGCAGTCTTCCAGCATTCATTCATTTCCTTATGGAGAGCCTATCAGGGGGCCAGGCCTGGACACCAGCCTTGGGACGTGGGGATGAAGTTGGGAACGTGATGGACAGGTGTCCCGCCCATCTTAGCTTGGGCTCTCCCACGCAACATCCCGAGACGAGGACGTCAGCGCAGGCAGTTTACTGGGAAAGAGATGTGGAAAGTACAAGTAGGGGAGCGTGAGCTGGGCGAGGGGGAAGGCCACAAAGTGGGGTGAATGAGCAGACTTCATCTGTGGGCGCGTGGGGCCCCAACCCACTGGGACGCATGCAGATGCACTTTACAACTGTCACACAGAGGGCAGGAGAATCGCCACTTGCCCAGTCAGGGCCCAGGCGGTCATCATATTGCCCTCTGCAAGTCATCTGCTCCACTGTGAGGGGACAGGCCACTTTGGGCCACGACTCTTTGTCCTTTTGCTTCTCAGCCTTTAAATTTCATGTCCACTGAAACACGGTGAGTCAAACAGCTGAAGTTATCATTCCGCCAAACACGCCCATGACCCCTGGAAGTAGCTGGTACAGAGTTCAGACTCAGCAAAGTGGCCAAGATGACCCCAGCCTGTCCCGGGGATGTTTAACTCTCCTGTCTCACACAAGACCGGGGTGGTGGCCGGGTTTGGGTCACTGTCTTAAGTGACATCTACCCACGCAAACCAGCCGAAGTAGCACACTGCCACAAATGCAGCAGAAAGGTCTAAAGAGATGAGGACTGAAAGTGGGACGCTGAATTTGGCAATTGGGACGTCCTGAGTGACCATGACCAGGTTTCGGGATATCGAGGCTGACCCCGATTTCAGTGAGTGAAGGATGAAATGGAAGATGGGGAACTTGAGACAGTCCCTCTTGATTATTTTGAGACATGTTAAGAGAAAGACTAGGTGGGAGCTAAAAAGTGACTGCAGGGGGTCCAGGGAAGGGGGAGAGAGGAACCTGACCCAGGCTGCAAAGAAGATCCACAGAACGGAGAGGTCACATACGAGGGAGGGAGGAGCGTGTGACCCCACCGGCAGTGGGTGAGGTCAGGCACACGCACCCCAAGACCATCAGCCACGCCCTGTCCTTGGCCATACCTGCAGGTCTCCCGGGTTCAACTGGCCCACGTGTCCGCAGAAATCTTCGTGGGCCATGCTGCCGCCTTCCAGGAGGTATGACACCTTTGAATAAACAAACGGAAGAAAAAGCAGGCGTTGGGTAGCGACAAGAGCTGCTCACTTGTCCCACAGAAACTGCGCCGAGGCAGCGCGCCCCCCCTAAGTTCTCAGGCCTTGGGCGTCGGGCTCAATCACCCCACCAGCAGGCACAGGCAAACTGTGTGACTTGCCCAGCTCCATATGCACGTGACCCGGTTTGTATAACAAACCTCCTCTTAGGTCTATCTCTATATATCCCGCTTGTTCTCTTCGTCTGCAGAACCCTGCCTAGACTTTAAGTCTAAAACCTCCACCTGGGAACTTGCTATAGTAATGGCAACCGTGCGACACTGGCACGGAAACACAAGAGACCCATATGTATGGGAGACTGACATGTGATGACAGCAATTTCCCATCAGTGCGGCACGGAGGCATTGTCCAATAAATGGCACTGGAACAACTGACATATGAGCAAAGGGAGTTGGGCCCCCACTATAAGCAGAAGAGCTGATGGATTCAAATGTAACAAATACACTAAGATTTAAATCTAAGGAAGTAGCAAGAACGCAAAATGTCTGCAGAACCCTGTCTTTGCAATGTTTGTTATATTAATAACAGCAAAAGGACAGGCACAGGCCAGATGATGGGTTAATAGGGTATACTTAGTTAAATTATGGTACAGCTCTAAAGGGCAATACTATGCAACAGCTAAAAAGCAACACAGATCTCTATTTACTGACACAGAAAACAAAACTATTTAATCAAAAAAGCAGGTTACAGGACAGTAATTTTATTTAAAGGGGTCAAATGCAAATGATGCACTTAAACGGGTTCATTTGCAGTCACGTCAGGTAGGCACGGAGACGCCTGGATGGACACAGCAGAAGGGGGGCGGCGCTCATCTCCAGGCGGCGGGATGGCCGCTACATTTTGTCTTGCTCTCAACTTTCTGATAGTTTGGGTTTTCTGCAATGAAGAGTTTACTTTTTCACAAGGGAAATAACTTTTTACTTTGGAAAAATGTAAAGGCGCTACTACTAAGCAGTGAATGAAAACGCGTGATGTGCTTTACTCTGCAGCGTCAGTGAACTGGGGTTGGATGGGACGGCAGCGACACGCGAGGGGAAACACTGAGAATCAGAAGAATAACTGCGTATTACGTGTGAGGACAACATAGCTAGCTCTGACGTCAACACGTTACTACATGGAAAGAGACCTGGTCCAAAATAGGAATATGCACTGAGGACCCCATATAAAGCTTAAAAATTAGAGGACAAGTAAAAAGCTTCCAAATTTCCAACAAGCAGCCCACACTACCAGGAGTGGCGTCTAGAACTGCTTTGCCCTTCCTGTTCTGCATGCATTTTTAATTAAAGGAACTGCATAATAGAGGCAATTGCCATTCTGTTTGGGCTGAGGCGCTCCTTTGAATTCTCAAAGGAGCCTCTTGCAAATCATATTCTTTCCATCCTCAAAGATTTTTCAATTATCCAAGCCTCGGGGCTTTCAAGTTGATAATCATCTCAAAATATGTCAGGCGACTTTCAAAAATAAATTGCGGTGAGCGCAACTCATTTAAAGATGAATATTTATGGGGATATCAAGGTTATTTTTTCTTTTTTTGCAAATTTTATTTTCGAGAGCAATTCCAACACTAAAAAAAGACTGAAAAGACAGCTGTCCCCCTTGTCTGCTACTTTTGCAGTGTGGATGTCCTCTTTCTCCCAGTAATACAGGAGTGAACGTCATTTTGCCCATGCTAACTACTATGCAATCTGAATTAGAGAAGTCTAGTCAGTAAGGTCTGCTGAGTCCGGGATGCCTACCTTTTACTTAGAGCCTTTGTGTGTGTGTGGGTGGGTGGGTGGGTGGGGGGAATATAAGAAACCAAGGAAACCACCGACTCTTTACTATTTTTTAAATATATTTTTGCTAGAGTGCTACAAATGCTACACTGAGACCTGAAGTATGAATTAATGCCTGCAAAGTATTTGAGAGTTGACACAATCCAGATGATTTTTGAGGGCATTCCATAATCGCAAACACCTGGAGAACTGCCGTGGGTGGTTGGGGGATTTGGAGTGTTATTATGGTCAAAGTCAAGAGCTGCCTTCGTCTAATTAGAAATGTAATCTGAAACAGGTGCTTTCTTAAGGACTCGCCATGCTTCCCGCTCCTGCTTGGTCGTTTCCTCCTAAACTTTCCATGGCTCTCCACTAAATAATTCGCTTCCTTGTCCCTTCTTATTTCTTGGTATGTTTGTATTTTGAAGGAGGACACAAACCCACCACAGTAATGAAAGAAAAGTGTCACTTGCCATGTGAAATTTAGGAAAAGGGTACCTTAAAGAGCTATGAATTAATTTTGAACAATTGTGGCACAAAATATAATCTAGGTTGTTGTTTTCTTTCTTTAGAAGAAAGCACGTGATGATCTCGTTTATTGTTATAGATGCAGGACGTTCTCCAAAGCAAACAGTCTGTAAGAGATAAAACTACATTTTCTTTTCATTGCCATTTGCCCAAAAATGGCGGCCTTTTTTCACTAGGTGTCTGAGTAGACAAAAGAGGAAAACAAACAAACAAACAAACAAACAAACGCGCTGAGGTCATGGCTGATGAGAGGCCAACAGGGTACATATTGCACAACAGAAGCAGTTAACTGGTCTTCAAGGACAGAAACGTAAGGTTTGGATCCATACAATTAACGACCCAAGTTATTAAAAAAAAAAAAAAAAAAAGGTCTTAATTATTTGAGCAATCCCTGAGAAACCTGGAAAATCACCCCACCAAATTGGCTCATCCAACCCCAGCCTTACATAAACACCTTCCCAAGTGCCAACAGGTGGTTTTAAGACAAGAGGAAAAGATAACAAAACCATGGTTTATGTATTCAGTCAATGGGCAAATCCAAATATTTTAACACTCTAGTGGTCCCGCCTTGGCACTTCCTGCCACAACCCTGCAGAGGCTCCCCTGCTTCCGGGACCGCCACACCGCCCCCTGCTGGCGTGGCTCGGCATCAGCGCACCACGCAGGCTTTGGGGCCCTAGTGGAACCTTGGTTTTGTCATTTACCAGGTGTGAGATGTGGGGCGAAGTCCATTAACCTCTGGAGGCTCAGGTGCTTTATGTAAAAACCTGAACCTAGAAGATGAGCTCATCGAGTGTGGGGTAATGTGGGCAAAGCACCTGGCACATAACAAGTGTTCAGTAAGTTATAGAATTAGCACATGTGCCACAGCTCCGGGTGGGCAGAGATCCCATTAGTGGGTCCTCTCTCAGGTCCTCACTCATGCTTCCGAGAACGTATTTCCCTGAGTATTCTCATGGTTCGCTTCCTCACTTCATTCAGGCCTCTGCTCAAATGCCACTGCCTATGAGAGGCTGCCCCCAACCACCCCATCAAATTGGTCAATCTATTCTTTATCCTCTTAGACTGACAGCGGTTTTCTTCCTAGCTTTTTCAGGAAGGGACACTTTATTATATGAGCATCTGGTTATTCATTTATTGCCTGTCTTTCCTAAGAGAACGTTACCACCCTGAAGGCTACAGTATCCAGCCACGAACTGTTCTCTCGCTGTATTGACAATGGTTGGATTTTTTCCGGACAGCCCTCGTATTGCTGGTACTGAACATTTGTTGGAAAGAAGGGAGGGAGAGGGGGAAGGAAGGAAGGAAAGAAAAGCAGTACCTTGTGTTTGCATAGCATTTCAGCGTTCGCAAAGCATCTGATCCTGAGACTATATTATTGTCCACTGGTTATTAATGAAAACATGTGGCTTAGCGTGATTCAAGTTACACCATTACTAACGGCAGGGGAAGGACTTAAATGAACATTTTCTATCTCTGAGCACAAACCATTTCACCCATGTTGTGCACGCGTGCTGATGCCAGCCAGGCAGGAATGTGTATGGCCGTGAGCACAGCACTGGCCATCGAGGCGAGGGCTTTCGGCAAACTGGCCACCTCTGGCCAAGAAAGAGTCCCTGTGCTATTGTACACAGACAGGAAACTTAGGCCTTATGATTTCTGGGGGAAGTGGAGAAGAGGTTGATGGAAGGACAGGCAGCCACAGGACCCTGAAATGAAGTGATCATGGGGTCCTTCTTCAGTGTGGACATTGAAGAGTTCTACCCAAGGACATCAAACTACACAAAAGAGAACGACGGACTGAAAGGCAATTTTCCTTTCATATTTTTGTATCGCTCCCCTTACCAAAAGTCTCCCAAAACTACTAATTTTCTTTTCACTCTCAAAACTTGACACGCACATCAAGTTTCTATGACAACCATTTCCCAAACTAACTACTCCAGGGCGCTGAACTGCAGACTCCCTCAGAAACTTTCAGCTGCTTTTATTTATTTATTTATTTATTTGTTTGTTTGTTTGTTTGTTTATTTATTTATTTAGCTTTGATTTTTGATCCACCATTTATTCAGCAAACATAATTTAACATTGAGCAACTGCTAGTGGTAGAATGATTTTGTGGTATATCATGCAAACACAGTTTTATTCATAAAGCTTTCTTTTTCTGACTTCTACAATGACACGCATTTGTTGAAGTACTTCATAATTTTACTAACCAGTGTCACCCCAACAAATTTTTAAAATTAAAACTATATATTATCGGTAATAATGCTACTTTTGCTCACTCAATTTTCTGTCAACCTGAACAGTTCTTTGTTGATAATTTAAAATAATTTTTCCATGATACTTTCAATTTTCTTCTGGTATTAACCTGTGAGCTTTTGGTTTTCAGAGACCATGTCTAATTTAGTTTTGTATTTTTAACACATAGCAGTTTCTGACACACATTAGGCATACAATCAATGGTTTAAAAAAAATTAGTGTGTACCATATGGTTAAAGGGCAGTGTATTTTACAAAAGCTGTATAAAACAATTGGTTCTGAACAATTGTATTCAACCCACACAGTTATAACTGTAAATTATAAATCAAGAATGATTATATCTGTTATATAATGTATATTACAATATAAGTTTTACAAATAGAATGTTACTTTCAGCTGCTTTTAGAACCCCTAGGGGCAGGAATGCCCTTCCTCTTCAAACCCCACTGAGGATTCCTCCTTTTGGTGCATCTCTTCAAACTACCCCTGGCTCCCCATGTAATCATCAGGCCAGCTGCTTACCTGATACCACCTACACCTTGTCAGTCTGTTTTGTCCTCTTATATCGAAAGAGCCTCAAGGTTCTATGATTACTGAGATTTTCCACATACAGAAGGGTTGGGTCTGCACCCAGCGAGTGAGCAGTCAGCAATGCTGTTGCTTAAGAGTGCCCTCTGCTGATTCTAGCGACATGTCCTCACTGGTTTTCTACCATCAGACCTCGCCCATGTTTGGCTAATAGATCCACTGATAACTATGTATGCCTACTAGCACGTGCATGGTGTCTCTGCTTAAAGACTCTGTGTCTGTGTGGCAGACTGCCATCTAGTCGTCAAGGGACAAGCTGTGCTGTGGTGTCAAAGGAACTTGTACTGCTCAGTACAGTTAGAAGCTGTCAAGGCAGAAAATTAGGAATGAAGTAGCTGAAAATGCTCCCTTGCACGCATGGTCCCAGATAAATTTGGGGCTCACAGGGCTCTTACAGAGAGAGAGGTTTAAGGAAATCATGTCGCTTTTCCTCGTTTTAATAATTCGTTAACATTTCATTATAATAGTATTTAATTTAATGAAGCAGCTGACGCTGCATGATGGGTGCATTATTATTATTCCCTGACTCAATTCATTAAGGTAGAAATCCCCGCCAAAGGAACACAATGACCCACCCTTCCTCACCTGCAGAAAGCGACCACTCCAGCAGGGGAAACACTACTAAAATATGCAGATAAGAGAAGCAAATGCTAAAGAAAAGCACAGTCAGGCCCAGGGGAAACACAGAAGAAACATTCATTCTGATGAGGAATCACCTGGAGGAATGGGGGAGTGATTCGTGGGGGAGGCAGCCCACCAGCTGGTCCTTAAAAGATTGGAATACTGGGAGAAAAGGAATTTTTAGGTTGTAATAAAAGGTCATAAGCAATTAAAGCACGATTTTATCACCATGCTATTACTAGATCATAAATGGTCTCCTTGTAGCTGCAAGAAGTTAAATGATTGTCCTTAAACATCCAGGCAGTCAACCAACACAACACATTTCCCAAGGTACCGGAAGTTCGCAGAAGTAGCAGTGTCACTTTGCACTGACAGGCAGAATTCAGATCCCTGAACCATAAAAGCACTGGGTCCCAACAGTAAATGACAGAGCATGGTGTGCCCAGGGTGGGGATCTGTGCGACCCGTGCGATCTCAAACGTATTGAGACAACATGAGATGTGTAAAATGGCCAACCCGTTCCAGGAGGAGGAGCAGTGCAGAAGAGTGGTCAAATGTGGGCCTGGGATCAGACGGGCCCGCCCAAGCCTGCCCTGTGTAGGGACAGTGTGATCTTGGCAAGTCACCCACCACTTCTTGGAGCCTCTGTTTCCTTATCTGTAAAATGGGGAGCTAACAATTCCTACTTTTCAGGGATGCTGCGAGGCTCAGAGGTAATGTATACAAAGTATGCAGTTTCTCATAAAACTGGGAGCTAATGTTATTGCACGGCAAATGTCATTCAGGTTTGACCCTGTAAGGGCCAGGCACCTCATTTTAAGAGTCTAGTGATGGATGGTAACTCTCAAACACCTTCTGCTGACAGTGGCGAAGAGGTGTAAGCAGCTTTTTGTTGTGTAATGGCCTATGTTCATTTATTTTGGACTTACTTTGTTATCTCACTTAAAAAGTAGTATTTGATATTTGGTGACATCAAAGAATGTTTAATGACTGGTTTATAATCTTGATTATCTCCTCCCTCCAAGTGTCTACCTAAGAACTCTAAGAATGCAGTCTCTCAGACATGATTCCTGTTTGTAATCATTAATAGGGTGGGGTGGGGCACATGGGGGATATTTGTTAGGAATTTATTTGGACTGGTCTTGAAGAACATTTCAGTTAAACTCCTATTTTCCCTCATGTAACCTATGCTTGTTGACACAGACCAGGGATTAATTCTTTGCTGTGGGAACTGTCTGTGCACTGCGGGAGTTCAGCAGCATTTCTGGCCTCTGGCCACTAGATGGCAGTACCACCCTCCAGTTGGTATAACCAGAATTGTACCCAGAAATTTCCACATGACTACTGATATGCAACATCACCCCACCTCATCACCCCCCCACTCCCTACCCCAGTTGAGAACCACTGACATAAACAGTCTAAAATCTGAACTTTTAAACTAAAGATGGTTCTAATTTAACACAATTACCTTAACTTGGGAGTTTCTGGATATAAAAATATTGGCCATTCATTCCTAACTAGAGACTGAGCTCCATTTTCAAGGCCTTTCCCATCAATGGCCCCACCTATAGCCTTAGATCCCACCCACCCCCAATTTGTTAAGTGCGAACAAACTACTCACTGTTTCCAGGATATCCCCACACCATGTCTTCCATCTTTCCAACTGACCAGTTCCATTTCTAACTTATCCCTTAAGGTTACTAGATGGCCAAATTTTCCCTGAGACCTTCACAGACCCCCCCTCAGAAGGTGAAGCTTCTTCAACTGCATGTCTCTTGTTCCTCCATAATCATTTTCTAACTTTCTTGTGAACTAGAAGTCCTCCACCTTTGTATCTAAACCTACATGTGCATGGGAGCAAGCATGCACGTGCACGCACGTGCACACACACACAATTTTAATTTCTGTTCAGCCAGGGAACACGTGAAAGAGGAGAAAATGATGCTTTTAAATGGGAGCAGTTTTTAAATTTCATGGGAACCTCTAATGCTTCACAAATATTTCTTAGAAGCAGCTGTCCCTAGGTCATCCTCCCCATTACGCACTGCCATATATTAGCTTATCTGGTTGACTAGAATAAAACGCAAACCAGGCTGATTTTCTGAGGGGGCAGCCCCAAGTTGAAGGCTTCAGCATGAGTTCTTGGTGAGCAAGTGAGCACCAGTAGCTTCACAACCACGAATACACATTTTATTTTCAAATATGGCATGTGAAGAAGGCATTTTAAATAATCAACAGACATAGCTCAAAACTCTAAAAGTACAAAAAGAAAAAGGGTTACAGTGAAAATTAACTTTTTCCTACTCTCCCTCATCATGCAGTAACCTTTCCTGGAAGGTATGTTACCAGTTTCTCGGGTGTCCTTACAGAGATAATTTAGGTAGACCCAAGAATAAAGGTGTAAGTGGAAATGACCCAAGTGTCCATCAAGAGATGACTGGATAGACAAAATGTGGTATGTCCATACAATGGAATATTATTCAGCCATAAAAAAGGAATGATGTACTGATGGTGCTGTGGATGAAATTGAAAACACTACGCTAACTGAAAGAAGCCAAACATGAGAGACCACATATGGTACGATTCCTGTTACATAAAATGTTCAGAATAGGCAAATCCATAAAAACAGAGAGTGTGCTTTCTAGAAGCCAGGAGATGTGGGAATGCTGAGTGACTGCTCACTGATAAGGGATTTCTTTTTGGGGTGATGAAAATGTTCTGGAATCAGTAGTGATAGCTGCACAATCTTATGAATGGACTAAAAACCACAAAAGTTTTTTCAAAGCTTTGTGAATGTATAGTTGTATGTCATTCTGTGTTTGTTTTTTCTCTAGGCACCATCTTCTTTTGGTACGGAAACATGAATTTTGTAATTTTAATATTCTTGGTATCAACGTAGTCTGTGGAAGTATCATTCACTAAATCAGTCTGTCTTTACCACAATAAAACTGATCATTTAAAAAGAAAAAAGGTATAGTTTTCATACCTTTATATTTGCTTTTAAAACAAACCCTACACTTTGCCAACTGTGCACCTCACCTCTTTCCAACTATCATGATCGTTCTATAGTAGGACATGTAGCTGTGACATTCTTCTTAATGGTTGTACGGTATACCATTGTATAAGCGCATATATTTAAACCACACGAGTTCTCACCTGGGGGCAAATTGGCAGCCCCCTCCCTTGGAGCAGACTGTTGGCAACATCTGGAGACAATTTTTGTTGTCACAAGTGGAGCTTAGGAGGAGCCACTGGCCTCTAGTGTGTAGAGGCCAGGCATGCTGCTAGCCACCCATAGCAAAGAACTATCCACCCAGAATATCAAAAGCGCCAAAGCTGAGAAACCGTGATTTCAACAGTCCATGATTAATGAAGATTTTAATTATTTACATTATTTCTTTTATAAATAAGCCTTTGTTCCTACTTCGGGTTCATTTTTCCTAGCAATCGTTAGATTCCTGGAAGTAGAATTACTGGGTTAAAGGGGAGTAACTTTTTCTCCTGTAACAACTATCTGGGGCTTTTATCGCTACTGGCAGCAGGATGTCCCCCTGTCGTATCTGGCTGTCACTTTTATGCTGGAAAGAGGGTAATGGTTGCGTAGTTCTTTCACATTCAGGTATACTGGTTGATATTCTTAGCATGGTGGTGCCAAGGGGTATCTTGGGGGTGGTGAGGGTGGCTTTCACTTCCTTCTTACTATTTGACCATGCCAAATCCAAGTGCTTGCACTGTCACCACAACTTCGGGACAAGTCCTGTGCCCTCTGGCCCACTCCAGTGACATTTCCACCCAAAGCTAGATGCAACCACTGGGGGGGGTGTCTTTTATTAGCATATTACCTATAAATAAAGTTTCCTTCTTCTTTCCAACAGCTATAATTCTTATTAATAGATTTAAAGCTTGTAGAACCATATGAAATCATGGTGCTGGTAGGCAGTCTTTTTTCTCAAATTAACAGGATTATGTCCACTATCTCAGTGTGTGGTATGACACAGGTGTTCACTAAACCAGAGAGTCCTTATGATGTGGAGAAAGTATCCTTCTTAGTTTCCCTAGAGTATTTATTTCTCCCCCCATCTAAAAAACAAACAAACTTGATTTTAATCTAATCAAACTTTGTATTCAACAACCGTGTGGAGGGTTTTGGTTTTGAAAGCGCCCAGCAAGCTAGAAGAGCAGGCTACGCGGGAGACGGGAGGCTCGAACCCCGCTGTGAGTTTGCGTGTGAATCGCTGTGAGTCACCGGGCTCCGTCCCTTCCTCTCCAGGATGTTGTTCAGGCCCTGCCTGCAAACGCTGTTGCCTGCCAACCAGGGAACTCCAGCGTGGCTGCTCTCACGGGCATGCCCTTGGAAACAAGGCTGGTTTGTTCTCCTGATCAAAGAACCTGCTGAGGCTTGTAGTGAGAAACTAAAAACATTTCCAAGCCCAGCTAAGAACATAACAAACGAAGTTACAGAACGGTCACAAGGATGTAAAGTACAGCACAGGGAATACAGTCAATAATATGGGAATAACTACCTAAGTATGGTGTCAGGTAGGTGCTAGACTAATTGGGGGGAACACTTTGTAAATGACATAAATGTCTGACCACTTTGCTGTACACCTGAGACTAAGGTAAAATAATACTGTCAACTGAAAAAAAAATACGTAAGTAAAAAGAAAAACCATCCTAAAATGTCCCAGAAGCAGCCATGACGGTTTACGTCTACCATTTCTTAAATTTACCTAAGCCGGAGTGACCAACCTTCCTGGTTTCCCCAGGACTGAGGGGGTCCCAGGGACACGGGACTTTCCATGCTAAAATCTGGAAATCCCGAGGCTATAATTTAAAGGATGATTTTGAAAGGCACAAAATAATACATTTCCTTTCAGAGTAGTTGAAGGATTCATCCACAGTGTGAGAACTTCACTGTTTTTGCAAGCTAAACTAAACCTTGGCAGCACATGGATTTAAAAGGGAAGAGTGTTGCCCATTTTTTTCAGATGGTTCTTTGTTTCTGATCATTTATAGTGGGCCTAAACAAATCAAGATAACAGGCCTGACCAGAAATAGGTCACTGCGAAATTATTCCACCCTTTACCACTCAGGCCTTTGGAAAACAATGTTCCCCAGAGTGCAAACTCCCGGCAGGAAATACTGAATGTATTTTCCCCTTTGTCTTGGGACCACCAGCTGTGCCTCCTCCGGTGACTTCCTTCTTCATCAATTATCAGGCAAAGTAGTAACAGAAAATATACAGCTAGCCAAACCGGAGTAGTTTATTTTTTTAAATAATAATAATAATTAGCCATTAATTCTGTAAGATCGGGTTCTCACTCTTTATCTCATAGAATTATAATAGTTCTGGTTTGGAACGTCATCTAGACCTAGCACTTCTCAAAATGTTCATGTGCATTATCGATCACTTGAGGAATCTCACAGGTGGGACTGCTTCAGGTATGCTGATCACACTTGAGCCAGTAAGAATTTTGCAGAATGATCTCCATATCTTTCATCATGTATCACTATTAGTATAAAAATGTGAGCATACACTCAACATATATACATTTATTTATATTTTATAGTCATAGGATAATACGGCCCAACTTTATTTTTATTTTAAAAAATCCATAGGAGTGCTAGTATTTTATTCCAGCACAGCACTGACTCATCTCACACACAGCCATGCTGAGGACCACACCCATTATGTTAAAATCCAGTGCATGCTTGTAATTCTTCAGAAATAAGGAAATCACTTTAACTCAGGGAGCTTATTCTATCTTTGCATAACGAATTATTATAAAGTTCTTCCTTCTATGTTTTGTATCTCTTCTTTGTATGCAAAGGTTTACCTTTGGGGGCATGCAAAATGAGCCTAATCCCTCCTAACACTATTGCAACTCCTTTCTTTGAAAAGGGCCTGATTTCCTTAATATACAAAGAGCTTCTATAACACAGTAAAAATACCAGCACTCTAACAGAAAAAAAAATAGGGCAAGGATAGAAATATGTAGGGTGAACAAATTTTAAAATAAAAAGTTAATCAACTTCACTCAGATAAAAAAATGCCAATTAAAACTATGATGAGGCATTCATTATTTTTCACTTATCAAAACAGCGAACATAAAGAAAAGTTGGGTAACTACACTGCACTGGTGATGCTGAGGGAAAATAGGTACCTTATACGTTGCGGCAATCATGTCAACTGGTGCAACCTGCACGGCAGATGCTTAATGAAGCTAGTAAAGATTTGTTTTTTGAAAAACACTGGGACAATGTTAACAGTGCAATGTCAAGTTTTTTAAAAAGACACAAAACATATACAGCATGATACCAGGAAAAAGTACTGGCAGAAAATAGATCAAAACTATTTCTGGATGCTAAGACAACAAGAAGTGATGCTAACTTTGCCCTTTGTACTAATTAGCATTTTTTAAATTTATTAACAAGCCTGTAGAAAATGCTCCAGGGAGGAGATGATGAGAGCTTACAAGTGGACCTGGTTTTAAATTGCAGACTTTCGATTTTCTACTACTTTTTCATTTTTCGATTATAGTTGACATTCAATATCATTTTACATTCGTTGCAGGTATGTAGCACAGTGGTTAGACATGTCTATAATTTATGAAGTGATCACCCCGATAAGTGTAGTACCCACCTGGCACTATACATAGTTATAAAATTACAGACCTTTAAAGTTCACATTTAAGACAGAGCTGAATCCTTGGTTTACCTGTACTCCTGGGAAAACCTGATGCAGGCCATTGTAGTTATTCACGGTCGTTACGTTCTATAAAGTTGCCATGATCAGTGACTTAGTGAATGCTGAACCACTGCTTCTGGAGATATTACATACAGGGTTGGGTTCCTATGAGCCTCTGGTCACATTTTCATCCATCAATCGATACATAACCTTGTTTTATATTTGTTTCTGTTTAAAGACACCTTATTTACTATACAGCTGATTCTAACATCGAACTCACGGCCAACAGCACGATAACTCATGCTTGAAGGAAGCTTATCTACCACGTGTGTTCCCATAAGGCACTTCATGGTCTTCTTGTACTTGCGAAACACTCGACACCACCTTGACACTGTGGTTGGGGGCCATTTTAAACAGCGACATCACCAACCACAAGCACTAAAATGGGAAAACCTGTGGCATTAAACAGGTCTCAAGAAGAACACTTGTTTACAGTGTGAGAGCCGGAGCGGAAGAGGAAGGCCGAACATGCCCTTGTTCATCCTCCACGGGGAACGCACCCTCTGGGCCGATCAGAGCACGCCCGCCCATGTCAGTGCAAAGTGCTGGAAGTACTGATTTGGGGATGACAAATAACATTTTAGCGAGCAAATGAATTCACAAATACAGGATCCACCAGGTAATGAGGATCGACTGCAATTACATGGTTTTAAGAAAGATTCTTGCTCAATACAAGAGTCACATACCAATATTCTGCAGCTGAACTCCCTCAGAGTTGTTTAAAATGGAGTTAATTTATAACGGTCCCCCTTTCCATAACGGAAAGAAAAGCACTATGTTTCACTGTATGTTTTATATAGTCATTGCCTATGGCCCAAGCCATCTCTTTTTATTATCCAATTAAATTCAGCCAGTAGTTACTGAGCACCTCCAACTGGAGAGTGTGGAGATATGTGGGATGGTCTTGGCTGAAGCAATGTACTGTCCCCATGGGCGTGGCCACGGAGGCGGCAATGGAGGCAATTCCTAACCCTCTAATGCAAGACAGACGGCATATGACTGAGGTCACCATAGAGGCCTAACGTTCTCATGTGCGTGGGACTGGTAAAACCAGAACGTGATGGGGGCCCAATGAAGGAGCACGTGCATCTTCCTGTGACCGCCTGGAAAACTTGATGGAGAAGGTGATGTCTGAAAAGACTCTGAAAGGTTAGAGAAATGGTAACAGGAGCTGCCGAGTGGACCGGTGAGAATGTCCGGACATCAGAAGCAGAAGAGCCCGGTGGGAACACACGTTCTGGAAGCAGGTCAGAGTCCAGTGGGAAGGCGGCGCAGGTGAAAGGAAGGAGAAGAGAACTGGAAGGGAGACCCAACTACCTTGATCCTTCATATCATTTCTGGAAGCTTCTTCGTTCATTCCACCTTTACCCCCGCAATGGTAAACTCTTTACCTGTCCATCTTTGGCCTCCTTAACCCAAATGCACACTGCAGCAAGCCGAGGTCAGGCCTCATTCCTCAGTTACGCTCCCTCCCTTCCAACGCGCAAGCACGCGCGCGCACACACACACACCACCCCCAACATAAAAAAGATTGCACAACAGCAATGCCCGCATGTCACCAGCTTTCAGTAAGTATTTACTCATTCAAAAATTGCCTTGACAAACACACTAACTCTTTAACAAGTCCTGGTCTGTTTCCCCCCAAATACACATTTTTCTCGTGGAGCAGATGGCTAAACTTTATAACTATGAAGTAACTACCCCTGTAGTTTCCCAGAATGTGTGTGTGTTTGGGGAACGGGAATCTTCGAAAAGTGCCATAATATTATATGACACATTTTTATTTCTGTATCTAACTAAAACTGAAAACAAATATGCAGCAGAATCTCTATAAATTCTACCGTTAAATTTGTAAATGTATATGGATATCCTTAAAATCCTATATTTTAGGCTATGTTCTATTTCAGCCCCTTGATTCTACAGAATTCCCCAGAACTGGGTGTAAATAGTCACAATGTTCTTAGATTGTCTTTTGGGTTTAAACTATTATCTTACACGAGGTTAAACATTTCTGAATATTCTTGAAGCGAAACAAGTTTTCTATATAAAATTATTTTAATCGCATTTTGTTTCTATCTGCAATAAATTTTAATTACATACATATTTTAAAAAGTCAACTCTTGCTCTTTATTAACTGCTCAAATAAGACTGTCTCCAGTGGCATAAGTTCAAAGAATACTAAAAACAGTACATATTTCAATTTTACAATAGTATACTTCATGTGAAATAGATATTACAATTCTCTAGTAGCCAGTCTATAGCCAGGAACTCATAAATTAATTTTTGCCTATTATTTATTGCTTCTAAAATTGAATTTTCTATTAGAAATGATTACTAAATTTAAGAACAGAGGCCAGTTTTCAAATAGACACTTTTGCAGTCATTTTACTTACTGTTTCAAAACCTCGATGTGGGTGATCAGGAAATCCGCCTGGTCTACCACCTTTAAATTCATCAAACAGTAAAAATGGATCCAGATTTTTTAACTGAAATAAAAACAATATTCAGATTAAACATGCCTTTTAAGCTGCATTTCTAGGGGGCTACATTCATAAACGACCTAGCAAGATTTATTGAAAACTATATAGCCAATGAGCAAGTTTTTGCAGTGAAAACTGTTTTGAAAAAAGAAGTCCTTACACACACAGGTGCTGATTCACTAACTAAATTACTGCTGACATTTTAGAAGTGTGAAGAGTGGACAAACATTTCATGATCATCTAAGATCTAAATAGTCAAGCACAAACAAGATGTAGTCTGTATCCTAAACAGATTCATAATCCACAAAGGAACAGACTAGAACAGGGGTGTCTAACGTTTTGGCTTCACTGGACCACAGTGGAAGAACTGTCTTGGGCCACACATAAAATACACTAACACTAACAATAGCCGATGAGCTTAAAAAAAAAAGAAAGAAAGAAAGAAAGAAAGAAAGAAAAGAAAGTCGCAAAAAAACCCCTCATATTTTAAAAAAGTTCATGGATTGCGCTGGGCCACATTCAAAGCCATCCTGGGCTGCATGTGGCCTGTAGGATGGACAAGCTTGGACTAGGAAGTCAATGGCTGCACTGTGATGATTAATGCTCTAGAGGAGACACTTATATATGAGAGGGGAGAGCAGATCAGGGAAGGTTCTACCAGGGAGGGGTTACTTAAGCTGGGTCTTGAAGTACATGTAGGAGTTAATCAAGCAGAAGGGAAAGAAGATATTCCTGGAAAAAGAGCAGATCCACAGGTTGGCCAGCTTCAAGAACTGCAAGGCAAGTACTCTACTGGGGCAAACGTTGCACATGGAATTATGATGCGAGATGGGCTGAGGAGAAAGGTCACATTTTAAAGGACTTTGGGTTTTATCCTGAAAGTGATAGGTTTTAATCAGAGGTTGAGATGATCAGATTGAGAAAGATCACTTGGGCGCACTGTGGAAGATGGGTTGGAAAAGGAAGAGGAAGGAGACAAAGTGGATTGAGAAGGTTATTTCAGTAGCCTGAGCAAGAGCAAAGGCCAGGACTAATGCAGTGGCAGTGGTGTCGGAGAATGGGTAAAAGGGTTAGCATTAATGACTTCCAAACTTCTAGCTATGGTGACTGGGAGGACGGCAGGGCCATCCAGAAACACAAGGAATCTAACCGAAGCAGCCTTGAAACAGCCATGGTGACTTTTAGTTCCCACTGAGTTTGTGCTATCTACATAAACGTTAATGGCATAAATAGAATTTGATTATTTAGTGTTCAGTATATTGTGCAAAAGCTAGAAGGCAGTTGGAGAGAAATCTCAAGCTCGAAAGAAATGTAGAAACAGACTGGAAGTGCTTGGGATCTATGGATCAATTTGGGAATTGACATTTATGTAATATTGAGTTTTCCTATAAAATAAACAGTGACCTCCATTTATTTGGTCTTTTAAAATGTCTTTCAACAGAATTCGTCATTTTTCTCATAAGGATTTTGAATAGACTTCATTTTTCTAGCTAACACACCTTTTAAATAGCATTTTGAAATCTGAGTTTGAACAGTGTGCAGCTAAAGATTAGATGTGACTAGAAAGATTGTTTTGAACATTTCTAAGCTCTTACTCATTTCAATAATTCAACTGTAGCTTCTTCTGGGTTTTCTTTGCAGACACTCCATCAATCTCTTCTCCACTTCACCCAGGGATCGTGATGCCTAAGTTTTCTGTCTGCTGTTCCTCCATCAAGTGGGAGTATCGTGCACTAAACTACTGTCCTAAGTGTTCCTGGTAGGCTAGGTATTAGGGCTTATCAAAGTTCCTAAAACTTCTCTGAACATCTGGCAAGTATTCATGAACACTGTTGGAAGAAACATGTTTATCTGTAGGCAAAATCTGATTTATATGAGAACTCTGGTTTCCTAAAATATGTGACTTGGTCCCCAACTCATCCACATCTTTCTCTCTCTACATATTCAACTGATGCCCTTAAGTTTTTGAGCCATCTCACAATTACCTTTCCTTCAAACGGCTCCAAATGCTTTAGCTGCCAAATTCAGGTGACAGCTACCAAGCTACTTTTTTTTTTTGTCTCTTGAGAAGGCAAGTCAAAGCCTGTTGCCACCCACCCCACCCCCATGCCCATAGCACTACCATAATAAAGCTCCAGCAGCCGGGCATTGTGTTTACATCAGGAAGCATCAGAAGTAGCTACCAGGAATGTCAGTCCCTTGGGTATAGGGCCAAAAGTATGTTTAATGATGCTCCACTGAATCTAGAATAATTCTGTATACGTAGAAGATATTCCACAAACATCCTCAGTGGTCCTAGGCTGGGTCCCTAGCCACCTTTACATCTAGTTGTGGTCATATGACTGAATCTGGCTAACGAGGGTGTGCAGATGCTACTGGGTGGGACTTTTAGGGAAACAGGCCTTTAAAGGAGGGTGGACAGCTGGGAAGTACCCTTTTGCCTTTCCCCACTTCCTCATTTCTGTGTACGAGGGTAAGTGCTGGCTAGGGCCCCAACGGCTGTCTCGGGCCGTAAGGTGATGCACTATGAATGTATCGTACTGAGAAGGATGAACTAAGAATGAGGGTAGGTGTCTGGTCAGTGCGGAGCCTCCAGGCCCACCCTGGACTGCCTACTTTGGGGTTTCCAAAAGAAAAACACAGATTCATACAAATGGAAACCACTGCTTTTGGAGGGTACTGTTATGCACAGTTGCACCCAGATCTAAATGATGAAAGGGCAACAACAGTGCCTGTGGCAGCAGCCTAGAATCTGGTGAGACCCCCACCCTCCCAACACCCCACAAAACGACAGCCTACGTCAAAACAATAGGGTGGCGGCAGCAGGGCAAGGCCCTTCGAAGGTGATTCCAACAGGTCAGCCTTCCTCCTGGGCCCACTGCCCTGGGGCTGAGGGTAACGAGGAGGACGCAACAGGAAACAGGTCTAGATACAACCTGGAATGGACTTCAGCTATGACTCTACCCTCCTCTACCCTGGCTTCCTGTCTACAGACCCGGATGACGGAGACTGCCACCTACAGAGGCTGTACCAATCAGAACCACGTTATTTGATGATATGAAGGAACTCGTCATTTTTAAGTGTGAGAATGGGATTACAGTTAGATTTCTTTGCAGTTCTAATCTTTCAGAGACACCAACGGAAATATTCACAAACGAAATGATTCACTTCAAAATATTCTGCGGGAAGAAGTGAAGGGGGAAAGAGATGAAATAAAATGGCCCGTGAGTTGATCATGGTGGACACTGGGGACATGGAGATTCGGTATGCAATTTTCTCTACTCTTCTACGTTTGAAATTCTTTATAATTAAATAAATATGAACAGTCCCGGAAAACCACATGGCACCAAAGAGCGGCCGGTGGAAGGCGGAGTCGGGTACAGACGCGAAGGCAGATGAGCACAATCACCGGCTAACTTCATGCTACGTGATCACAATCACGCAAACTCCTGCGGCTGGCCTCGCCCATCTATAACTGTAATGAAAGGTGCGAGCCAGCTCCGCTCGTCTCTGACCATTCATCAGGGAGAGGCTGAGCACACTAAATTCCCATACCTTCACATTTGCAATCACAGGGAGAGAGTCACTTAGGGCCACAGATGCTAAACACTGTTGTCAATTCTATGTGAAAACAGCTTGGGCTCCCAAGTTTACGAGATCTATCTTCAGCGACAAATCCTTGGTGCAAAAAGTGTGAAAAGGAACCACCTTGAAGTCAGATAGATGTTTCCCTTCTCTGCTGACTGCATGGTTAGGAGTCTAACTTTCAGGGAAGTTGGTAGTGGCTAAACAATATGGCAACGATCTAAATGGCCAAAAGTAGGGTCATGAGTAAGAGAGTAACGGTATGCCCATATACTGGAATATGTCATAGTTACTGAAATGATGTTTATGGAAAATTTATAGTAACATGGGAAGTGCTCATGCTACCATGTTAAATGAAAAACTAAGGACACAAAAGTGTTTATTCTGTACAATTACCATGATGTATGATACACCATGGATAGAATTCAGGGTGGCTGAAACTTGCCTGGGGATAAAGAAATTACATCTTTATTTTCACTAACCTCTCAGTGATCTTTCTTCTGGATTTTTCTTGTAGTAAAATACACATAAATTTTAACCATTGTTAAGTATACAGTTCAGTGGCATTAAGTGCATTCCCACTGGTATGCAACAGTCACCGGCATCCATCTGCAGACTGAAATTTAACCTCTCCTTCAATTATGAATGTAGTTAAGAGCCACAGTAATTAGCAGTGCCGGCGACTCTGTCACCAATAGGAATCAAAGCTCTTTTCACGTCATGTGACAGTGGTTGCAGGTACATCGAACTATTGTTCATGCTCCTCCCAGCTTTGAAATTAGGTAGCTAGAACTGCCCTCGAGTCATTATTTAACATAAAACTATTACATTACAAATCTGTTTCAAAATATTTTGCTAACCACATTTAAATATAAAAGTTTGGGAGTTCCCTGATGGTGTAGTGGCTTAGGGTTTCAGCGTTGGCGCTGTCAGCGCTGCGGCCTGGGTTCAATTCCCAGTCAGGGAACTACCCACATACCAAAAAGCAAAAAAAAAAAAAAAAAAAAAAGTTTTCCTTTGTAATCCTACGTATTTTACTTCGTGTATTTAAAAAAACATCATTTGGAGAAGGAATTGATAGGTTTCACCAGACCACCAAAGGGGTTCACAAGACAAAAAAAAACCAAAAAAACAAAAATGAAGAAACCATCAGCAGATGTGTTCCTGACAGATGGAGTAATTAAAGTATTACTGCCCTCAACATATAATAATGGATTTACCGACGGGTGTCTGATTCTCTACAACTGTTCTGTTGATGACAGGGCCTAGGAGAATATGACACCACATCTACCTGCATCTCTCAACATTCATTGTGCATTTGGCCGTTAGAATAATCCTGTTTGTATCTAGCCTTTAGAAAACGATGTTGGATGGACCTCAAAAGACGTTCATAGTTAAATAGGAAGCGAATGGTGGAAAGAGTATGAGATTATCAGAGCAGATTTTAAGAAGAGGGGTGAGCCAACTTCACATTTCCAATCCTATTTTCCTAGTATACTTCTTTATTTGCATTTCACTAATCATCAGGCAAATGCAAATCAAAACCACAATGAGCTATCACCTTATACCTGTCAGAATGGCCATTATGGAAAAGACCAGGGGTACATGTTGGAGAGGGTGTGGAGAAAAGGGAACCCTCAGGTGCAGCCACTGTGCAAAACAGTTTGGAGGTTCCTCAAAAAATTTAAAAACGGAATTACCGTAGGAAAGTCTGGAGAGCCATACAATCTGAAAAACAGAGGCACTGCTGGCCGAGTTGTTCCAGACGGCGCTCATGTATATAACAATATTCACATAATTATTCAGCCATAACAAAGAAGGAAGTTTTGCCATTTGTGACAACATAGATGGAACTTGAGGGCATTATGGTAAGTGAGATAAGAAAGACAAATACTGTATGATCTCACTTATATGTGGAAGGCTAACAAAAAAGCCAAAACAAAACAAAACAAGCTCACAGACACAGAGAACAGATCGTAGGTGGCCAGAGGCAACGGTTGGGGGTGAGCAAAATGGGTGAATGGGGTAAAGAGGTACTCCAGTTATGATATAAATAAGTCCTGGGGATGCAATGTACAGTATGGTGACTATGGTTAATAATACTGCATTATATATTTGCAAGTTGCAAAGAGAGATCTTAAAAGTCCTCATTCCAAGAAAAAAACTTGTAGCTATGTATGGTGACAGATGTTAACCAGATTTATTGTGATCATTTTGCAATATATACAAATGTAGAATCATTAGGTTGTACACCTGAAGCTAATGTTACATGTCAGTTATACCTCAGTAAAAGAGTAATTTTTTGGAATCGGGTATGGTGTTGGGCCCAGTATTCTCTGCATATAAGATTTTCTTTTCCACAAGTCCAAGCCTCCCATAATTTTCAAATGAAAGAGCTCTCTAATGCTGAAAGACATCTACCCTCTCTGCTTTTTCTGAGAGCCCCTACTTACCCCTAGGAGGTCCACAGATGTGGGTTCCAGCGGTCTATGGACCCAAATTGGCAATGGCTGATCAGCCAAGGGTAGAGATCTGACCCAAGCCAAGCCAATCAGATTCTCTCTTCTGGGAATTTGGAACTGGGACCCAAAGTTACTCCCTGTGCTTTGACTTGTAGGCATGGAAACTTGGGGGCATAAGATGGGCATGTTTAGTGATACCCATGCCGATGCTGACAGATCAACCCAGGATGAGACGTGGGTGTGCAGAGAGGGGCAGAGACGCTTTATGAAGCTCAGCTGCACCTTCTGTATCCCCATATTATAGAAATCCCCTTTGGGCTGGGGTGGTCCATGAGGGACCCCAAATGCTAAGTTGAGACTTGGCCCCTATAGCACCCCACAAAGCAGCTCATGATGGTCTGAGGCCCTCTATTCCCAACTTAACTCTCATGTCCCACCAGTCCCTTCTGCAAAAAAGCAGGAAACAGTCACCTAACCAGCATACCTCGGGTCTGCCAATGCTTCTGCGTACCCGCGCTCCAACCCCTTCGGACTGCTCCCGGCTGAGCACCGAGAGGGTAACCCTCTTGGAGGACACCATGTCGAAGTCTGAAAAGAGTGTCTGACACTGAGCTGTAGTAGATGGAGGGCAAAAGGAGAGACAACAAAAAAAGAGAGGTCATTAAGTCCTAAGTCACATCCGAGGACTACATAATTAAGGGCATTAAAATCAGACTTGCCCAAAATACTAACAGCTACAATTTATTGATTGCTTACATGTATAAGACTTGGGTTAGGTGATTTAAACAGCAATCGTGATGGGGAACGTGTTTGAGTACTTATGAGGTGCCCAGTCCCTAATTATTTACAATTGTTATCTCCTGTGAACCTACAGCCACCTTCTACATTACAGGCGTGTGCAACCTGCAGCCCAGGACAGCTCTGAATGCAGCCCAACACAAATTCTTAAACATTATGAGATTTTTTTGCAACCTTTTTTCCTTAGCTCATCAGCTATCGTGTGAGTGTATTTTATGTGTGGCCCAAGACAGTTCTTTCAGTGCGGCCCAGGAAAGGCAAAAGGTTGGACACCGCTGTTCTACAAGGTTTTTAACAGCCTGGTGCGCACTTACTAAGTGTTCTTCATGAGCACTTTATTTGCTTTACATCCTTCAAACCTCTCGGCCACTCCGGACCCCACGCTGCCGCCGTGAGGCAGGTGCTACCAGTGAGGCTGAGAGAGGTTCATGTGGTGACATGGGGAACGAGAAAATCCAAGAGGTCTGTGACTCTCCAAAATGCGGAAGACCCCGACACTAAAAGGGATCTTTCAGAGTCATCAAATTCAAAGACCCACCTATTCCTGAAGTTCAGGGACAACTTCTCTGTCAAGAAATCTTTGTACTTTCTCCTGAAGTCTTCAAGTGCACAGGAACCTCATGGAGGAGGTGCCTTTGACATTGCATCCCGGATTTTCAGGACTGAGCTATACTCCTGCTTCATCATTCAAAACTGTTTCCTCCTGTGAGTCTAAGTTGTACTCAGTGGAACGTCCCAGAACAAGTATAATCAGTCCCTTTTCCATTTCAAATGCTTGCAGAAATGGAAAAGGGACTAAAGTTCTCCTTAAAAACGAAACCTAATCCATTTCTTCAAAGAGTCCTACTCAAACCAAGAGAGATGCTTTAGCAAGAAGCACAGACGCTGGAGCCAGGCGGCCTGGGTACCTGCTGTGTGACCCGAGGCCAACTGCTAAGCCTGTGGCTCCTCAGTTTTTCCATCTGTAAAACAGGGATAATAAGACTGCCCACCTCAAAAGAGTGTCCTCAGCAGCTGTTATTCAGAACACTCTACTGGGCAATGCCCTGCAGTCCGTCGAGGCCCACCGAAGATGTGCCCTCCCAGGAGCAGGCAATCAATACTCCCTGGGTGCTGGACTGTGGGGCACAGAGATGAGCTCAAGCCTCACAGCCATAAGGGACTGCCATCACCTACGTACAAGCAACTCGGATGTGGATCACGTCCACACGGACTCTCTCTGGGTCCCTCCAGACTCATACAATTCAGTGCTATGCACGCGAGGACCGGACTGCGCACGTCCCGAGCGCCAGCCTTGCAGAAAGAAAAGCCGCCGACCACTTTCAGCGAACTGCAGAGGACGGCTAAGCCTCTCCGCTCATCATCTCCCTTGGAGACTCCCCCAGGCGTCTAAAGCGCGCTGCGGACGGCGGGGTGCTGCTCCCCATGCCCTGCGCCTCCCCGCCCCCCCTACCCCGCGGGCGCCTGGGTACTCACGCGGCGGCGGCTGGAGCCCGTGCGGCGGTGCGGGCGCGGGCGGCGAGCGCAGGGAGGCGGCGGGAGGGCGCGGGGCAGCCGCCTCACCGTGACTCAGCGCTTCGCCGTTGGCCCCAGGGAGGTGGGGGGCGGGGGGCCCTGGGCTCCGGCGGCACTCCCGACGGACCCAGAGCCGTGCGGATCCTCTCGCTCCGCCCTCCCCTCTCCCCCGCCTGCTCCGCCGCCCTTTGGCTGATGCGCCCCCGCCCGTCCCGCCGGGAGAGACGCGCCCCGGGTCTGGGCGAGGGCCGCGCTGGGCCCCGAGAGAGGTGTGTGGGCCCCTCAGGTGCTCTGCTCAGGGTCGGGGGTCGCAGCTGGACTCCGTCGGAAACCCGGCTTTAATTGGAGTCCACTTGTCAGGCCCGCTGAGCCTGCCTCCGTGTTGGGACCTGCCTCTATCACTTTGTCAGCTAGCTATGTGACCTTGGGCAGGTGGCTCAGCCTCTCTGTGCCTCCGCTGGTCCCCTGCAAAATGGAATGGTGATAATAATGTCATACATCCTCCCCCGTAGGGCTGTGGTGAAAATTAAATGAGCTTGGCAGGTCCTAAGCACTACACAAGCGTTTGTTACAGAAATAAATCGCCAGGACGTTTGCCCCTAGGAGTACAGTGAGGGGAGGGCCTGGAGAGTTTGCCCAGGGCAGTCCCTGAGGGACTGAGTTCATTGCTGGGATTCTTAGCCAAAGCTGCCTTTTCTGTCCTCTAAACCCCAGAAGCGGCTGTGGCTGTTTCAAAAAACCTTAATTATGGAAAAAAAAACCCCGTAATTATGGATACTGAAATGTGAATTTCATATGATTGTCACTTTTCACGAAATGTTATTCCTCTTGTGATTTTTTTAAATTTCTACCGCTTAAAAACGTAAACACCATTCTTAGCTCACGAGGTAGCGGCCAGCTGGGCTGCAGGCCTAGCTTGCAGACCTCTGCTCTAAAAGTGATGGGTGAGAGAGGAGCAAGGACCTTCCCCTGGATGCTTTCTTTATGCCTCAGTGGGACTCAGAAGCCCCTCCCCACCTTACTTAGGTAATTCAAGGCTAAATGAAATAATACACATGAGCATTGAAATTTCCATGAAACAATCAAGTATTGTGGCTTATCCCGTCATTATACGGACTTCAGCAACTGTCCCCGAGTCAGGTAGAAGTGGGGGCTCTGTGGCACTCTGTGGTCTTTCATAAATGCCTCTGCCCTCCTTACCAAAAGAGTTCAACATCTAGCCAATTGCCTGAGCCTGCAACTCAAGCTCTGCCCTCGCTCTTTTGCCTGGAAATCCTGGGGACTCTGCTCCTGACATCTCTCAAACACACCCAGTCCTTCCCGTTTTGAGGACCACCATCCATCTTCTCTGATACCCAAACCCCTCTTCTTCCCTTCAGGCACCCCACTGGCCCATCCATTCTCCAAGTTACAGAGAAACGAAATAACCACCTAAAACCTTCATTGCCCTCGAGAGAAAGTCCTGGCATGTCATTAATCTGGCCTCCCCCTCAAAATGCTGACACTGGTTCAAGGACACATGCATACCCACAGGCACCCCCTCTTTCCACCACCTTGAACTTCTTTTAGGCTCTGGGATGTCCCTTCTCTCTTTTGTTGGCTTGCTGGGCCTTTTTCTCTGGAACTTTCTCCTTGATCTGGCTTATCCTCATTCTTTCAGCCCTCTCAGTTGGTGTGTCACTCCTTCTGGGAAAACTTCCCTATCTGTCCCTTCAAGTCTGGGTCAGAGGTTTTGACATAGCAATCATTGCACCTACACGTTCTCGACCAGAGTCATTGTCTATCATCCTTTGGAAGACTCTACTTTCCTAAGATGACCCCCACAGAATTTCCCATCACACCTGTCTTCTTCTGCAATGCAACCTTGACACTCCCCTGATCACAAGTGGAGTTTCCTTCTCTTCCTCTTGAGCCTAGGCGGGGCTCGTGGCTGTTTTGACCAATGCAATACGGTGGAAGTGACACTGTGCCAATTCTAGGTGTGGTTCCGAAACGGCCTGGCAGCTTCTGTTTCCTGCTTCTTGAAAGCTAGCTGCTGTGTAAGAAGAGCAAGGACTTTGAGACCACCATTCTGAGCAAAGCCCACCCCACACGGAGAAGTCCTGAAGGAAGAAATGCTGTGTGAGGAAAGAGACGGAGGCCAAGGACACTGAGGCCCCAGACACAGAAATAAAGAAGCCATCTTGGCGGTGGATCCTCTAGCCCAGCGGTTCTCAACCTGTGGGTCACGACCCCTTTGGGGGTCAAACCACCCTTTCACAGGGGTCGCCTAAGACCATCGGAAAACACATGTGTAGGGAGCAGCTACCAATAATTTTATGGTTGGGGGTCACCACACCATGAGGAACTGTATTAAAGGGTCGCGGCATTAGGAAGGTTGAGAACCACTGTCTAGCCCCAGCTGACCGAGCTGGCACCACGTGGATAAGACACGAACACCCACCTGCATCCTTCCCACCTGCTGGCCCCACAGAATTGTGAACAAATAGAAATGCTTGTTTAAGCCACTGGGTTTTCAGGTGACTTGTTTCATGGTAATCGATAACTGGAAAATGTGCATGTATGGGGCAGAAGAGGCCAGGTGGACTTCAAAGCTCTCTGGGCTAAAGGAAAATTCTTACAACGATTTACCCTTTCCGAAAGTGGATGTCCATTTCAGTGTTATTAGCAATGCAACCAGCCGTCGGGCAAGATCACTAATGATGAAAGTGGACTTGAGAGATTAAATGTTGGATCTCATTGGCCATAGCACGAACCACCGGAGCTCAGGCGTCCTGTTACAAGTAGCACTTACAGGGACAGCTTCCCTGTACAAGAAACAGGAGAGAATGGCTTCACTGTACATTTGTACCCGCTTCCACACTGGGCTTGGGGAGGTTTTCAGCTTATCACCTTTTCAAAGCTTCCTCTGGGACTCAGAATGCCCTCCAACCTCCCAAACTGTAACAGAAGTGAGAGCTTCTTGTCTTTGACAAACCGGTCACTGGTCGAAGCTAAGTCCAAGGGCATGCATGGTCAAAGCAAGGCAGGAAGGTCTATTTGCAGACCCCTGAGGTTCGGGGTGGGGTGGGGAGGTGTAAAGGCGGGGGAGCAGGCGTAAAAGCTGGAAGACTTAATATGAGGCAAAGCAAAGGTGGGAAGGGACAAGTTTTCACACATGGAATATAGGGCATGTAACATTTCATTGTAGCGCGGCCCCCTGCACATGGGACTCTGAGCACTTTTCACACTGTCATTCGCTACCCAGCTGGAGATGTGGGCAGCCGGATACATGAGCATGTAAATAGGCCATGATTGCCTTTGCAACCCTGGGCAACATAAAGAAAGCTCCATGCTGCTATGGCCAAAGCCTTCCCTAAATGATTCCAAATAACACCATTACGATCTTTAAAGATGCCCACATTATCGGCATGTTTTATTTGGCCTCTTTTCCTCTTTACTCAAAAATGATATTTTCCTCCTCGGCATGACTCACTTTCTTCTCAAAGGTCTATTTCACAGCAATACATGGACATCTTATACATTTTATTATTTGCGATTTTTTTCTCCTCCAGGCAGTTAACTCAAAAATTCCTTCCTGCAGATTGGTCAGGATCTGGTCATGTGCCTCCCAGGGCCCTGTAGGTGCCATTCATTCACTGACAGATGTTTCTGGAATATTCCATATTTAAGGATTCAGACTCAGTGAACGCAGGAAATCCACTGGCTCCACCTCAGGAAGGACTTGATTTGTAAACATAGATGTGCTGGTGGTGGGGGGCATCCAAATATTAACATGTGCAGAAAAGATGGGTACATGTGACCCCTCCCCCGCCCCGTGTCCAGCCTCATGAGAGCAATCTGCACAGACCCAGGCTGTCCCATGGCCAGGGTTCTGGCCCAGCAGCTACCTGTGACGAACCACTGCACAGAATTCTTCACCGTGGTCCTCTCTGTCTTGCCCGTGGGCTTTTGGCAGCCTGCCAGACAAGATTCGCTTATGCCCTTGTCTTTTGAGTCCCAGAACTTTCCTAGAATTCATCACGAGCAAAACGCGCTCGGCCCCGAAGGCCGCTTCATCTCCGAACCAGGGAAAGAGGGAGATGTAGGTGAGCGATTGCCCCGATGTCTCCCTCGGTTACCCTGATAACCTGTCTCAGTTTTCAGCTTTTGGAAGGCTAGTGTCTTCTGACCCAATAAAGTCAGTTTCAAGATCCCAGTATTGGAGTTAAAAGAAAAGGCCAAAATGAAGTTGAACGCCATGGCATTTAGAATGAAGTGCACTGATGTCTGCGACTTACTGTGCACCCACAAAAACAACCATCATAATAGCAGTAGTAGGAGTGGTAGTAGTAATACCCAAAGCGGGGACCGATGGGTGGAGAGAGAGGTGGATAACTAGACAGATGACAAAGCAAAGGTACAGTGTACTTGTGGAGACTACATGGTACCGTGTGGGTGCTCACCACATAATTTTTTTTTTAACTTTTCTGTATTTTGAAATGTTTCACAATAAAATTTTGGGAAAAATTGACTTGGATCTAAGGGGGAATCGTGGCTGGAAGGGGTGCATAAAGCTATCCCCTTTTCCCACCTCTTTTGCTTCTAACTCAGGCAGCTGGGACACGGTAGCATTCAGTAAATGTCTGTTGAAGTGAAATGTTGAACTAAATTTCAAGCGACTCGGTCACTTCCACAGCTGGCAGGGGTCTTCTAGAGCACGAGTTGACCCAACTTGTCCTGTGAAGGCCGTATGGTAAACACTCGAGACGTGCAGGCAGACGGTCTCCGTCACGGCTGCTCAGCTCTGCCCTTGTAGGATGAAAGCAGCCCCATGCAACCCGTAAGCGAACGGCCCCGCCGTGTGCTGATACAGTTTATTTACCCAAAGCAGGTGGTAGCAACAATTTGCCCACCCCACTTAGACCCCAAATCCTTACCCTGCACTAAAAACTAGGGACACAAATGACAAAATGCCAACGTGCCACGTAAAGATGTCATAGATGTCAGGAAATGTTGTAACAAAACAAAACAACAAACCTTTTTGTGTCCACCTCCGTGCTCCACTCACCCAACTCCCTTCATGAAGATCAAGGCTACTGTATTCCACCCTAGAACCGGAAGTCTAACACGCAAGCGTCCTTAGGAGAGGTGATGCATCAATCTTCGATGCCAGTCAATACCAATGATTTTAAGGGGCTAAGTGCCAGGGGACAAGAGGACAAGTAGAGCAGAATAAAGGCGACTGGGAGCATGGGTTGAGTGAGGCATTGGCATTAAACAGGGGGTCCAAGTCGAGCTCAGCAGGAAGATGCCACCTGAAGCAGAGCCTGCAGATGAGATGAACCAGGCAGATGTGTGTTACAGCTTGCCAGGTAGAGGAAGGCACCCATGCAAAGGCCCTGGGGGATGGCGCTCAGAATATTGTAGGAGTAGCAAAGAGGCCAGTTTTAGGAGAAGCAACGTGAGGTAGAAGAATTATGATGTAATAGAGACGGTGCTAGGCGACCGGGAGCTGGGGGCACAGGGAAGTTCAGACCAGAGGAGTGGCAGGAGTTGACTTACATTTAGAAAAATCACGCTGACTGTCAATGGAGAATAGACTGCAGGGAACAAGAGTGGGAGCAGGGGGGGCCATCAGGAGGGAAGTGCGATACGAGGGCTGTCAGGGAAAACCTCCAGCCATAAACGCCTCTATTTTTCACGTGACATGGCTGGAGACACTCTGGACAGCCTTTGTATTCCGGGGGAGGGATGGTAGCAACTTAGACCCGGTGGTAGCAGTAGAGGTGGTGATAAGTGGCCACATGTGGGCTGTATTTTAAAGATACAACTAACCACATTTCAAGAGGGATTGGATATTGAGTACAAAGGGAGGGTAAAAGTCAGGGGCGATTCCACATTCCTTGGCCTGAGCAACTGGAAGGGTAGTTTCTGCTAGTGGAGAAGGGGAAGGTTGTAGGAGAGACTAGTTTGAGGGGTTAGTCAGGAGGGCAGCTTTGGACATGTGAACTTTGACATGTCTATTAGATAGTCCACGTGTAGGTGCACAAGTTGACTGTCACATACAAACCTGGAATTCAAGGGAGAGGATCTGGCTGGAAATTGGAATCATAAGCACGTAGTCTTTGAAGTCGTGAGTCAAATGAATTTTTAAAAGTGAGAGAAAATACAGAGATAAGTGAAAAACTCTCTCTCTCTCTCTCTCTCTCTCTCTCTCTCTCTCTCACACACACACACACACACACACACACACACACACAAATGGGTCCTATCAGATTCTTTCTTATTCTAAAAATATAAACAGGACAACTCCTGAGTGAACAAGCTTACTTACATCATGACGTCAAATGACCACCACGCCGCATCCCTACAGAAGCTTGTTGCTTGCATGAACGAGCTTTAGCGAAAACTCCTAAGGGTCCCACTGGGTAGAGGTGACAACACAGACTAGAATCCGAGCACATCATTTCCATCATCGAAACAGCAGGTTGCCATAACAAGTTAGAATTCAACTAAAGACACGGGAAATACAGAGCCCAAGGAAGGCTCAGGACGAGTGGCAGAGGAAATAAATGAAAAGAATAAGTAACTACATCTGTGACATTCTGGCTCAGAGGAAACCACTCGTCCCCGCGGCCCTTGTGTGTTTTAAGGCCCAAGAGGGGATCGGAATTCCAAGAGATTGTGCCCAGGTGTTTCCAGGGTTCTACCACTTCCTCCCTTCCCTCCCCTCCACTGGCTTTTCATTCTAGAATGGATCTCTGCCATGCTACCATGCTTAAACAGCAGAACCTATACAAGCTGCCCTGTGGGAAAGGACATTAACTAGCGGGACGCAGAGTTCATTTATTTGGCCAGGTGGCTGTGCCTCCGTCACTCTGCTCCACCGCGGTTTCTCAAATGACTGCCAACTTGATTCCCTAGAGGATGGAGAGCGATTTGGAATCCATCAGTGACTTACCTGCTGTCAGGGTATAATCTCTCCTTTTTTGAAAGGACTCTTTGCCCTTTCCCAAAACCCGGTCTCAAAAAGAAATATTAAAAACCTCTCTGCAAGTGATTTTCCACACACTCTAATTAAACCTTCGCTTGGGATTGTTCCGCCACTAGACATAAGCCCCCTGGAGATGTGGGCTGCCTCTGGCCCATTTACTCCTACTGTGTCTCCAGCCCCTAACAGAACGCTTAGCACATAGAAGGTTCTCAATAAGACGTGACTCACTGAATGGATGAATACAAGTGACGCTAATCTTGTGTCGGTGTGGAAGAATACTTCTTTGAAAGTTAGTAGCTTCGTTCTCCTCTGCCAACCCAAGATGTCATCACACTGTAGGTGTTTACAAAGAAGTTAAAGTAGGCAATGATTTAACGGTGTCCAATGTTGGGGCTTCCCTGGGCCACATTGGAAGAAGAAGAATTGTCTTGGGCCACACATAAACTACACTAACACTAATGATAGCTGATGAGCTAAAAAAGGTACTTGCATTATTTTCATAATGTTTTAAGAAAGTTTATGAATTTGCATTGGGCTGCATTCAAAGCCGTCCTGGGCCGCATGCGGCCCATGGGCCGTGGGTTGAACAAGCCTGATTTGTAAGTTAACGCAGTGTGCCAATGCACGCCAAAAGGATAATTCATTTTCTCAGCGATTGTAGCAGAGCCTAAAATAAGTCATTAGATTTATAACATATGACCAACCGGCATGCACCAGAAAAAAAGGGCAAAGAGAGTACAGCCAAAGCTATGATGTTGTCATAATGATGTCCAGTGACAATCACACTTTTTCATTGCAATCCCAGTGCGTGGTACATTAGCAAAACTGATCTTGCTTGCGTTTCTGGATTTCTGAATAATCTAAGCCATGGAAATGTGCTCCTTTTCAGTCATATTAACTGTCCTTCTCTCTCGTATGTTCTCCGCCTCCCTTGGTCCAGGGTTGAGATGAAGTTTTCATTGCCAATTCTCTGCGCACTTTGGCGTTACCTCATGGTTTCCTGACTCATGTGAGAGAAGTCAGCGTCAGAAGTGGGGCTTTGCAGAGATGTTTTCTTGTCCTTTCCAGGGTCCAGCACAATAAACAAAGGCAGGGTTATCACATGTACCCGGGAGCTGCCTGGGAAAAGCAGGAGCTGGAGTTTATCAAACTTGGAACCTTTGTGAAATATGCTTTTGTCTCCGTTTTTGTTGCATTCAATCACATCAACAAGTGTTGGCTAAGTGTTGAGCGTGGTTTCCTGTGGGATTGTGTAAGGCCTTGCAGGACAATAAACGTTTTGGGGGCACTGAGTAATGTAGCCATTTCTGAGCCAGCAGCCGGGAGAATGTGAGACAGTTTGCTGCTGCAGGAGCACACCCACCTCAGCCGCGGCGGACCGGGCGGCGGAACCAGACCAAATGGTGCGTTTACGTTTACGCGGCAAGCGGCTGAGCAATGGCATTTCGTACGGGGACGTGGGTTCGGATCGGGTGTCGTAGAGCCTGAAGTTCACCAATTTGGGGGAGCCCGCTTTAAGAAAAATACTACAAAATTGTGGATAGGAAATTGCCGGGGTTCCTCCATGCAATGTGGTGGCCTGCTGTATAGCGTTTAACTGAAAAGCCCACCCTGCTCCGGAAGCCGCCCGTTGTGTGTACAGCGTCCTCAGGTGGGCCTGGCTTTGTGTCGTTTCCTCTGCTGACTTTCTCCTCCCGGTGCTGTAGGCATTGCCCTTCCATGACTTTCCATATTGGCTTCAGCCCTGCGTGCGAAAGGCACCGAAATGTTAGTCATGCCTTCCCTCCCCTCTGTGTCCACGATGTTGTTTTAGCTGCAGGCATTTGCTCTGAAGTCTGCCTGACTCGGAGGCTTAGAGGTGCTTCCCAGGGAGATAGAAATAGGGGAGGGAGGCGAAGCGTGCAGCCGCACCCCGTCCACGCCACTTTGAAGTTCTTGCGGGCCATGAGGATTTCACGGGCCTCCCAAAGCATCGCTGCTGCGCTGTAATGCGGCCGGGGTCTGTGCTTTCCCCACTCTCCTCTGCACACGGGTCTCGGCAAAATGCAGCTTCCGAAGCGGCAGGTCTGGGGAGGCCCGAGACTCCGCGCTTCTAACACGCTCCCAGGCCTACACTCTCAGTAACACACACATAGTGGTGGAGAAGGGATCTGGTGGCACAGATACAACCAATAAGGGCCTGGCTCAGCCGGATTTTAAGGTCACCAGCTCCAGGGTTGAAAGCTTGTGACAGACCTACGGAGCAGGTGCTTGTTGCCCAGAGACTCCCCGGGCAGACTTCCTGCCTCCTGTTAACCTCCTAGCCCCAGGAGCCGGGGGCACGGGGGTGAGGACTGACTTTTGTTATCTGAGGGTCATTTCATATTTTACCTTCGCTGTGGTCTTTTTAAAACTTTGCCTACGGAGTAAGGCGTACAGGCTTCTGGAATATGTACTCGGGAGCTAGGCCTCGCACCACCATTTTCTCAGGCCTCCTCCTCACACTGAGAGGTGGTTACTGTTTGAGTCCCCTGGCGGATGGGGAAGCTGAGGTTTAGCAGGGTTAAGTAACAGGCCAGGTTGCATGGAGACAGAGAAGGGATTTGAACCCAGCGAAGCCTGGTGCTTTTGCACACACCTACCTGCATCCCCTAAGCACTGCGACGTGTTAAACTAACTCAGCATCAGGTATTAGGACATGGGTTTATCACTTTTTGGTTTGTTTTTGTTTTGTTTTTTTTCCTGAGGAAGGTGCCCAGAGGATTATCCTGGGCAAAGGGGAGGGAGCTGAAGGAAAGAGGTGGCTGAAAAGAAGGAAGGGCTTAGGAAAGTTCTGTGGGCTTCTGACATGAATGTCAGACCAAGTTTCTAAAGCAAAGTCTAGCTCCAACGAGAATGGTGTCGGAACCCCCACCTTCTTTATGCAAGTATGGCCTCCCCCAAATGTCCGCCTTTCATACATTCACTTTGGAGCAATTAAGGTGTGGTGTCTCAAAATGCTGAGAACTTGAGTGTCTAAGTTAAAGGATTTCTGTCCCTGTCATGCCGAGACGAATCCAACTTTCCTGTTCTGCATGACAAGGCTGCAGTGTGTGTAGCCGAACACCTAGATCTCTTTTCATCTATTTCTTGCCATGATGGTGAGGACAGTGCCCCAAGCACGACACCAGAGATCTGGCTCCCTAGGCCGTGTTTCTCAGGTCACAGCTTCATGCTTCTGGCTAAGTCACTCTGGCATCTGGGGCTCAGTTACTGCATCCATAAAATGACTCCTGGGGTTCCTACAAACTGTGACGCCCTAACTCCTGGGGTTCCTACAAACTGTGACGTCCTACGGCTGCCTTCCAACATTCAGGGGAGAGCCTTCTGTGACCAGGAGGGCTACACGGCTGGCAGGTCATTCCCTAACATGAGCGTCATAGTCAAGAGTATGGGTTGGGGACTCAGAGTGACTGGATTCAACTCCTAGCTCTACCACCCTAGCAGTGTGGCCCGGGCCATTTACTGCCTGACCCAGCTTCAGCAGCTAGAAGCAGGGGATGAGCTTGCAGCCCACCCCAGGGGTGACTTCGTCACAACTTTCCCCGTAGGATGAGGGTATTACAGCCCGCCTCATAGGGTGGCTGTGTACCCCATAGCGTGGGGGTGGGGTCATGACCTACCCAAATGGGTGGTTGCGACCAGTGAATAAAAGCATGTTTTTAAGGTGCTTTATATAGTGCCTGGCACGTGGCCGTCCTCCTTAAAGGATAGGAAGGGGGATTACTTATCACCCGTAGCCCTCCAGGTCCAATTTTAAGGCCCTCCCTTCGTGACATCTTTCTTCATTACCTTCAGCAAACAAAGACTTGTCCCTCCCCGGGCCCTCTGGCGCAAAGACAACAGCCTCTGCCGGAGCACTTGCTGCCTTCCACCCTCTCCCCTCGTAGTCGCAACCCGGTGCCCGCGGTGTGCCGAGTATTTTCACGAAAGGGTTTCCATTTAGGTCACGTGCATGACACGGACTCTGTCCGTGTCAAACGGGACGTCCGGCCGGCCTCCTGACACCTTGAATGGAGCCCGGGGAGACGAGGCTGGCCACGCGTGCCGTTTGAGACGGGACAGGGCTGTTGTCGTCTGTCCCCTTTAAAACGGGGCGTCTGGTCCGCCTACCCATCAAATTAAAGCGCTCTTACCCATCTCATTTTACAGATCACAAAACGAAAGTGTAACGCGCGAGAGAGGCTTGGTCAGGGTGCCACAGCTCACAAATGACAGTCCTGTCACCTCCTCCAAGCCTTCTGAGTTTTTCCACCACAGCAACTTGGCATATTAATTAGCTGTGACACCTAGCTCTCATGCCTGTTCGGTGTCACTCAGGGCCCCCGGGAGGCTCCAAATCAAGTGTGCTAAATGGACCTGCAGAGGGGACCTCCTTCCCCTCCTGATATCAGTTCCTCTTAAACGCTAAGGAACCCGAGGGTTTCCAAGTCACGTTAATCCAACAGGTGCCCTTTACGTATGTTACAGGGCACACGGTGTTTGCTGGCTTCCTTATAAAAAATACTATACTGATTGCTGCCAGCTTTTACTTATTTATTTTTTGCCTCCCCTGTGTTTTAGTCTCTTTCTGGTTTCACGCGCTTATGGAAATAGGCAGCCCGGGCTATTTGGTAAGCAAATGAACGTGTCCATTCTGCGGAGGTGACAATATGAGTGTGCAGCTAAGTCCCAGCAGCACCGCACTGGAGTCAGGTTTCCGGTTCACAGTGACTGGCTTTGGGATCTCACTTTATTTTGAAAACTTGGGTTGTTTTGTTTTGTTTTCTTTTGACCTTTCCAACTGAATTTTCCTTAAATAAGGGTAGGCAGAGTTGACTTTGCTAGTTCTTGAACAGGCATTTGAGTCAACAGTGGTACCTGCGCCCTGTTGATATCCTAATACAAAGGGAGAGACATTACGTTTCAAAAAATCAGTCATCACTGATGATCACCTCCTATATACCAGGGGAGACCACAGAAATGCCTTCAATTTAGAATCCAGGCTCATGGAGGACAAGACAGAAATACAAGGAAGGGACAGAAGCAAACAGGAGAACAGCAGGTCCAAACCTGAGCAGGAACCAGGTTCTATTACTACAAGAAACTGATCTGCAGATGACAAAAGTGTGAGTCATCTCAACGGGATTCTTCGAGCTTGTTAGGAAGCGTGACAGTCCAGCTTAGGGAGAGGAACTTTGAAGGACTTCAAAGGCGTGCGGCTCCGAGTGTGCGTCTGCATGGCCAGCAGATTACAGAGCCACAGGCACCGTGTGGGAGCTCAGTTTCATCAAAAGAAACACATGCACGTATATATTTTTAAAATCTAAAGGTATGTTCACCAAAATCTTAACAGGTTTTTTTTCCTTTTGCTTGTCTATGGTTCTTGGTTTTATAGAATAAACATATCACATGTGATTTTTAAATGAGCTTTTAAAAGGCCAAAAAAAAATTACAAAGGGCAGGATTTGAGAATGGACGATTTTGTTGAAATCTGACAAATGACATTGCTTCAGAGACAACAACATGTAAAAATCCTTGGGGATGAGAGAATGTGTTTGTTCTTTCCTTTAGTAGACAAAAGCAACTTTGTGAATTTCATTTGTCAGTGGTTTCTGTGACTCACCATATGAATTCTTTTTTAGGTAAAATTCCCCCCCAACCCACCCCCCCAAAAAAACAACTCTGATGTGATGAATGTGAAAGTTCTACAAACAGAAAACTGTGTGCATCATTGCATGGTACTAGGAAAGGAAAGGCTGTGTTTTACCTTGGACACTGGGATTTGCATTTTTAAAATAGTGTTCTTCATGTTACAAACTGACTCAGCATCTGAAAAGAAATTTTTGAAAAGGAAACTTTCTATTCCACTAACCAGATCGATTTAACTAGCACTCTGCTTTGAGGCGTTCTAGATTAGCTGTGGATATAAAAGACGTTTGACAAGAGTTTTCACAATTTTCTCTTTTTTACTAGGTTAATCAATTTCTTTTAATGTAGAGATGTAAAAGGCAAACATGCCCTACAAGTATGCCCAAAAGGGGACTTTAACTATAATAACAAATAGTAGACCTTCCCAACGTTGTTTCAACACATCTTCAAGCAAATGCTCTTCCGGCCATGGGCTCTGCGTGTAGAAAATAATCTTATCTGAGCAGGTGTATGCGCAGCGTTTATAATGGAGGCCAAGGTGAAGGACAGGTGTGCCGCCTGCCTTCCCAGGTCCTGCTGGGTTTACTGTACCCTGATCTCTGCCTGGTCTCTGAGTCCAGGGCAAAGAAACCAGTGACCATGGCGAACAGCACCCATTGTGTTCCAAGGACACCCATTCCACTTCCGTGAAAGAATGATTAATACACAGTACTTCTTCCAGAGGAAACAATATTCAAAGCAAAAAGTGACCAAAACTCTGCTTTATTAATATGTGATGGGTAAGATTTCTCTGACTTTTGCCTATAAATCAAGTGATGCCCCTAAAGAACATTTGAGGGGTTAATAAATGTCTTCTGGTCTGTGTAACTTAATAATAGAAGCTGAGTTACTTAAGTGGTGTGGTCTGTGGTATGTCAGGGGGGCAGCTGGCTGGGCCTGACTGTGGCTTGGTCAATGCCAAGCTGCGTTTCTTAGTCTTCCTTTCTTCCCACTCCCCTGCCATCATGGGCCCATCGTGCCCCTAGGCCAGTGAGAAGTGCCCGTTAGTGACCAGACAGGATCACTTGGAGTCTGCCTCTCTCCAGACACAGCAGTGCCCATGTGCTTCCTGATCCAGGGTGAGAAATATTATAGGATGCAAATACCTTCTTTTTAATGCACGACCCTGGCATAGCCAGGAGGAAATACGAGTGATCGTGCCTCAGAGCAGTAACTTTTGCACAGAGCTTGAGAGTTCAAGGTAAGGACGCACGCGCATACTTTGGCTCTCTCTAATGTCAGGTGAGTAAAGTTAATTACCTTTAGATTATCACTAAACAAAGAAAGATAGTGATTATTGGGCACCTGACTACTAATAATGATGTGATTTCACAAAGAAAAGAATGTAAGAAACTTGCTCTCTTGTGACCTAATGTTTAACACAACTTTTCATGATCAAACCTGACATCGGATTAGGGTTCAAACAAGTCTTACTAAACTAGAAAAATGAATGCATTTGTTTTCCAGAAAAACTTTTAAATTTTAATGTTTTACATGGTCTGGGAAGGAAAAGAGTGGTTTTAGTTTATTAAGTACCAATTCTTTTCAGTTCTTTAAGATCTCTCTTGACATCGATTTTAATGTTTTGTTCTCAGAAATATTGAAAAGGAAACCCAGGTGCTTTATGTTAAAGATTTGACCATGGTCAGGGCCTATGGGTATCAGTGACACCGATCTCAGAGTCTCACAGTGATTTGGATAATTTGGTCAAACAACTGTTCACTTTAATGGAGAGGAATTCAGCTGATTGATTACTTTAGATAGGGTGAACTGTCTGCAGTGGAACTTTTTAAAAGTTTTATTATATCCAATTCAATTCAATAGATGCCTGTAGAATGCTTAAGGAATAAAGGAGAATTTTGATAAGGGGCTCTAAAGGGTAAAGATGGTGAATTTATGCTCCAGAGGAGGAGATGGATAAAATGCATAAAAAGCTGCAAAAAGTAAACATAGTTATAAAAGTCAAAGCCAAAGCGATGGAAAAAAAACACAGGTGCGTGTGTATTTAAGAGCCTGCTTAGTGACTTTTCCTCTATAATCCTAAATCTGTCTAGGTTTTTAAAAATTAGAGTCTTTATATTATCCCAGGGTCTGCTGGAAGTCACTCTTTTTTTATGAGCCGGTAATCGACACCAAACCTTATATTACAAAATCATTAGCATGTAATTCCGTAAAAGAACAATATTTTAACAACTTATACAAGGGTGTTACTTCTGCTGGATCCTGTAGTTGAAGTAACATTAGGAAAGTAAAACAGAACCTAGCTAGATGCTGCAAACACTCATTTTAATTATTTTATTTAGGACGACAGTATGGATACAAAATCCATTCTAGAAGAACTTCTTCTCAAAAGGTCCCAGCAAAAGAAGAAAATGTCGCCAAATAATTACAAGGAGCGGCTTTTTGTTTTGACCAAAACAAACCTCTCCTACTACGAATATGACAAAATGGTGAGAGCCTATTTATTTCGGTGTTTTTATACTACTTATTTTTCTTACAGCGCTACAGAGCGCTTAATTATAATGGAGCAATATTAGGTTTCTTAGCTTACACAGTAAAGATCAACTTGCACTCACTTATCACATTGTCTTTTCTTCACCGAGGTATAATTAATTTAAGATAAAAGATATTAAAAACATGGGTGCACTTTAGTAAGGAATGTTGTGAACGACTTTTGAACAGTGGTTCTCAACTAAGGGTGATTCTGCCCCCCAGGAGACATTTGGCAGTGGCTGGGGACATTTTTGGTTGTCATAATTGCGGGGGGAGGGATCGTGTGCTACTGGCTTGTAGTGAGTCGAGGTCGGGGATGCCGCAAAGTATTTTATAATGCACAGGACAGAGCCTATCTCACAAATAGAGCTGCAGCTGAGATACCCTGTCTTAACACAATGCTGGAAATACGACTGTTCGATAGAGTTGAGAATTCTCTCACCGTAGAAATACTGTCATAAAAATTGCAACGAAATGAAGATGCTTTGTGGAGTTAAATATTGATTTTCCTGAGTAACCAGAGTATGCTAAGCACATGACAGGTGATCTGAAATGTGTTTATCAGACAAAAAACACTAAGTGCGGCTTGAAGCCTTGCCTTTAGAGGAGTGTGCGCGTTTGTCCCACGCCTGAAAAACAGATCCCGTTGCCGGTGCATTGTGACTCTTGCAGATGAATTGTAAGCTTCTCACGTGCCCATCCCGGCTTCTAATCTCCCTCCCAAACACAGCCTCAAGTTTATGCTTTTCTTCGTGCACCATTGCGCATCGCGCGAGGCATCTTACATTTGCTTTTTAATTCAGAAAAGAGGCAGCAGAAAAGGCTCGATCGACATTAATAAAATCAGATGTGTGGAGAAAGTCAGTCTGGAGGAGCAGACCCCCGTGGAGCGACAGTACCCGTTTCAGGTAAGTGTTGGGGTCGGGGGGCCGACAGCATTCCCCTGCATGGGTCGGTCTCCTTTGAATATTTTCTATTTTGAACTCAATATATCGGGGATCAATAAAGATGTTGCGAAATTATCCACGAAGACGATGACAAGGCTTAGAACTCCAGACAGGAGTTGGGAAGTTCGCTAACTTCCACCTTCCCACCCGCCTGCGGGAGGAGAAGAAAGGCGAGCGCCTCGGCCGACCGGCCTTGGACTCGGACAAGTTCCTTCCTCAGGCATTGCTGGCATCTCCCATGGGTTACAAGGCCCTAGGCACTCTCGAAGGAACACAACGCCATCCCTGTCCCCCAGGCACTTGCAGATCATTACTACTGCAGTGAGGGGGCATGTGAAGGCGGGGGTGGGGGGTGGGGGGTGGTGTCAGCCGAGTAGCCACGGTAGCCCAGGAGGGACAAGAAGCGTCACTCCGCACTCCGAGAGGCCGGGGAGGACGAGAACAATGAACCAGGAAGGGCAGCGAAACAAAAGAAACAGCAGACGGCGAGGCGCGGGGAAGCGACAGCTCCCAGCAGTCCTTCCCCTAAAGCAGCCCTGCGAGCGGGTCACAGAGGGCAGCCGGGAAGGTGGGCGGGGCCGCGCTGGAGGGCTCCGCGCAGCCGCTGTGAGTCTTCATTCTCCCCTGAAGTTTTTTGTTGGTTTTTTTTTTCATGTTTGCGATGGGGAGCTGCCTGCGGTACCCTTGGGGCATGGCTTGATCTAAGGCATGCCCTACCTTACTTCTGTCCTGAGTACGTCTTCATACCTGTGTGATCTAAAGGCAGACGGACAGCCCTCCCCATGTTCGGACGACTCAGTGCTAGTGTGAGGGGCCGTGGCCAGAAATGAAAAGAATGTCCTCGATTGCTGAACAATCTGTACTTCCCACTTTAAAAAAGATCTTTGGGCAGTTGGGAGAGACCCGGGGAGCGTGTGCTCGTGGAAGATGCTTCAAGTTCGTATCACGCGGGCATGGGGGACTCAAAAGAACACAGGTTTTGGAGCCCCACAGAGCTCCTAGCCACTGCTCATATTTCCATACTCAACCTCTGAGTCTTTTTGTTCACCTGCAAAATGGGCATACTGATGTGCCTTTCTTAGAGCTGAAATAGGATTGACATAATAAAGTATCTAGGTGAGAGCCCAGACACTAGTAGGTGTTTCATAAATGCTCTGTACTATCTACCCACAAAAGCTAAGTAAACCACAGGAGGATCTGGGAAAGGCGTTGTAATCTTCAAACTTAAACCAGTGTGTAAGGAATAGAAAATGACTTAGGCTGGGGATTCCTAGGGTGGGGCATGACCCAAGGAAACCGAGAGAGAGATTTTTAGCAGGTTGACAGACATACCCTTTTAAACGGGGCAGAAACAACAGTCCTATCCCATTTCAAAGGGTACATATGCTCAGCCTAGTCTCACTGGGGTAAATTTAAGGTGTCAGTAGGCTGACCATATGTACCCTTTGAAATGGAACAGTACCCTTATTTTCTGTCCCGTTTAAAATGGGACACCTGGTCAGCTTAATGTTTACCCAATATAAGCATGAACTGTATAATGATCAGAATATATAAAAAATGACAAGGATGGTATAGCAAAAGTAAAGAACATTCCGTGCCTGAAGACATTTTTAAGGTTAGAGAAGGTACACATTTTCCAACTGGCTGTAAAGAGAGTCATGCCCTGCGTAGGCGGATGGACCAGAACACTCCTGAGACACCTGTACTAGCTAATATTTTCTAATTTTCTAATTCTTCATGGTCCAGGGACTCCCTGCTGTAATCTTCCAAAGTGCAGTAGTGCCCGGGATAAAACAAATCATGAGGTGGAGAATAAAAAGAACTACATTTTTTCCCCACCTAATTCCAGAGTTAATGGATATTATATAAGCAAACTCAAGGTTTCTTTTGGATAACAAAACATGAGTGAACTATGATGCAATTAAATCTAAAAGCACCAAATCTTTGCATTTCCAGATTGTCTACAAAGACGGGCTTCTCTATGTCTATGCGTCAAATGAAGAGAGCCGAAGTCAGTGGTTGAAAGCATTACAAAACGGTAAATTTTTTAAAAAGTCATAAAAGGGAGTCAGTGGTTGAGTTCTTCTGAGACTTTAGTGGAGGAAAGATACGACCGACCGTAAAAGGACCCAATGCCAAGAGAGAATCTACTGATTTTCCTACCAACCTCAGAGAATGCGCCATGCTCATACTCAGTTTGCATTCTCATTGTTACATAGGGGGCCTGGGGATCAGGTTCCCTTTCCTGCTCTGCACAGAGGTGGCTATTGTACCTTCCCAGCAACAGGGAGGAAGCCAGGCCACCTGCTCCCCACCCACGGTGCTTGCCTTCACCAGGGCAAAGTCTAGATCCTTGCGAGGCTGTGTCAGGTTCTGGAGCCACCGCACTTGGGATGTCTATAGAAAGTTATGGCTAATACTTATTAAGCACTTATTTGCCGGCTACTGTGTCAAGTACTTATGAAACATTTTCTTGAGTAAACCCTTTTGACAACTCTATGGAACTCTATTCTCCAGTGTTTTAGATAGGTGACGTAAAGAGACATGGCCAATGTCACATACCTAATAGTGGAGAACTCATAACTCAGTTACCCAAATCCAACTTTTTACCCAGTGCAGTATAAATGCTAGGCTCTGGGGAAAGCTGAATAAACTTAGCTTCTTTTGTTTTCTGTGATATCTGTAATAATTTTCCTTCAATTCCCATGAATATTTGGTTAAAAAAAAAGTTTTTAATGTCAGCCTTTTCAGGTAAGCTGAGCTGAGTTAAACTAAGGGAATGCTGTTACTGAAGCCTACTGTTCATTGAACACCAACTCTGCTGGATGCTTTCCATACATTTTCTCTTATCCTTTCAATGACCCAGGGAAGTATTTATTATCACCTCCATACCCTTCCTTGGGTCCAGGTCGCAAAGGAGGAGCAGAATGCCGCTGGGATCAAAAGAAGAAATCCTCAAGATAAATATAAAGTCAAGAAGGAAAGAGTTGAAACCACACGGAGAGCCAGGCCTCCCCACCTGGAGACCCTTCTTGAACTATTCTCTACTGAGTCCTTGTAGTTCTCTCTGCTGTGTTTCAAGAGAGGCTAGTTTGCTATAGACACAGTATTACACCCCCAGTAATAGAATATCATCTCTTGGGATTCCTTTGCTCTATTCCCATGGGTTTTAAAATATGTACATATTCCTGGAAAAGTAGCTCCATAAACTAGTAACCCCTAGTATAAATGGGTCAGTCGTGAGAAAGAAAAAAGAGATGAGAAACTCTTGTAGATCAAATGCTAAATAGCTAAATGCCCTGCGTGATTCTGGACTGCATCCTCGGGCAGAAGACAATGAGTGATGATAAAGGGTACTACTGGAAACAGGAAACAATGCATGTGAAGAACACATGAAGTCTGATAAATTTACTGAATTTCATCATTGTGTTTTGGTTATATAAGGGAGTGTCCCTGTTAACAGAAGTTACATGCTGAAGTATTTATGGGTGACATTATGCAGGTCAAAGTATCTGTAACTTATTCTCACATGTGAAGCAAAATACAACAATGATAAAAATATAATAACAATATGTACGTCTGAAAGTAAATGTGGCCAACACTTAAAAACTGGTGAATCTGGGTAAAGGGTATATGGACATTCATTGTACTATCCTTGCAATTTTTCCGTACATTTTAAATGTCTCAGAATAAAAAGTGGGAGGAATATATATGTTTATTAGAAACTTCTTTGCTTTTTGCTAAGATCTAGTCCTCCCTCCAACCTCTTTCTGGCACGAGGGAACACCGAACGAGCCCACTACCTTCCTTTATGGATGCGTTTCTAAAATCCTAACGCCGGGCCGATCTGTACATGCATTTTCTACGAGTTGTTTTTTTTTTTTAAGACTGACATAAGTCATTGTGTTGTTCTCACTATATCCATGATTAGACTTTTCTTTGTGCCTTTTCGACTTCTAAGTGAAAGACTCATATCCTTTGGGAGCCATTTGCTCTTGCCCTGGTTGCTGGCAAAAGTAGGTTTTCATTGTTTTGGGATAACAGTGCTTACTGAATGTGTTTCTTCTCTTGGGCCAATGTTTGCTCACGATGTGTTCTTTTCCTGCCTGTTCCCCAGAGATAAGGGGCAACCCCCAGCTGCTGATCAAGTACCACAGTGGGTTCTTCGTGGATGGGAAGTTCTTGTGCTGCCAACAGAGTTGCAAAGCGGCCCCTGGATGTACCCTCTGGGAAGCATGTAATGTGACCCCTATCTTGGGTGGCCCCTGGGGGGACGGTGCCCCATGAGGCCAATCTGCCACATGCCAAGGAAAACAAGAGGTGCCAGATTGTTTGGCATCATGAAATTCCAGCCTCAAAGACACTACCTGGCCAATGAAGTCTCCTTCTAGGGTTAACTGAGTCACCTTTAGTAAAATAATGATAATATTAACATCTGCCATGCTTTTCCTTCATTAGAAATATTTTTAAAATTTGAATCATGAACAAGCCAGGAGCTGTTTATTCCCTCTCATTATTCTTCCTGGTTTAAGATAAACTCCAAACAAGCAGAATGTGGTGAACAAATCACCACGGTTCACAAACTGAAACCATAAACTGAAGAAACCAACATTATTTTAAAACATGTCAAAGGATACAATTTAAGTAACAGTTTGAATCACCATCTATTATATAAACGAATAACGGATGGCCAAGATTTAAAAGATGTATTTAAGTGGTTTGCCATGCTGTGTGTGTTTGTTGGTTTCTTAATAACATCAGCGAAGGGTTTGCTTTAAAAGTGCAACCAGACTCGATCTGGAGTTACATTCGTAGGGAAATCTGCCCGAGACATTGACCCAGGGACAGAAAAGAAAGCCCGCTGCGTGGTCTGGAGGGGACAGTGGAGGGAAGGAGTTACCTTATTTTCTGCTTGTCCCTTTGAATCCCATTCCTTTACCGGGACACTGAGGCAGCGTTACATATTTTAGAAGTTTCTCATTGTTGAATGGCATGAAGTTGTAGATCAATAAAAAGGAGAACTGATTTTGGTTACAGTTTTATCAGCCTGGAAAAAAAAATATGCTCGTATTACAATGACTTTGAAGAATTGAATGAGATCAGTTACGTGATAATGCTTCCTCAACTGTAAACCCACAGACACGTGAAATATTATCCCACTTCACTTCCTAAGAGTATTGACAATTGTGTTAATGTGACTGCTGGTCATTTTACAACAAAATCAACGAATATTCATTGTTTCCCATCTCAATTAGACTATGCAATGAATATTTATTAATTAGATCACATTGCCCTTTATATTGTTATAGTGATTTGATGAACTCTACAGAGTTTATGGTCTGTGGACCTTCCCCCCACTGTGAGGGTCTGGGGAGTAACATCTCCTTGTGGCATTATTTCCGCCCCCCCAATTACGTATTCTCTCTGGGGTCTGGTATCATTACACCACAAGCCAGGTTCTAGCTCTAACCTTGCCCTAAAACTCCCAGGGGAAGAATATGACAAAGGCCAGAGAGAGCACTAGCTGGGGTTTATCTCCCTGGAATCTGTCTGGATGCCATCTGCCGTGTGTCCCAGGTGCCACAGCCTCTGCAGAAAAGTTCAGAAGGTCGAGGTGCTCTGCTCGCCAGCAGCGGTGGGATTGTCTATCTGCCCACATGTAATGTAGTCCCTTGGCCTCCTCTGCTGAAGCTCGTGGGCGCAGAAAGGAAACGGTTGAAGTGTCTTCGCTGCTTTCTGTCTCTAAAATGCCCTGGACTCTTTCTAGGGTATGGGGCCTACAAGTAAATTGACTCTTGCACCCCAGTTTGTTTGGGGCAGACTCATTCTCAAGCTGGTGAACTGGCATAATGATTAAAAACCTATCACCGTCAGAAATGTTCCAGTTTGGTTAATAAATCATATGTTCACCCCACTTATAGGGCATATAATGGCTTCACATTCATAGCCTGGACATCTATCTACGCGTACATGTGTGGGTAGGAAGTAGAAGCAACAATTATCATAAGAACAGGGGGAGAAAGTGTGGAATAGGTCTGTTCACTTATAAATAAGCTATTTATAAGCATCTTGTACGAGCCAATCAAAGGGGAATCAGACGTGGATTCTGAATCCTAGGGTCTTAGGTACTACCTGATGGATCAGATATATGCTACCCAAATACAGGGTGGAAATGTGGTAGAAATGAACAGTTTTTTGGATGTAGATGAACTTGAATTTTTAATCCATTTTGGGAGGATATTGATAATCAATGGTGGAGGAGTGGTGTTGGAGTTGGGTGTTCCATAGGAAAGCAACAGAATCACTCCAGATGTTGTGTCTAAATTCATTTAATCTGGACTTTTGCTCACACGAGCTAGTTCTTTCCTTTGATTCATAACATTGGATGTTTTGCTTTGTTTGATTTAAAGTTCCTTCTGATATTACTTGATTTTTCCTTTTCAGATGCTGATCTGCACGTTGCAACAAAGGAAGAGAAACACAGAGCTCCCACCTTCCCAGACAGAGTGGTAAGTCAACATTGAAATTCTTCTTAGTCAGGATATGTTAGTGCATTTCCCACTGGCCCCGGGAATATTCACCAGCGGCGCTTGGGGCTACAGTGTTTACCCCGAGATAACTCTCGGACTACAGGCCTAACCTTACCCCCAAAGTTGGATCTGTGCGTGGGTTAGGGCACAAATTAAAATCTTCAGTCAGTTCTCCTTTCCTTTGGCTTTCACATTTTGCCAGACTCTCTTCATTCTCAGTGAATCTGCATCGTGTCCGTGCCATCCAGTGATGTGTGGAGACCTCATATTAGGCCTTGGGTCTTACAATTTCCAGGTCTCCTTGACAATGGTCTACCATGTGCCCAAAGCAAGAATGCGGGTAACCTATTGTTTGTTTCTGTTCATTCCCAGTGTTGAGCATGCAAAGCTGTCCTCTTGTCTCACCCCGGCCCTGAATTAACATCAGCCTCTCTGGAGGAGGAGCTCCTGTTTTTCAGGGACAGCACCAGATTGGGAGCGCTCACCAGCTAGCTGCAGGGTGGCCGTGTGGGTAACAGTAACTCGAGGTATGAAGGCACGGATTGCTGCAGACCTGACCGAACTCTGCAAGGCTTCCAAGGACGAACTCTTGAAATTAAATGAACGTGCCAGCGAGCTGCACGTTTTTTTTTTCTAAATGCAAAATGGGTGAAATAAACCTAGAGTTGTCAGATTCGAGACTAGAAAATATGGGCTTCACTGAGACTGCTCAGCAAAGACAGAGAAACTGTGAGCTACCCCCAATAGCAATGGCAAGACACCGAACAATGAATTCAAATGCAGAACTAGTTCATCATTTCCTATCTTTGTATTTAAGAGCCGGCCCTTTTTCTAACCTATAAGTATATAAACAGTCACTAAAAATGAGCACACGTGGGAGAAGTTCTTAAGATGGCATGCCACAGGGCAGGCAGCTGTCCCTAGCTGTCTGTCATACCCCTCCTCCCAGCAGCGTGGCCAAGCTGCCTCAGGTGAGCATCCTGACGCAGATGTGGGACCCCATGGGGCACCAGCAGAAAACAACATCATTCTTTCTCTCCATTATCCCTTCAAACCCACTTGGTGGGCTTTCTTCTCTGTCCCTGCATGGAATCTCAGGAAGATTCCAGAGCTTTCTAGTAACTCTCAGATGACATAAAATTTCCCAATTACTAGTAGTCACGAGAACCTCTAACTGGTCTCATCCAATGTTATAATCACACAAATTCAAACGTCTTGCCAAGTGAAAACTTTTTGCCTTTCCCTAGCTCAAGTCTGCATCAGAAGGCTGCCTGCTTTGGGGGAGGATTCCTGGAGAGGCTAAGATGTCCGACCCTTTCAGGACTGGGGCCCAGAAAGAGCAGGCCTAATAAAAAAAGAGTTACACGTGGTTGGTCCCACATATAGTTTTATGACAGAGCCAATATCTCGACCCTTAGCTCTCGGGCTTCTAACTTTAGTGCTGGGTTAATGCAGCAATGTTGGGCAGTGTTCCTTTCAAGATGGCTCCCAGCCAACCCTCTCCCCAGGGTGGAGTTGGCCTCCAGGAAAACAAACAAAACTCTGAATGCTTTGGTGAAACTGTATGTGGCTTGTTCTTGCAGTGCAGGCTGCTGCCGTCCTTGTGCTCGGCTCTCTGTTCATAGCCAAAGCCTCCTTGTAGGCTTCCCAGGCAGGTGTCAGCCTCCTCAAATGCTAGGAGGCATACAAAATGACCTCACCGTGGCTCTCTGCAGGCTCACCTGAGATTCAGGGAGCATCTCCACCCATCCATCAGCTCTACGGTATCTTAGGTACTTATTTTCAGCTACACACATTCACACATACTTATTTCTATCTTTCTAAGTAAAGACAATATGTATTTTTTGTGAGCCAACATGAAGGGCAAAAAGAAATCCATTATTAAATAGGTTGAATCCTGTCCCCCCAATGTTCATGTGTACCCAGGATCTCAGAATGTGGCCTTAATTGCCAACAGGGTCTTTGCAGATGTGACTAGGTAAGGAGTGACATGAGATCATCCTGGATTAGGATGGGCCAGATATTCTACAGCTGTTGTCCTCACAAGAAGGTGAGAGGACACAGATACACACAGAGAAGAAGGCCCTTTAGAGACCCAGGCAGCCATTTGAGTCATGCTGCTGTGAGCCAAACAATGCCTAGACCTACGGGAAGCTGGAAGAGGTCAGCAAAGATTCCCCTCTAGGGCTCTGAAAAGGAGCATGGCCATGCTAAAGGCTTGCTTTTGGACTTCCGGCCTCCAGAACTGTGAGGGAATAAATTTCTGTTGTTCTAATCCGCCAAATGCGTACTTATTGGTTAATGCAGCCCTAGGAAACGAATACAATCATTAAGGTTAGGGTTTTATTTTGTTATCAGCGGTATGGTCGTTTTGGTTTCAATACACCCTCCAGTCCTGTAGCCTGACAATTACAGCTCCGTAAAACACCTAAGAGTGTCCAGACTAAGCAAATCTAGAAGGACACAAGGTCGATTCGTGGTTGCCTGAGGCCGGCATGGGGATGGGAACTGGCTAAAAACAAGCATGAAGGATCTTACAGGGGTGATAGAAGTGTGCTCAGACTGGGTTATGGTGATAGTCAGCCAACTCAGTAAATTTACTAAGTCACTGAATTCTACACTTATAAAGGGTGAATTTTATGGGATGTAAACTGTACTCCAATAAGGTTTCTTTTAAACCAATCAAAGAGCAGAGGAGAATTTAGGGGCCAGAAGCCATTGCATATAGCCTCTGGCGTGGAATTCTTCGGGGGAAATGGCTTGAAAATTGTCATTCAGACAAATCAGTGGCCAGGATGTATTTTGATTATAAATTGCCCTAAGGGATCAGGGATCAGAGAGAGCAGTGGGGGGAAAGAATGTTTCCTTTTGTCTTGTGTTTATCAGACTGTTCCAGAGAGGATTTTACTTTACTGAGCTGCAGAAAATAAACGTCTACTTTCTAGCTGCTCTGTTCAGATCTCTGATGAAAGAACTTTGCGCTGCATTTATCTTTAGAGGTGAACCACCCCACAGCTCACAAATAGCAGTGTGCTGCATAACTAAATTTCCAGGATGTTATTTCCTGGGGGGGGGGGGGGCGGAAAGTAAAATACAGAGCGAAAAAAATTAAATTCAGCGCTTACATGTTTTTTTATGTGAATTTTTAACGAAAGTATAACTTGTACTCAGAAAAGCACACAAGTCCTAAGTGTTCGGCTTGATGGATTTTTCACAGACTAAACACATCCATATAACCCACACTTAGATTAAGGAACAGAACATCGCAGAACCCCAAGCGTACCCTCGTGTTTCCTTTTGCTAACTACATCCCACCCAGAGCAATCACTAGCTTGACTTATAACTCATAGATTTGCCTGCTTTTGACCTTTAGGTAAGTGGAGTCATAAAGTATAATATACAGTCATTTATTGTCGGGTTCTTTGGTTCAGTGTGCGGGACTCGCCCTTTTTTTTAGCGTGTGGTTATAGTTTATTCTCATTGCTGTCTAGAGTTCCAGTGTGTGGATATGGCACTGTTTTAGTTCCTTACTGCTGCTGTAACAAATCACCACCAAGTTAGTGACCTAAAGCAACACAGATTTCTTCTCCTATGGTTTCTAAACATCAGAAATCTGCAGTGCATCCTCAGTGCTGTGTTCCTTGATGTTGGGCCTAGCGCCGTAATCCAAGATGATCTCCCCATCCCAGGATACATAACATAATCACGTCTGCAGAGTCCCTCTTATTGTGTAAGGTCACATACTCATGGGTTCCTGGGACTAGGACACCAACATCTTTGAGGGGATGTTCTTAGCCTACTACAACCGTGATCTGTTTATTATTCTATCCTTTTAATGGACATTTAAGTCATTTCCAGTTTTCATCTAATTGAAATAATTCTGCTATGAATATTCTTTTACGTGTCTGTTCATTTAATCGTTGTGTGTATACTTCCTAGATCATAGCGAGCGAGCACGTCCCGCTTTGAGAGCTCCAGTCGTTCCTTATCATTACTATGTTTAGAATCGCCCCTTCTCCCCCTCCCTGTCTCCCTCCATACCTCCCTCCCTTCCTTCCAGCCCTTCTTTTTAATGTAAGGGCTGGTACACTTTGGTTGTTGGTTACCGATACGTGAATCCCTGCCACACTGATATATTAAAATCTCTTGTCCTCCAAAGCTGAAGATTCCTCGAGCAGTTCCTATGTTCAAGTCGGATGAACCATCTTCAAGTACCGCTCTAGCCCAGTATGACAGTGACTCAAGGAAAAACTATGGCTCCCAGCCGAACGTCAATATGCGGTATATCCCGAGAGAAGACTGCCCTGACTGGTGGCAAATAAGAAAACTGAAAAGGTAAATCTCAGCTTTTAGCCCTGCTGCCCAGCACGTAGAATCGACACCACCCCACTGCCTTGGGCCTCAGCCTCAAAGCCGTCCATGCGGGCCTTAGCTGAGATGTTAAGGGCTTGAGCCGGAAGCCGGAAGCAGCGGCCCCGCGGCGACTGAGCAGCATGGTATTTCCATTTAGGTGATCAATCTAGTGATCCAAGTAATACTGGAGCCTTTTCTTTCCTCCTTTCTCTCCCCCATCCCCCCAAAGGCCCGCACATTCGAGCACTCTGAACGTTTAAATACACCCCTTTATATGATGAGCAGCATTTCAAGCAAGATGCGGCTGGCCTTCTCGGGTCGGACGCCTTTGCCTCTCCTGACATGATTAGCCTCCGCGTGTTTTGAAGCCAAAAAGTGCTGCCTAAAGCCAACATTGAAACTACCTTGCAGGCAGTGTGTATCCCCGAGGTTTGGCACTGAGTGGGCCTATCAATAAATAGGAAATCGAGTGGCAAGAGGACAGTAGAGAAAGGGTCAGGTGACCACCCTTCCTTCCTTGCCGCCTCATACTTCCTCCCCATCATGCTGTTCACTGTCTGGCATCTTCTCGCCCAGGGATGAGCATCCCCCCAGGGAAAGGACGTCTGTCTCTTCCCACAGTGGATGCGGAGCATCTCCCTGGCTCACCATGTATCAATTTTCTCCATTTTCTCCCTTGTCCTCTTATCCTTTCCATCCTCATCATCATTACCTAAAGCAAATGCCTCGCTGGTCTGATGAAGCAGCCACAGAACCATACGGAACTTAAAAGAACGTGAGTGTATATTGTTGCTGTTGTCGTCGGTATAACAGGTCGTGGTACCTTTCAGTCCTAAGTGGAGCTGGAATGCAAGCGTATTAATCTAGAGCTGGTGCCTGCAGCCGGTGTTCTTGGGAAAGGAGACAACTGATAAGCCCCGATCCAAGGAGTGTGGAGGCCATGTCAACTTTGTACCAGGTCCTCTCCCTGGCAGAAGCCCCAGTGATTCACTGAGGGAGGTGCAGAGAAATTGAGGGGCCCGTATGCACTAGTCAGCACTACTGATTCCCATGGGGTTCCTGGAGAGCTACCAACTCACAGATGGCCGGATCCCATCTTTATTTAAAAGGGGGCGATTTTGTTCATCATGGATTTTTACCTTAACTTTTATTTTAAAAAATATTTTATTCACACGTGATTTGTCTTCATTACTGAGTTTTTTGACAGCCCCTTAGGCTGTGCACCAACATTTAGCCCCAACCCTAGAGTTTCCCCCTTGAACTTCAGAAAGCTGATTATCTGGACAAAGGGACCATTTAACGCTTCTTAGCGTGAGTAGCATTGCATCATCCGCGAGTGAATTATGATCATTGCCAACAGGTCTCCATGGAGCCTGCATTTAAAAAATGCAACCATGATTCTCAGCTCATCGATGCAGATGCTACTTTTTATCAGCTTCTGTCATTTATACGATCTTCACCTGCGCTGCTTTTTAATCTTTATTTTCTCTGGGTACCCCAATAACCCATGCTCCTGTTGAAGCATTCAAATATTACAGAATCTTCAGTGTACATTCCCCTAAAGTGCTTTCTATGCACATGTTACCTATATAGAGAACTGAAAAATCATTCCTCTTTTCATTTGAACATCTTGGACATTTACCCCATTTGCATACATGAGGATAGACTTAGTTATTAAATTAAAACGTTTCATTGTGGTAAAACATGGTCCTTTTTACGTACACAGTTCAGTCGCGTTAAGTACCTTCACACTGTTATGCAACCTGCCTGCCTATTTTGAATGTTGACATAGTATTCCATTGTACACATAAACCTAAGAGATGCACTACTGATGGCTGTTCTCCATATGTTCTTTTAAAAAGGCTAAATAAATTGCTTAGCATTTTTACATAAGAGTTTCCCTACGAAGAGATGAAGTTTAAAAAGCTATGCTAGTGAGCAAAGCTCTTTGGGACAGACGCACTCCTGGAAATGGGGCCCGAGAACCATTTCCTTGTTAAGAAAGCTTGTCGCTATGAAGTGTGGTTTTGAATAAGAGCCTGAGATATGAAGGCAAACAGGAAAGAGGTCCTACATTCCAAATAAAACAGGTCTTGAACTTGGAGAGACAGGCATTTCCTCATACTCCACTCAACACCCAAAATGAGAAAGAGAAATGATGGATGGGCCAAGGATGATGAAAATCCTGCCAATCCATCTGTGTCCACATGGAATTGAAAATTCAGTATTTTCAGGACTTTTCATTACAACTCCGACAGCGAAGAAGAAAATAACTTATTTTAAAATCTATGTGACAGAATGCTTGCATATCTCAACTTGAAAATCGGGGCAAACCCTGTCAAGATGATTTATTAATCCACGTTTCCTACTCTTTGGAGTGATTATGAACCATTATTAACTATTCACTTTTATTTGGGAAAACTGTCAAACTACTGCCTTTTATTGGAGTCCCTGCAAGAACAAAAATGTGAAAATGACTCATTAGCTGAAATTTCCAAACCAAGTGAAACATATGGGTCAAATGTTTAGGAGAGCCCAAACATATCTAACGAAATTACTTTTGTCATTTAGCATTTATAAATAAAAATAAATTTACCAAATACCTCTCTCTCTCTCTCTCTCTCTCTCTCTCTCTGTGTGTGTGTGTGTGTATAAATAATATAAATAATTTTTTTGTAGCAGCGAAGATTTTGCCTGCAGTAACCAAAGAGAAAGAAATGCTGGGAATCACAGCACCTCAAAGATGTCATGGTATGCTGAATTTAAATATTCCTTCACACCCAGGATTTGCTTTCATTTGCAGGAAAACGAATCAAATTTGCAATAATTTTGCGACTAGACTTTACATATAAAGTAAATATACCCCCCCCAATCGGACCCCTTAGGTTGGTCTGTGTCGATGACTTGTGTGTTAATGCCTCCCTCACACTGACTTTTCCTATCCATCATTCGTGACATACACTGGTGTTAGCATGAGCATTAATATACCTGGCTCAGGCACCTCTACCAGTAGGAAAAACACTTAGAGTTGAGTGACATGTCTCTAAGAAGAGCTCTAGACACAACATGACATTTTTTTTTTAACTGATTACTGCAGCTGTCCCCAAAGGCATCTTCATCTACCTCACGAGCCACTGTCCTGAGAGACTCAAAGCAACCCATGTTCCTGGGCACCTCCTGGGGACTTCTTGTGTCAAACACCATTTCCTCATAAAACTGAGGATGAACTCTACTTTTGAGCGACTCCCTCTTCACTTTGCTGATACCTTCCCAAGTGCAAAAAAGGAAACCTGACATCTAAATTTTATTTACATGGATGGAAGCAGGCTTGGATTTGACATCGCACTGCTCAGTACGTGCATTATTTCTTGGTGGTTTTTGTAATTTATGTTGTTTCTGCTCTTCTTCAGGGGAGTCACTGAGTCAAGTTCATCTGAAGACGAAGAAAACCTTGATGACTACGAGTGAGTTTTGAAAGTCCTCTCTGTTCCTCTAAAACTAGATGTAGAAGTTTCTATTCTGTTCTTCCCCAAAGGCATTAAAACAGAAGTCTCACACTTGCTCAGGAGGCCCTATGATATGGATAAACTCATGTGAGATTCTGGACCACTTATCTGGGTGACATTTGACAGTGAACTGGGTTGTTACGAATGAAAATATTTCCCCCCAATCTGGATTATCTAAATTGGCTGCACAGTTTCATTTGATTCTTCATATACCAGGTGTCCCCATCCTTTCACTTTATCTTCATAGATACAGCATGTGACATTTCTGCTGATTATTTCTTCCCTAGAGGCCTCTCACCAGGGTGATGTTTGAAGGCTCTTATTAGTATTGAGTCCAATTTTTGAAGTTATTTATGATGCAATAATTTTACAAGGCAGCGCAACTGAGACTTGAACATGACAGCATTTATGTGGAGAGATTCCTATTCCAAGGGTGACCTTATCATTTAACATCCAAATTAGGACACTTTTGAGAGAGAAAGAATGTGCTATTAAATACTACACCTTGGCAGCAGGCATAAACTGGATTCTTCTAGCCAGAGAAGAATGCATGATCATCTCAACTATACTGAGAGAGGCTGGTCTAAATGCAACATTTAAGATTCTGTTAGTCTATACGTACACAAGGACAAATAAGTCTCCTGGACTTAACGATTGGTGTGAAGGAGAGGTGGGAGTAACAGGGCATCCTGTACCTCTCAGACACCTGCTACCCAATGGCAACCAGTTTACTTGAACACTACGATTATGGTATTTCTGGTTCTTGCGAGCACGACGTTATTGATTTATTAGCTCTAAGTGTAGTGAGAACTTTTCTAAAGTACATGTCTCTGTTTGGACTCTTCCTCCTCCTTCTAACCCAACCTGACTCTAGGCATATCTGTCCCGGGGGTAGACATGATGTTACTCCACCCCTTTGCAGCACAGTCTCTTTGTAGCATGGACTAGCTTCCCTTTAGTCCTACCTTCTTCCCCAACATCTGCCCTCAGGAAAGCATCTGATGAAATAATTCAAACTAGGACCTGAAAGACTCAGACCAGCACCAAAATTATCCAAAGACAATGGCACTTCAGCAGAAGACAAAGACTTAAAGCAATGGAAGTGAACTACCCATCTTGAATTTTAGTCTTTAGCATTTAGATAAATTGCAAATCTTTCTTTGATTTGGAAAGCCTGCATCTGACCATATAAACAGTCTCTGTCTCCATCACTTGCAGATTCATATAGTGTCTGAGAGGTGTGTATTGGGGGAAATGACCAGGAAAAACCCGCCCTCTTAAAATCAAAGAGATTAGAACCAGAGGGCTATAGGATCTGCGGCTCAGCCTTGGCACAGCGCACTTGGGGTCCCTAGCTTCCTGCGCTATCAGTGTCACTGAAGCATGTTTTATGGCCATAGTTTGTGAGCAACTCTACTCCATTCCATTGAAGACTGAGGCACCAAGGTTTAGACAGAAACTGATGCGTTAGGGCTAGGCCTAAGGCTCTCCTGCTCTGACATTGGTGAAATGCTGTTTAAAACCAGCAGAGCCAGGCCTCAGCAAAATCATGACACAGACAACGCGTGTACGTGTGTATGTGTGGGAATGGATTACACACAGTCTCACCTCACCTCTCTAGGCCTCTCTGCTATTCCTGATCATCTCTTTCTTTTGTTTTCCATGGGCATAAATTCTGCATCACAGCTTAAAATATTAACTAGTAAGAAAACTATCCATTGCTGTCTCAAGTGTTAATTATGTATCATCCCAAAGCGTAGACTTAGGAGAGACTTTCAAACTTATTAAGTTCAAGCCTCGTCCTAACGTTTCCAGTGCACAATTCCAAAGTCTACAGAGACAAAGTGGCTTGTGTGGGGCTGTGCAGCTAATTACTAAGAAGTTCTGTCTGGAGCCCAGAGCTCCAGGGCGGCAGGCACACCTGAGGCTCTCTCCCCTTCATGGAACTGCCAGCAGCTGACGTGACCCGTGACTGCTCACCTGACACACCCTCCCCCCCTCCCCTCACATTTCTCTCCTCCTCATGTGTTATCTTCCAGCCAGAGGGCCCTTTCAAAAGGAAAAGATGCTAGAAAGTGTGCTTCTATTTGGAGATTAAAAAAAGAAATTGCAGGGTTGAAAGACAGGAACTTTCATCCTTGGCAACCCTGACTCTCTCACTGGAATATTCTTCACTGGTCTGATCTCTGGCTCTCATTCAAAATGGTGGAATGTAGAGTCAGCTTTAGCTCAAGTGGTTACTTCGTCATGGTGGAACAAACGAAATGGGGGGATACAGGAGAATTTAGAGGTTACCCGCAAGGAGGCTGGAGGGTCCTAAATGCCAGCCCATTTAAAAATACGGATATGCAGGCCCCGCCCCAGAAGCGCAATTGGGTGGCGGTGGCTCGGGAATCGGCATTTTTGGAAAAGCTTCGCACGTGACTCTCTGGGATAGCCAGGTTTGGACACCCCGCAGTAAGCCAATGCCTCATCTCACAGGTTAGCAAACTAAGTGACAAGTTATGCAATTAAAAATGATTGACTCTCTAACATGGAATTTCTTTTCTATTAAAGCTGGTTTGCGGGGAACATCTCCAGGTCACAATCTGAGCAGTTACTGAGACAAAAGGTAAATGGTTCAGTCTCTAAAACAGCCTCTAAGAGTCTCTTTCTACTCTTGGGCCCAGAGGGTCACGTGCTTGTCAGAGAAACCTTCTGGCTGATTATACAGTCATGCTGTCATAGTGTTGGCTGTCCTGCCCGTGGGTTACCGGGCCCGTCACGTAAAACCCCGTCACCTGTTTTCCGTGATCTATTGCTGTGTGATAAATCACTCCCAAGTTGAGCGACTTGAAACAAGAAGATCTATGATTTCCCGCAGCTCTGTGAGTCAGCTGCAGCAGCTCTGCCGCAGGTTTTGCTGAGGGCCACTCACGTGGCTGCATTTAGCCAGCGCAGGCAGTCACGGGGGGCGGGGGTTCAGCTGAGGCAGTCCGGGGGGCGCCACAGTTCTCTGCGCGGCGGCCTTGGTGACCTCAAGGCAGTGGCCGAAGCGGATGAGCCCTTATGGTGTCTCCGCTTTTGTCATGTTTGCTAATGTCTCATAGGCCAAAGCGAGTTCCATGGCTCAGCCCGATGTCAAGAGGGAGGGGAGCACACCGGGCATGAGGGCATGACGTCAGAGATGATTTACTGGGGCTATGTAAACAGCCCACTTCAGCTGTGTCATTGCTCATTAGCACCTCAACCCCACAAAAGCAGATGTAGCAGGGAATAAATCTACATGACTTTTTTTGTTATTAATTGGCATGGAATTACTAACAGCAAACTCGTTTGACCTACAAAATGACACTTTGATATAGTTCAACCTAATAAAGCACACCAGTCATCTCTTTGAGGGGTACTAGGGAGCATGTGACGACTTGATGACCTAATGTGGCATTTTTCTCACATTCATAGGTTATTATATGTTCTTCCGAATTGGTAGCTGCTTAGAATTAGCACAAGACATTAAGAAAGACAAGTTGAGTTCAGAACTTTAACAAATGACTTGTTCTGCACCTTTGGCTTCCTGAAACTCTTCCAAGGGCATGATATGATGATATGTGCTTTTAGATTTTTTTCTGAAAGATTAGAACATTAGGCTCACACAGATGCAAAAGAGAAAGTTATAGAGAGGGTTAAAAATTAATGGGAAAGGAAAAATTGAAGCACAGGGGGTAGATCTACAGAGAAACTGAGCGAGAAAACGAAGAAAGCTAAAATGTAGGGCCCCTTGTGTGCAACCGTTGGATAATCTGTGCCATCAGCGAGATTTAAAGTGAATCTAAAAGATCTATTTTCCTGCCACCTACCAGGAAAAGTAGTTTTCAAGGATATTAAAAATGTTTTTCTGTCCCTTCCACATTTTCCTTTCTTTTCAGGGAAAAGAAGGAGCATTTATGGTTAGGAATTCCAGCCAGGTGGGAATGTACACAGTGTCCTTATTTAGTAAGGCTATGAAGTAAGTATGAACTAGATTCATTTGTTACATCTTCTTGTGTAATTTTTTGAATATGCTGGTAATTTTGACACATTTGGGGATAAGACACCATCTTTAAATTCTGGAATTTGGGATCAAAACATTTCTGTTGAATGCAACCATTTGTAGTGGCCTTTTATTTTCCTGCTTCCAAGAGGCTGTTCTGGGTGATCCTCTTGTGCCCATCCTAGCCAGGGCCCAGCGCACGTCCGTAAACATTCGTTAAAGCAATCCTTGGTTATCCCCCCTTGATTTAGCCCTAAGACTAGAGAGAGAGAAAAATAGCACTGGGGGCTCTCACCCGCTTGGCCCTAGCCACCTGCTGACCTGAGAGACCTGTCCCAACGTCTGTCCAGTGAGGGCAGGGTCAGCAGAAAGGTGGCCTCAGTGCAGGTGTGTTCCCTGACAGTGTCTTCCTCGGGTGCTGTCCTCCGTGTGTGGTTCTGATTGGAAGCCACACCTCTGGGTCCAAATCCCGACTCTACCATTTACAAAGCTTTATGACACTGAGCAAGTTTCTTAACCTCTGTGCCTCAGCCTTCTCATCTGAAAGAGGCTATAATAATGATTATTATGGTCTATGAACAAAGCGAGTTAATTCATGTATTGGATCAGAACAGTGCACACAGTAGGCACTTAACACACTAGTAATAATCAGTGTAGTTGGGAAAGAGTAATTCTACCTGCTCCACCTCAACACTTAGGCATACAAGACCCCCATAGTCATCTCATGCAAGTCACCATTACCAAGATCAGAATTCCCCATCAAAACAGTTTTACAAGCCACTTTCCCATTGGCTGTCTAATCATCCTATAAGGCAAGTAGAGAAGCTGTTTTTATTTGCACCATTTTTCAGATGAGAGGACTGAGGTTCAAGGAGAGCTTAGGAAGACCCACGCACAAACTTAAATGACCAACTTGGAGGCGGGCCTTTAACAGCCAAGTTCACACTCCTTCGACCACACTCCAGTGTCCATACTGAAACCCCCAGTGTTTTGGAACACAAATCTGGCCAAATCTTGATTAGGACCACTTGACCGAATACATTTTTATGTGTTCAACCCTCTTTTAATGGTTGGAATGAATGACCGCTGCCTTGCTGTCTTCTCCATGTGTGCTGCCCTGTGGTGCCTATGTGTATTTTTATAATGATTAAGTGATGAAAAAGCTACTTTGAGAATTTTTGTTTTACAAAGTACCTACCTCCAATTTGAGAGAACAGCATGTACCCTAAACAGTCACCTGGCATTTTCCAACAGCAGAAGCCATGGTCCCCAGGGCACCTCATGTAGCAGGTTGCGCACCTGCATGCTGGCTGAATTCAACCCAGTAAGAACGGGAAGAAGACTTGGTTTGCTCAATACCAAAAGCTCTGTGGCCCTCTGGCCCTGCAGTTTCAGCCAAACCTAGTATCAGAAGACTTCTTAGTCAAGCTTCTTGACACCAAATTCATTTTTGAAAGTGGCCAGGTAGAAAAATCAGCAAATGGCTATGGAATCAAATGAAAATAATCTAAATCAATGAACACAGAGGCCTTCTTTTATGAAATACCATCAATGGGCTGGAGTGAACTTCATGCTGAGACCAAGAGCCATTTGCAACAAGAAGGCACCTTTTTTTAACTAGGCTGGCTTTACAGCAATGAAAATTCATTAACAGTTGTTGTGTTTTTTTTATGTGCCAAGCATAGTGCAATCTTTGTAACAACCGGATGTGGTAGAACTCAACTCAAAGCCCAGTTATTGATTGCTATGCCATCCTCTCGAATCCAAGACAGGCATATTATTCTTGATTAGCCTAAACAAATGTGCATCAATTCACCATTATTTTTTCAACATAGAGTGAAAGAAAATGTTTTATGTCAAAAGGTACAAGTTCACATGAGGAATTAAAGGATGTCCCCATCTACTCCATCCTGTCTGTTCTGTTCCCCTAAAAGCCTCCCACCCGTGCTCTGGGTGAGGACACCCACAGCCTAATCAGCTTTGCCTCCCACATCTGTACCTTCATTACTATCCTAAGAGAGAACTGATGCTCAGAGTAACAATCCTGAAGAACTGCACGGCTCTCGATCATCACAGGAAGATGCCGGCTTTACACTTACTAAGGGAGGAACAGTCTAGAAGACTGGAATTGTACTGCACATGAAGTCTGTATGTGCACAAAAGATAGGCTGAGTTCAGAGAGGAACCCTCTTTCATAATTACAGATTGTCACATATACCTCCAGAAAACCACCAGATAGCAAGTGAGACCTTCCCTGACTTCCCTCTCCAGAATTTGCAAATGCACCGAATTATTTAATCCCTGTTTAATCAAGCTTCAGTCATTCATGAAAAACATTCTAACATTCTCTCTTCCTTACTAGTGATAAAAAAGGAACCGTCAAGCATTACCATGTGCATACAAATGCTGAGAACAAACTGTACCTGGCAGAAAACTACTGTTTTGATTCCATTCCAAAGCTTATTCACTATCATCAACACAATTCAGCAGGTAATTTATTTCAGTTTTTTTTTTATGGGTCCGTGTGAGTAAGTGTCATTTTTCTTGGGTAGTAACTGATCCTCCTAATTGTTAATCATACAGGGAACCATGAAAGTAAGGAAACAAATGCTCACAAGCCCCATGCCTACGGTGACGTTTAAGTTATGTTTCCTGGAATAGAACATTATACACACTACATGCCAGAAAAAAATTTAAGTGGAGTGAGTCGAGTGACTTAGAAGTAGAGATCCTCTTTATAAAAATATTTGCAGGTTTTGTGGAAGTAAGTTAATTGCAAAATTCAAACATTACAGAAATGTCCACGGAGGTTATCTCTCCAATGACATCCAAGTTGGTGTCTGTTCTGACAGAATTTTTTCTATGCTATATATGTATATATAGAATGTGTGTGTGTGTGTGTGTGTACACACACGTACATATATACACATTATATTTTTACTGAGATGAGATCATTCTACACATACTACTTTGCAGCTTGCTTCCTGACTCAGTATGCCTTAGAGGTCTGCCCACGCAAACACGTGCAGCTTACTTTGGTCTATTTAACAGCTGCCCAGAATTCTATTACAGACTCACTCCATACTTACTCACCGAACCCTATACTGCTGGATCTTTCATGGTATTTCCCCGTTACAATATCTGTTTCAGTGCACAGTCCTGTACACGCAGCTCTGGGCCCCTGGATAGTTTCTGTAGCCAAATTCCCTAGAAGTAGAATTTCTGAGATAGTGGTTACGAATATTTAAAATTTAAACATTGTCAGATGCTTTTCAGAAATGTATACCCCCAGCAACAGCAATTTCCTTCATCCTCACCCACACTGGGTACTATTACTCTTTTGAAATTTTGCCTGATCAGCTGACAAAAATGGATAGAGAAATTCCTCCTACTGGAAATGTTAACTAACCTTACTGTGGGGAGCATTTCACAATGCATGCCTGTATCAAATCATCATGTTGTACACCTTAAAGTTACATGTCATAATAGCATCTCAATAAATGTAGGAGAAAAGAAAAGTAAATAAATCCCTTCTAAATTTCTTTTCTACGCTAGTGTCACACACAGTGACTGGATGAATTTCCAGCTGTGGGCTCAGTGTCCAGTCTGTGAAACTCTCCCCGAGTGATTACATGCACATCAGTGAACTGGCCTCACTCCTCGCTTTCATTCTGGTTCCTACATGTGTTTGCCCCTTGTCCCAGTTTCCCCAATTGTTTATTTGAACCTGCAGTACCTCAAAAGCACACCCTGGAAATGTGTCATATAAATAGACATCTCCAAGTGGAGTGATTCCAACTCCAGAGGATGTGCAAGCAACTGGGCAGGGTAGAAGAAGAAAATAATGAAATGTTTATCTTCATTTGTTTTTTAAATCTCATTCTCTTACGTATTATCTTTGTAACTATAGTTTAGGATTCACATAATGTATCAATACAGCACCAATTGTATATGGATAACTTTTGGAGGAGTACACTAAATTTTTTGCCAAATAAAGGTGCAGGATTTTTAAACATTTGGAGACCACTCATCTAAGTAAGTAATATATTAAAGGAAGGAGAGAACAAGGATGCGTGTGACAGTTCCTAGAACTTGAAAAATGTCACACAATTAAAGCAAGGAACATATTTTTTTATTATTAGTTAAAAATCATATTTTTGAATGAGTTTTTTCAAGTCACTCTAAATGCTATGATTATTTTAACCCAGCATTACCCTAACGTGATGTAAAAACTTAAAATGACTGTTTAATACAATTTAGTAATGGTTTTAATTTTGAAAAATTCAAGTGGTTTACTTTTTATTTTGTACCCTTCTGTACTGTTTCGGTTTTTTACCAACTGTCTGTGCTGTGTGTATACATATTTAAATACAGGACTCTAACGAGGTAGCACAATAAAACGGGAAGTTTTTTAAATGAAAGGTTCCATCAAACTAACTTTGATGGACTTTCAAAAGCCGCCTAAAGTGGTTTTTACTCTTTTAATTTTTGCTTTACATGGCACTAATCAGTCAAGTCAGGCAAATGACTCCAACTGCAGCACGAGGATGGGCAGAATGGATTCTCTCTCGGCATCTCCACACCCCGGACTCCTGCATTTTCGGCAACTCTTTCAAGTGTATCAACAGGGGGGAACTGATACGTAATGTGATGTGATGATGTGATGCTGATTCCATTGCAGGCATGATCACACGACTCCGCCACCCTGTGTCAACAAAGGCCAACAAGGTTCCCACGTCCGTGTCCTTGGGAAGTGGTATGCACACGCCCTTGGTCTCTGAGACTCCAGTTCCCTCCATCTTCTGTCACACTATCCACACAGGGTTACCACGTCCGGGGAGAGAGAGGGGAGCCGGGAAGGCAGTTCCTGTTTAGAGTGTGCTGGGGGGTGGGGGTGGGGGGGCGGCAGGGTTCAGCTCTAAAGTGTGTGTTCATTTTCTAAGATGATATAACAAAAGGCAGAAATCCTTCCTATCCCCTTCCGCCCCCCCAACCTCTCTCTGTCATCGCTCTAGCATTACCCAAAACCAGTGCCAGCACTGTCCTCTTGTTACACCCAGTTCTTCCTGTCGCTGGGATTCAGTGTCTGCTCAGGGGAGCCAGTTTCCAACCCTGTGGATTTCGGATAACGACATCCCCCCGGATCAGAGTTTAATGTGTTTGATAAGAAAATGTAATGGCGTTTTTACCAAGCTGGAGGGCATGGAGCACATTTCGACATGGGGTCTTCCCAAGATGCCCATGGCTGGTGAAGCGTTTATACGCTAAGTTTCTTATCAATAACGGCAGCTGCTTCGAGAACAAATATTGCTCTGGTGGCATCATCAGGTGGTCTAACAGATCGTAAGACCATGTCACTCAGGGTTTTTGTTTTTTTTTTAAATGATCCATTTAAAATAAGCTGTCTTGCTGTTATTCATATACTCATTGGAGGGGAGGTCCCTTGGGAAGCCTTCATTCCCACCCTGAAGAGTGTCCGTCCTGCCATATCAGGAATCTGGGAACTGAGGAGAGAAGACATCGCCCTGTTGAAGGAGCTGGGAAGCGGCCAGTTTGGAGTGGTCCATCTGGGCAAGTGGAAGGGGCAGTATGACGTTGCCGTTAAGATGATAAAGGAGGGCTCCATGTCCGAAGACGAGTTCTTCCAGGAGGCCCAGACCATGATGTGAGTGGCTCCCGAGGAGGGCAGGTTCCCCTCAGCATGGAAGGGCCTTCCTGCTAACAGGTCCGACCCTAGTGTTTGCAGTCCTGGTCAGGGCTAGAAATCCTTAGAAGTGGTAAGTCAAGCTAAAACACTGTTAGGTAAAACCGGTTCTGTGCTCCTCCTCTGACAGGGATACCTTTGTGACAGCATGAAAAGCTGTATTCAAATGCAGAATTCTCAAGACTTTAGAGCAATCGGTTGTGGCCCGAGGCCCCCACAAACTCCACCTTCCTCCTCCCACCCTCTCCTCTGCCCTGCACTTCACTCAGTACTCACGTGCAGACACAACATTCTGTCCCTCCAAGCTCCCTCTGTGTCCCCCACAGACAACAAGCTATTGGCTAATGAGCTTGGCTATGGGCAGGTGTGCCAACAGCATGGCTCCTCTTGTAACAAACTCAGGAAGAGTCCACTCGGGTCCCAGAAGAGGCCTCAGGACTGTATAGACAGGGGATTCCAGAATCCTGCTACCCCAAGGGCAATAGAGAAAGGGACATGTGGGCTCTGGGTGGGCCCTCTGGCCTCCTTGTCCTGCAGGGAGGTACACGGTAGAATGCAGGACAGAGTGGGGCCTTGCAAGCACAGACCCAAGGGCAGGCGAGGACAGTACTGAAAACAAACAGACAATGTCCTTTTCCTCCCTGGTACCTTCAGTACAGCCCGATAGAGATCCCTTTCTCACCCTGTTCTTTCCTCACTGCTAACGAAGACACCCTTCCTGACGGTCCTCAGCTCCAAACACCATCTTAATTCTTGGCCATACATACATGTTCTCTTTCTCTTTTCTTCCCTTCCCTTCTTCCCTTCCTCCCTGCCTCATCTATGCAAGCACAAAGACTTATTTTAATGATTCTATTTCTTCTTGTCAGCATGGTGAATCAGGCTTTGAAAGGTCACCAATCATCTGAGCCTGCCTGGGCATTAAGACCTGTGACCTGGGAAACCTGTCTGTCCCAGGCAACCCGTGACGGCTGGTCAATCCTACTTTTAGGGACCCAAGCAGCATGACCTAAAAAGAACAATGCTGTAACAGGACTTTGGTCAAAGATAGCTGAAACCATAAATCCCAGCCTGCTCCACAGTAACAATTGTAAAAATTGTCCTTAAGCACTGACATTGTGTTTACAGGTCTCTCTCTGAGCACTTCATTAATGCATTCAAGCCTCATAGGAAGCCTATGAGGGATGTGCCATGGTTACCTTTGTTTTATAGGAAACCAAGGGACAGAAATGTTAAATAACTTGCCCAAGCTCACGAAGCTAGTAAAAGTGGCAGAGCAGAGATGCAAAGCCAGGCAGACAGTCCAGTGGCCATTTCCTTAGTCATTCCTCTATGAAGGAAGAGCCACGGTACCGGGAGAATCAGAACAATCACTTTTACTGCAATTGCACAACCGTTTGGAAGGAGAGGGACTATGTGAATACCAGCCTTTGGCTGGGGCTGGCTGCACGTGTATGCAACTTGCAGTGTTGAGGGGCCCCGCACGCAGCAGGGCTCCACTACTGGTTTAATGCTCTGCTGTCATCTTGAAATTCTTGATCATTCTTAAACAAGAATCCCTGCATTTTCATTTCACACTGGTTCCTGCACAGCATGTAGCTCATTTCACTTTTGGCGACTGGAGCGTCATAAAACTGGGGAGGGGGCCCTTGATGTCCTCCTTGCATTAGACAGAAAAAGCCAGCAGGAAGTCCCTTAGGCTCATGGTGTAACCTGGGTTCTGATATAGCTTTAAAACATATACTTTTTTCCCCATGATGTACCCTCTGGTCAGTGACGGAATTTGCTCAAGGAACAGCTTTTATTGGGTGATAGACCTTTGGCACTCACAGGCCTTCCTTCTGACGGGAGCGCTGGGAGTACCACGCAATCGCTACACTTGTTGAAAGATGTGTAACTGGGCCCATCGCCCTCAGTAACGTGCTAAGGTGTGCCCTAGTTAAGCCATGTAGAAAGTAAGTCCCTAAATATTTAAGGAGCCCTCAGTGATGAGAAAATTTTAAAGTTGGCATGTTAAATTTAGATTTTTACATATCTGAACATTAAAGAGTCATCTTGTGAGCTGATAATAAATTGCATAAGGATAAGTTGACGACCATCGCGATGGCCGGGTGACCACCCGTCATGATCTAGCAGAAGTGCTATGTCATGCGGTTACAATTTTCTAAATTTATTATTGCAAAAATAATGTAGCAGTAGTGTAAAATGATTTTTTTAAAAGAAAAACCACACCCAGTCTCATTTCCCTAATGCGCCAGCCATTTCTATTTTATCTGTGCCCTTCATGTTCTCATGTAATTTTTTATTTTTAGGTGGTTCCTGGGAATTGAACCCAGGCCGCAGCATTGACAGCGCCGAAGCCTGGCCACTTACACCACCAGGGAACCCCCTCAGTTTTTTTTAGACATGAAAGTTAAATGTTTTAAAGAAGAAGTGAGTGCTTTTAGGGATAGCCTCCCCCCAGTGAGTCATGGAAGTTCTCAAGATGCCATGAGACTGGACAGGGTTTCTGAGGCACCGGACCATTGCTTCCCTGAGTCTCCGTAGGAAGGTTGGACACAGCACCCACACCTGCTGAACTGCTGCTCTGGGGTTCCTCCATGTCCAATATAAGGCAGCATTTCTTACCTGCAAAGTCTAATGCTCCCAGAATAAGACCCAAAACATTTCCCTCCCCTTCTCTCTTCAAGTAGAAGGGAGTGGGGATGAAAATAAACACAAATTTGCGAGTGATTCTTTTTCAGGACATCTGGAAAATGAAGTGTGGAAATCCAATACTGAACTTTGAACATTGGTTGTTTGCAGGAAACTCAACCATCCCAAACTGGTGAAATTCTATGGAGTGTGCTCCAAGAGATACCCTATCTACATAGTGACTGAATATATAACCAATGGCTGCTTGCTTAATTACCTGAAGAGTCATGGGAAACGACTCGAACCCTCCCAGCTCTTAGAAATGTGCTGTGACGTTTGTGAAGGCATGGCCTTCCTGGAGAGCCACCAGTTCATACACCGGGACTTGGTAAGCAAAGCCACTGGCAGCTCAAAGAAGGAAAGTCAGCCCATAGTTCCCGCCGTCAGCGATAGACAGGCTGGAAAGACAAGGAGGCCACCTTCACTTTTTACTGTGTGACTTGCTGAAGCACACGACGCTTTTGTGATAAAAACCACGATTGCAAAATCAAATGTTTGGTGTGCAGGAAGCACAGGAAGAGTAAAAAACCATCGCGATCCAGGTAGTTGTGTTGTGGGTTGAGGAAAAGAGAAGGGAAGGCTTTGGCCAATGTCGTGTCTCTTGGGACCGTTAAACCCAAGTGGATCTTTAGTCTGGGAAGGGCTTAGTGCCAAAGCAGTCACGTCATGCAATCACCAAAAATACAGGAACAAACAAAAAGCAGAAAGAAATGCAACGTGCGTGTGTCTTTGGGTGAGAGTGGGCGTGGGAGGCCTCCCGCTTGGCGTGCACTGGGAGTTCGTCGTCTTCAGAGATTTCTCTGGTGCTGAGCAGCCAACGGGCCATGCCCGCGAGGCAGGTGGGTGGGCTCTCTGGTGCCGCATCTGCGCTTTCGGAGCGCCGGTCCCCGCACGGTGTGCCAGCGCTGGAGAGCCGGCCCCTAGAACTGATTTTTCCTTCCTCATCGATGAGCCAAGGCTCCGTGCTTAACGTGTAGTATCTTTCGTGCTCTTTGATGACGATGGAAGCCTGAGTGAAAAATACTTATGGGAGCACAGTTTCATTTTGAAAAATCACAAAGGCAAGCCCAGACAACTCCCCAACATTTTGGAGGTCTGATAGGCAGTGTTAGATTTGGCTGAGAATTCTGATGTCAGGAGATTCGTGGTCACTTTTACCACTTGGTAATTTTATTTTTCCTCCAAAGGCTGCTCGGAACTGCTTGGTAGACAGCGATCTCTCTGTGAAAGTATCCGACTTTGGAATGACAAGGTAAGCCAGGTCCAAATGGGCAACTAACGAAAGTGGGTATTTTCCTTCACACATAAATGCCATCATAAGTGAAGGCCTTGTGGGGATATAGAATGTGCTGTAAACTGGGGTCTTAGAAACCTGGGTCCCCTCCCCCATATTATCTCTGTGTATAAAACATGTTTCACATTTCTTCACCTGTATGAAGAAACTGTGCTTCAAAAACTATCCAAAGACCATTTTAGTTCTTTCACCACCCTGATAAATGTTTCCTAAACTTACAGTAAGTTCCATGAAAGATCCTAAATATTTACATATAACGTTACAGCCAGATTATTTGGATACACACACACATTTTCAATCAAGGCTCTGTTAGCCTTGCTTGGGTTTTGGTTTGTTTGTTTTTTTTTAATTTGCGGGGGGTGGGGGAGGTAGTGGGTATGTGGGTAGTTCCCTGGCTGGGAATGAAACCCAGGCCGCAGCGCTGACAGCTCCGAAGCTTTAAGCCACTACACCACCAGGGAACTCCCTGTTTTTTTAAATATATGTTCAAATGAGTAGAGCACTAGCACTAGGAAACTTTTTGTTGTCACGTTCATTGTCTTTATCATCAGGTAGGCAGGAAAGTTGACTCCGAGACTGTATTTGATGGTGTTCTATCACCATCTCACGATTGGGAGAAATCGTTGTGATGATGACTGCCATTTAAAACAGTCTTCCATTTCCTAATCCTGTATCCTCGTACTATTTAAGCCTCAAAGCCAATTTTCAGGATTTTACAAAGGAATGAAGACACATGCTGGCCCTTCCCTTCAACAACCATTTACTGAGTTCCTGCTAAATGCCTCAGCCTTGTGAGAGATGCTTCAATGAATGGGATAGGTAGGCCCTGCCCTCAATGTGCCTGCAGCTAGTCTAGAGGGCAGGTAGATGCCCCCGACACCCAGAAACTCACGTAATTGTGAGTTGGAATAATGCAGTTTCAAAGAGACCTGAAGAATTGACTGAGATCAGCTCTATTTAGCAAACATGGCCCTAAGGCACCACAGGAGTATCTGTTGGTTTTTTTTTTGTTTGTTTGTTTTTGTCTTCTCCAAAATTCAGTATTAGGAAGTGTTCCTCTTCGGGGACCCCTCAATAGTGGCAAGCTCCGCCCACCATCCACCAAGTCTCCTGCACGCCCGGTCCATAACTGCAGCTCTCGCGAGCACAAGAGAAAAAGCTGCTCCCAGCTCGCTAGGGCAGGGAGAAGCTTCCAGGGCAAGGGCGCTGATCCCCACAGTCTTCTCAAAGCAGGAATGTTGGCTGTTGGGGCAATTCTTTGTCTCTTGGGAAAAAGGGGACACAAGGCCTTGCTCTGAATAAGGGGTCCTGGAGGCCATGCACCAGACCCCTTTGGTCACGAAGCTCTGTATGACATCATTCAGATGCCTGTGACTTCATTTGGTTCTGTTAACTTGAAGGAAGGGTTAAACAGTGATCAGACCCCAGTCAGGGGTGCCAGGGTAATTTCTGGGTGTCTTGTGGTGGCTGAGGAGCTGGGGAGACCCAGGGAGGGAGTTACAGAAGGTGCTGTATATAGTCCTATGAAGGTCTTAGTTATTATTACTATTATTAACAGTTCAAGGAAGGACGTGCCAAAGCAGCTTTTTCTAATGTTTTAAATGACAGTAAATATCTCTAACACAATTTGGTATGGAAAGATTTCCTATAAATTGTATCCAAAATTTGAGTTTCCATATTTTAAATTTTCTTATTTTCCTATTTATAAGAATCATCATTTATTTGATTTTTTTTTTTTTTTTTTTGTGAACAAAGACATAGGATTCCCCGGAATTAACTATATAAACAGCATGTGCTTATTGTAAGAAATATGGCAATGGTGTACAGAGTTAAAAGGAGACTCTGGGGGTTCCCTGGTGGAGTAGTGGCTAGGCTTCAGCGCTCTCAACACTACGGCCTGGGTTCGATCCCCACTCAGGGAACTAACCAAAAAAAAAAAAAAAAAAGGACAATCTGCCCCCACACCCCTTCACCCCATTTTCAGCACGAGGAGCACCTACTGCTAACGCATTTGGTGGCTATCCCTCCACGTCTTATTCCTAAGTACACCCAATCATATACACAACGAAGTATGTTTACTGTTTGTTTCCACAAAAATGGAGTCACGTCATATACACCTGCTTTTGCACAAAACCATAGACCATTGGCATCTTTTTATTTTGGTAAATACAGCATTCTCTCGTTGTTTAATGGCTGTACATTCATCTATTGCTTCACCAAATGTGGACATTAACGTTGCTCCCATTATCATTATTACAAACAAGAGTGTAATGAATATCCTTGAACATATATTTTTCTGGTCGTGATATCTCCGTAGGATCCTGCTGTCCATCATTGTTTATAACAGCAGATGATCAGGAGCCATTTACGCTGTTAAACAAATTATGTTAATCCGTAAGAGGGAATTCAGCCATTAAACACGATGCTGCAGAAGAAAATGTAACCACATAAGGAAAATGTTCTTGATATGCCATTAAAGGAAAAATAAAAGCAAACCTCGACAGAAACCCAATTTTGTTCATATTATATACACATAGGAACAAAAAGATTGGGAAGTATAAGCAAAAAATGTATCTTGAGTGGCAGAATGACGGGTTATCTTCAGGGGAGGATTCTGAGTGATTTTGTGATTTTCTGTATTTACCAAACGGTTTGCATTCAGATTTGGGCATTTGCAAAGTTAGACATCGTGTTTTAAAGCTTACACGTCACACGCAGCCTCTAGCCAAGCGAACGCAATGAAAGGAGGCGAAAGAGGCAGGACTCGGGCATTCGGCGGAGGCCGGCTGCCTCCCCCAGCCGCGAGGCAATGGCGGCCAGCAGAGGGCTTCCCGTTCTGCACAGCCGACGGGTCTGTGTTGCTGTTTCCCCCCCAGGTATGTTCTTGACGACCAGTATGTCAGTTCAGTAGGAACAAAGTTTCCGGTCAAGTGGTCGGCCCCAGAGGTGTTTCACTACTTCAAATACAGCAGCAAGTCGGACGTATGGGCGTTCGGTAAGAATGTGGCCACTCGGGCCCGGCCCCGTGTCGTAAGCTGGCTTCCACAACAGGAAACCACAAGAGCAGCAACACCCATTTTTAGCAAAAGCCCTGAGCACTTGCAAAATTACCTGTATGGCCCGAGACAAGCAAGCGCTGGAAGACACGATCCTTTCTTGGGTTGGTGGTGTGCTGTCTGACACATATGGTATAATTTGCACCCTGCTATCACCTTATAAAATCTCACAAAAGGTCTTCTGAAGATTTCCAACAATGTTTATGAAGCAGTCACTGAGGACTAAAACCGAGATTGCATGAAGGCCAAAATGTTGAAGGGTTTACAGTGGAGTCACAGACTTGGGGCATGATAACTATTTCCTGAATTGACAGATTTGGCGGGGGCGGGGGGTGGGTGTGCCTGATCTCAAAACCAAATATAACTCCATGCTCTGTTTGGCCCATTCCAGCTGCATCTAGTGCCCTCGTTAAAATTAAGAATTTAACTCAGAAGTGAGCCAACCAGGGCCCAGGACCCAAGGCAGTGGCCTGTTCCTGTAATTAAAGTTTTATTGGCATGCGGCTGTGCTCAGTTGGTTCTGTTTTGTCTCTGGTTGGTTTTCTTCAGAACCCGCCGAGCACTCACCACAGATACTGTGTGACCCCCAAAACCCTAAAACCCTTACTGTGTGACCCTTGACACAGAAAGTTTGCTGACCTCTATTTTATTAAAAGATTACTGAAATTCAGTAAATATAATAAGAAACAAATAATTCTTAAATTATTCCTTTGTAGATTTTCATAAGTTTTTCCACATAGTGAGGAATGTCAGGACTCTTTACAATCACTACCAGATGGATTCGGGATAAATGATCACAATTATTATAAAGTTATAGAATGTATTAAATTCAGCTGAGACCTATTTCAAGCCTTTCATGGTCCTTAAGCATAATAATTTGACTTTCTACATGATATCCATAAGACTGCCTTTAAAAAGCAAAACTTGGTTAGCCATTTATTTTTCTATATGACCAGATTTTTCAAAATCATTATTCCTTTTGTAAAAGTGGTATTGTTTATTGTAAAAAAAATAATTCAATGTATTTAGAAAGAGGAAAAACACAACGATAGCATTTTGGCGAATACTTGATGTCATTTTGACTGATTAACTTGTCAAAATTCGTTTCAATTTCCTTGTTTCAGTTGATATGTCCCATGAAAGATATTTTTAAAAATCAGTACGCTTTTTCCATAGTTACAGCTTGTTTTTGACCAAAAAAAATTGCATTACCCAGCTTGATTAGTTATCTTAAGCACCGGAACCTGGTTCCCAATATTTTCTGGCTGTTTCCAAAAATGAAATCCATTCCTAAATAATTTGTCCCCTATAAGGATGCTTGAAGTGAACCAGGGCCTCTAAAAGCAATTCTCAGAGAGGAGCTGCACAGATTCAGGGTCCGGCAGAAGTAACGCCCAGGCTTGAGTTATGATTTCATTACATGCTTATGATTTTGTAATAAAAGATTTGGTATAGACTACCAGCTCCAGTACACTAAAGGACATTTTAGGTGAAATGTTCAAACTCCCGTCCATCTCATGTGACACATTCACATACATGGTCCAGCATTACTGCCACCGGACCCTGTATTTTAAGCAATGAAATTATTCTTGAGCTAAGTGACAGGGAGTTGTGAAGGGAGCTTCGGCATGGTTGTTTCAGAATGTTTGGTTTCTTTTTAAAATGGCAGGCATTAACAACTTGTGCTATTACCTTTGTGCAAATATTTTACATAACAATCTGTAGCCTTAAGTATCAAAGAGGTTTTAAAGACCGTACTTCGGTTATGGTTCTAGAACCATTTTCTCCCTTCTTACGTATTTCTGGTTTTCTGGGCCTTTAAAGTTGACTGCCTGTTGAAATTGTCTGACCCGGCCAGTATGACAGCAAATGGCCACCATTTAGTGGGCAGTTCAAGTGCCCCGGGGCTCTTTTAAGTGCTTTGCGTATTCCATCCTATTTATTACTCATGACAACTCTTATGTGCAAATATCTGCATATTATAGACAGGGAACTTGATTGAGAAGGGTAAGAAACTTGCCCAGCCCGTAAGTCGCAGAACTTGGCCTCAGAGGCCACATCCGACTGACCCCAGATGGCCGCCTCTTGACCACCATGACCAGACTCAGTTTCTCACATGGAGTGCACAATGCCCTGGATGGGGGACTATGGACGTCCAGAAATTAAACACAAATATGCATTCATTTTCCCCAGGGAGAGCCCATCAGTGGCTTTTATTAGATTCTCAAAAGGATACCTGACGCGCCAAATATTACGCACCACTGTGACAGTGAGACAAGGAGCTATGCTGTTAATGATTTTATCTATAAATTTCCCCTGAACGCTAATTTGATTATGCAATAAAATTGTTGAACACAACGGCCAAGGCAGGGAGAAAGGAAGGGTGAGGGCTTCAATCCATCACTCCCGAGGGCTGGAGCCCAGTACTTTGTGGGGTGACCGAGGCCCCCACCTGCTTCGCGGAAGCAGCCCAAGACTCATGGCCTCAAGCAGCTCCCTCTGCGCCGCCCTTGCCATTTCCTTGTTTACCAGCAATAATGGGTGTCTGGGTCTGAGGAAACAAGGAGTGACCCTGGGCTCCAGAAGCGATGGTATAGACCTGCCCTCCATACCCCGGCCCCCGGCCCTTCTGCTGGACTCATTTCCCAGGGCTCCCTCACTGTGACCCGTAGCCTCCCATGACTCATGAGGCATGGGACGCTCCTTCAACAAGCTCCGTACCTCCTGACGTGCACTCTCTTCCCTTGCTGTCTGCCTGCCGCCCCTCGGTGTGCTGCAGGCATCCTGATGTGGGAAGTGTTCAGCCTGGGGAAGCAGCCCTACGACTTGTACGACAACTCCCAGGTGGTTGTGAAGGTCTCCCAGGGCCACAGGCTCTACCGGCCCCAACTGGCGTCGGACACCATCTACCAGATCATGTACAGCTGCTGGCACGAGGCAAGTCAAGTGCGCCGCCCGGGGGAGCTGGGCGCTGCGTCGCCACTGGGCAAAGCATTTTGGAGGGGAGCCAACTGCTACAGACCAGGCCTGGGCCTCTGCCCCCACGTGTTTGCAATCTAAAACAGGCAATGCAGGTGCCACCAATTTAACAAACAACTTCGGTTCACTGCTGTTCTGAGAGCTTCATAAACTCCTTTATTCATCGGGAAACACACTGATCTAAGTACTATTATCGTGGCTAAAACTAATGAGAGGAAACAGACCCAGAGGGGTTAAGTAACTTGCCCCTGGTCACACAGCTATTAAGAGGCAGGCTGGCTAGTGTTGGCATCCCTGTGCTAAACCACACTATGGGGTCTCTCCTCGAGTAGAAAATGTGTAACAGAGAATATATCAACATGTGGGGAGAACACATAATGGACACAATTCCTTGTCATACCTCCCAGGTACTGGATAAAAGCATTCCATGAAGGTAGAGAGTAAGTCTCTTTTGGGGTAGACATGGAGCTGAAATTGCAGGGGACTGATTTGTCCTCACCGAACTCAGTCCTGACACGCGCGCACGCGCACACACTCGGCCTGAAAACACCGAGCACTGTATAATTATACACGCATAATAGAAACCGACAAGTCTAGGACTGGCTGCTGTCATGGGGAAGAGCAGACGCGGGGTTTTCAGTGGCTGTCTGGACCTCCCTGGCCCTGCCCGCTCTAGCTCCTGGGACTAGAGCCGCCCACACCATCGGATGGACAGAGGGCCCTGAGCAGGAAGGAACGCTCTTCCTCCCACAGCTGGCCCATGAAAGTGTGTGGACTGTAGCCGAATCCATGGAGAGGGGTTTGCACATAGACATCCCCTGTTGAAGGTTCTGCATAAAACATTTAGTCTCCCCTCGCTTATGTATTTTATTTCACAACTTTTGGAAAAACATTCACAATTTTCATTAGATTCTGATTTATCTTTTCTGTACTTCTTTGCACAAAAATAAGCACATGTGTGTGTTTTCCCTTGCTTTCTCCAAAACTGTAGCATACAAATTTCTCTCTGCAGGTGTTGCCCCTCTAGCAATGTGCCTATTTTCTCACAATGTCACCACACAGACCACTGTCAAGCTTCTAAATGAGAAATAGCATGTAGAACAGCTTTCATACGAGGTTGGACAATTAATTTTGCGAACTCATCCTAGAGAAAGTGCTACATACCTCATTGTTAAATCTCACTACGGTCAGCTATGCACTGACGCCAGCACCTTGTCTATCCTTCAGACGTTTTGGAACTCTTTTTCTGGAATGGCCATCAGAGCTGTCATAACCTTGGTAGAGTTATAACAACTTATCCAGTTGTTTGTACAGTGCTGCCAATGTAAGCACATGGTGACAAGTTTGCCAACTTAATTGTCAGATTTTGGGCACGATGACAACTCTGATGGCCATTCCAGAAACAGAGTTCCAAAATGGCTTTGAAGGGTGGACTAGGTGCTGGTGTCAGTGCACAGCTTCCCAAGGGCAGTCCTTCGAAGGTGACCATAGTGATACTCAGCAATGAGGTATGGAGCACTTTTTCTAGGATGAGCTTGCGAAATTGTCTGACCTCACCTGTACCTCTACCATTATGAGTGGGATAGATTTTTAAGGGCATTTGTATATCTTTCTGAGAATCATCTTGTTTTTTTCTCCCTTTTTCCTACCAGGTTTTTGTTTTCCTCACTTTGATTTTTAAAATCCCTTTATAAAATGATTGTACTTAGTTTATATTTTAACTTGGGAAATTTGACATCTTTCTGATACTGATTTGTCCTCTTCAAGGACAAGCAATGTTTTTCTATGTATTCAAGTCTACATTTGTATTCTGCAGCAGTATTTTAAAGTTATGTTCATTTGGGAGGTCCATTTTTGTTAATATTTATTTTGGTGGTGTTACTACTGGAAATGGGAGTTTCTCTCTCATTCCATTTTTTTTTTTTTTTTTTTTTTTTTTTTTTTTTTTTTTTTTTTTTTTTTTTT
>PVJL010000727.1:0-73773 GCA_004026885.1 Lyroderma lyra | reverse complement strand
CTGAAGGCTAGTGATTTTGTGTGTTTATTTTAGATACCACTCTCCTGGTGAATTCCTTTATTGTTTGGGTTAGTTCTATCATTGATTCTCTTAGTTTTTCCAGGTATGCAATCATATCTTATGCAAATAAATATACTTTTCCTTTTCAATTCTTAGAGCTGTAACTGTTTTCTCTTTAGTAGAAATGTTAGTAATGTTTCCACATTTTAAAAATTGCTAACTTTAGGAGGTATAAACACACACACACACACACACACACACACACACACACAATCACAAACTTCATAAACTAAACTGTTGGATTTTTCTTCTGTGTAGCTTCCAGAAAAGCGTCCCACATTTCAGCAACTCTTATCTTCCATTGAACCACTTCGGGAAGAAGACAAGCCTTGAAGGAGCAATGAGGAGATCCGATGAGAATGAATAAAGATGTCGGCCAACATCGTTCTTTTTAAGGAAAGTAGCAAGGCACAGACAATGTAACCTAGCTAGTTCCTCTTAATGGTATTCTGTGTGCTGTCTGTTATATTATCTAGAAAGGAACAAGGTAGGAAATGAAAACTTTCCTTGAAATTTAGGTCAAATTAGTAATTTTGTGTATGCTGTCATAACGTTACATGTCCCAGTCTATAGCAGAAACACATTTTCTGATGGCCAAATGGAGGGTGTGTACTATGTATAAAGACTGAACTGAAAATTTATTTGTTGGATATTTGCTCTTTTCTTTATATTGTCAGTCTCATGATTAAACATGCTATTAACAAGTACAGACATGTGGACATTTGCCTTCATGTTTCAGTGTCCTCAGTCTGTAGCATGCATGCCTGAGAATCAAATGGAGAGTTGGTGAAACAGATTCTTAGGAGAGCAGGTCTGAATGAAGCAGAGAATTTCTATCCTTAACAGGGACCCAGATGTTTCTGTACAGTCTAACTGCTCTGGGAACCTCATTATGCAGTGGGTACTGTCAGATGGTCCAAAATCAACGCTGATGACACAATTCTCATCTGTTATCCAGATTAGAACGATGATTCTTTGACATTGTATACAAAAATAGAAAATGAAAGGTAAATGTTATTCCATAATATGTTAACTGTGTTTCACATAGACCAAATTGCAAATGATGCTAAGGTATAACTTGGACTCAAGTGTCATCATGATCTTCTATCTGGAACTGATGAAATTGTTGCTTTCCAGTCCTTTTAAATCTTGACTGCCCGGCTCGGGGGCTTCTGGCCAGTTTGATAACTGAAGTTTCTTTTTCAGTCTTCTAGCTTGACACAAAGGTACAGAAATACCTCATGGCTATTACTAAAATGTACTTGAACTTTAAATAGGCTGACCAGATGTCCCATTTTAAATGGGACAGCAAACACCAGCACTGTCCTGTTTCAAATGCTACGTATAGTCAGCCTAGTCTCACTGGGCTAAATTCAAGGTGTCAGTAGGCTGACCAGATGTATCATTTGAAATAGGACAGAACTGTTGTTTTCTGTCCCATTTAAAATGGGACATTGGGTTAGCCTAGCTTTAAGAATCTTCCTGGGGATGCCCTCCTTCATGGCCTGCTGCTGAGCCCATGGGTTTTCATCTCTACTGGAGTCCCTCATTGTCATATCTATGATGTCAGGAAGGGAAAGGCAGAGGTCATGCGGCAGGCACTATTACAATGGAAACACACCCTCATTAAGCCCTGCTACTATGCTCCAGCTCAAAGTTAACCATCTCCCTTAAGAGACATTTATACTCTTTCTCACCCCACTCACCCCTTTACCCCCCAGCTATTTCAAATGATCACTCTGAGTTGTTTCTTGATGTTTAAATAATGATTCCTTTCTTTTCAGCAGAATTGACTTATAATAGTCTTGTATATTTTTACTGAGGTACACACATCTCATTTTATAATGAAGGGGAACTTAAAAAATTACCACTAGGGCATTTATACATTCAGTGAGCATTTTTTTTAGCACATTCTTTCCTACCTGGAGGCGGAGTGGTAGAGAGAAGGAACAAGCAACGCACCCCCTTCTGTCAGTGGGCCACAGTCATGTGGGGGTGCCAGCCTTTGCTGTGCCCTCTGATCCTGTCCCCCAGAGACGTGCAGCACAGACCGTGAAGTCCCAGAGAAAGTCCCCCTTGAAGGCTGTTTTCTTCTTATCTTTATGTATTTGATCTTCTGACAATCCTGTTTACAACTAAAGGAATATGTGCTTGTTGCAAAAACTCAAACAATACAGAATTATCTCCTATGAAAAGAGGCCAAAGCCTGGCTTAGGAACCTGGCTCCAAAAATCAAGTCAAACAAGATTTTAAGATACTAATAGAGGTGTATCAGAAAATAAGTCCAGAGATGCTGGTGGGAGGTGGGAGGAGGCAGATAAAGGAAGAATATTCGTACTATTTAAAACATGCATAATAATATTTAAAATGCTGTTTGACTGTGTTTAGTGGTGGTATCTTGGAAACAAAGAAAATGTTCATCATCCCCTGACTTGGCTAACTGATCCACCATCACCATTATCTGTATTGAATTATGTACTAAGAACAAAGTTATCTAACATCATGCTGGTCACCGCAGAGTGAGTTGACAGGTATGGTTTGGATATTTTCATGTTTAACCTACAGGGTCTGGCAGAAGTAATGCCCAGACTTGAGTTAGGATTTTATTACAAAATCATAACCATACAAGTACTTGTATGGCTTCTGGCCATACAAGTAACGCCCCTTTTTTATGAGCTGGTAATCTATACCAAATCTTTTATTACAAAATCATAAGCAGGTATGGTTATGGCCTCATAATAAAATCCTAACTCAAGCCCAGGTGTTACTTTTGCCGGACCCTGTATTTTAAACACATCTTCAGGTACGTAGTGGAGTTGACGTTGTGCTTAGAACTGGCCTGGAGGCTCTGAGGTACATAAAAACAGCATCAGGACTGGTCTGTAACCTGAGGGGATATATCATCTCAACACAACTCTTTTTTGACGGATTTGACAATTGCTTTGTACAGTAAAGCAATTTAAGAAGTTGGGGTCTGTGCTAAGACACTTGGGAGGTCAGGGGTTGCAGGCAGGCAGAGGGCCACCTAGTCCCTGGATCTGAAAGACAGAGGAATCCCTCGATGCCCCAGCACAGAAGGACCCCTGAGACCACAAGGAATGTGCAAATCTAGTCTTTATTGCGTGTCCGCTGTGTGCTCAGCACTACTCAGTGTGGGTGAATACACAAGCCTGAAGAGACTGAGGGCCCACTTCCAAGGGGAGCATCCCGCCGGGATTTCCATTCACCCCACAGACAACAACGGAAGTGAGTTTCTGCCAGGTGTGCTGGGGAGTGGGGGGTACTTTAATTTTCTCAGGGACGTGATGATCAAGCAGCTTGAAAGCAAGAAGGCAACTCCACCGGCACTCTCGGGCTCCTTCTCTCTGTGGACTTGTCACCCTGAGGAAGACATGGTCTAGTCCAGTCATCACCAGGCCAATCGGTACAGGACTTAGGTTACGTTAACGTGAAGGGAGCGTGTCATTCTCAATCTCCGCAGCTCCATCAATTCACGTGCGCTGTCCCTACAAGCCATCCACCAGATGCCATACCCGGATCCTCCTCCTCCTCCTCCCCTAGATGCTTTCTTTTTCAACTCCGGCACCAGCACCGCAACACGTTTCCATTTCCATGACCCCCGAATAGCCCGGGAGACTAAAGACACACTTCCTCTGACCTTCTCAAAGACAACCGTCTCTTGTAGGAAACAACAGAGGTCAAATTTTGAGGCAGAAATAAATACTAAAAGCAGTGCAAGTGAAGAGGCCCTCTCCCCAGGCATGTCTCCTTCAGACAATTTTCCTGAACAGAGCCGCGGTTCTGATATTTAATGTCATCTTTATAATCACATATTTTCTGGGCTGCGAAATTAACATTGACATAAAATAAAATCACCTCAAAAGGAAATTTGATAGATTGTTCTAAAACGAAGTCTGAACATCATCACCATTTTGGAAGCCTGGGTTATTTTCTCCTTTACTCAAATCCACAGAAGAATAAGGATTTTCTTCACTTCTTGCTTGATTTTTCCTGTTAAATAAAGTGGAGTCACCTTTATTTATAAAGTGATGTTAGAATAACACGGTTTCCCTTGGACTCCACTCAGGCATCTAATCACTGGCGTGTTCACTTGCGTATCAGTCCCCTCTTAATGGCTATAAACACCTGCAGTGCATCGGGCTCACTTCTTTAGGGATTGTCACAATGGCTGACAGAGCATAAGCGTCTCGTTAGGAGCTGAGCTCTGGAGTCAGAGAGAGGGGGCCTCTATGCCTGTTTGCCTGTTCAGAAACTGATGGTGATTTCATGAAGTCCATGAAATAATGCTGGTGGAGCACTCACAGTACCTGGCATATAATTGTCAGTAAACAGTAACCGTTATTATTAGTTTTAGCAACACAGTGGTCCTTCAGCCAATTGCCTCATTTTAAAGAGTTTCCCTACTAAATTAGCAACTTCCAAAGTATAAAGATCAGGCTAGGACGTCTTTGTAGTACAAAAACCAGCTTTGGAATCTGGGTGGATGAGGGCTGTCTGGCAAAAACCCAGCCATAAATGCCTCCATTTTTCATATTACATGGCTGGAGACTTTCCAGACAGCCCTCGTCTCATTAGCTGTGTGAACTTGAGAAAATTACTTGGCGTCTCTGAATCTCAACTTTTACATATACGTAAAGATAATTACATATTTATAGTACAGGTTTGCTGAGAACATTAATGTATGAAAGTACTGAGCAGGGTAGCAGTCTTAGTTTTCTGTGTATCTTCTATTAACATAGTATGTGGCATGATGGAGGTGTTCCCAAATAACTGAATGAATGAACTTTGAAACAGCATCTCATGTGCAAGTTTCAGTATGTAGAAGAGTGCTTCTCAAACTAATGTGTGCATGAATCACCTGGGGTGGGGGGTTCACTATAATGAAGGTTCCCATTCATCAGGTCTCCCAGAAACTGATCGTTTTGGTTGACTTTGGGAAGGGAACTTGGAAGCAAAGCGTGACAGAGAGGCTCTGTGTACCCTTTTGTATCTTTGAATTTTTAAGCAGATGGATATATTCTATTCAACACTTAATTTCTAAAATAAAGCTACTTTGCGAAGAAATCTCTATAGCGAAGAAAGTTAAGCAAAATAGATGAGTGCGTGTACAAATTCCAACAAGAACATGTTTAAACAACCTGAAGTGTGTGCATAGTGTTTTGTTAGGTGCTAGAATATACTATGAACCTTAATTACCTAAGCCCAACCAAAGTAAATAATTTCTCAAGATCAGGGGAAAAAATCTAGTTGCAGAGCAAGACTATAAACCAGGTCTCTAGTGATTTAAATCCTCAATGAACTTGGATCTTGAACGCCACAACAAATTCGAGGGTGCCTGACGAGGAACTAAGGGGATGAGAGGGAGCCTGGTCTATCGGAGGAGGAATAACACTGATTGAAGCAAATCTCTGAGCTCACTCTTGAATGATTTCCCAGTTCAAAGCCATCACCAACCCAGTCTCTAGTGTCATGCCTCGACGACGGAGATTGACTTGTCCGTAAGGATAAGCCCCTGAGGCTGCCTCCTGGCAGGACAGAAATGATACTGTGGCCAGGATGGGGTTCTACCGTGCTAGTAAACCCCAGGCCGGACCCCATCCTGTGTGGCAGGCCTTGCTAGGAAGGCGAGGCGCTGATGAAATCCGGTCATGGTTCTGTACAACCTGCCACTTTCTGCCCATTTCCCAGTTACTTTGTCCTAAATCTTTCTGTCTTAGGATCGCTAAATCTCGAAAAGGTCACTCACCTCCTTCGGTCTCTGATCCCGGTGAAGATGAGCAGAGCAATACCAATCACCACCAGTGCCATCACAACCCCAAAAACAATCAGCCATATGGTGACAGGAGGCTGGTAAGGGGGTCCCAGTGTCGGCTGAATACCCAGAAACTCCAGGCTGTTGTCGTCCAGGCGGAAAACATCATTGATACGGCTCCGCGACATCCTGTCCCCAAAAGCAAAACACTCAGGCAAAAGGGACACTGAGGCAAAATAAAACATGTAATTATTTTCACCTTATATCATTGTTCTTAAAAGGATTTGATAAGGCTTCTTGTGAGAAGGCACTCCTTAAACAGCAATGAAATGAAAACGTGGATCACCAGGTCCAATGAGAGAGGCGTTTGGACCATAATGCACCTTTCCCATCTTGCACCCTGGATTAGGCTTGACTATAACAGCTTCACTGGGAAATTGGTTGCAAGTGGACCATGCACATGGCTGGCACTTGTTCATGTGTGACTGCCGTGTGCAAAGGTAAAATTAGCATACTTGGCAAGAAGTGCCCTTCTGTCAGAATATGTCCACAGTGCCTTTATATCAAAGAATGGAAAAGGACAACTGGATACGCCTCTTCGGCAAGTGAGTCGGGTCCTACACCCAGGCGGCTGCATTTTTGAAATAAACAGGGCTGCCATTTGGGGACAGCACTGGGGAGGAGCACAGGAAAGGGGCCTTGGCGGATTTCTCCAGCACTGGGATGGGGCACGGCTGAATTTTACGGAGAGAAAAAGGCCGAAGATTCTTTTTAAACAAAAGAAAACAAAACAAAAATAGTGAAATGGAGAATATTCTGGATCAAAACCCAAAGTGCCTTGCATCCCATCCTCCTCCCCTTGGGTGGAGTGCAGGTCAAGAGGTCAGAGCCCACCCAGGGACTGGGAGAGGTCAAAGCCAAATTAGTCATGCAACCCTTGGCAACCTCAGCTGCACGTGTCTCAAGTCGTTCTGAAAACAGGAGACCTGAGGTCCCGGGTGGCTTGCAGAGGGGCTGGGCTCTTTCAATATGATCTCAGCTGGCACTTTTTCCCCAGAGACAAGTCGTTTGGAGGCCGGCAGTGAGTCTCGGGGCATGGTTGGGTTGGACACCCCAACTGAGCCAGATTTTCTAGGCGCACACACTGCCCAGCAGGTCTTAGTTCTGCTTCCCAAGGTGAACAGCCTACAGGGCTGTGGGCATCCTACACTTTTTAATTCAAGGGGAACCAGCTGCCTCTGTCCGTCCTGGACGCCTGCTGTCCTGGGAAACAGCTGAGGCACATGGGCAAGCCGTTCCTTCTCCACACTCACTGCCAGCAGCAAGTCCGCCCCTAGCGTGGAGGCCACCCAACACCCGAGGAAACCCACGCTTGCCTACTTTGTTTCAGACGGTGGGAATAAGTCCTACCTCCAAGCGCCCATTGCAAGTGTGCCAATACCTGTCCATGTCCCTTCTGCACTTAAACATGTGCCGTGAGAGCTGGCCAGACTCTCTCCAGCCAGGACCCTCTGCCTTTGCCTGGGAGCATTCACAAAGGTCTGCCCTGCCTGCAAGCAGTTCTCAGCCAGCGGCTGATGGGAGGTGGTGCATGAGTACCCCAGCTTTGCGGGGGCAATTCAGGGGCATAGTCTACAGTCTCCCAGAATTCCTCTGCAGAATGGAGCCCTTGTTGTGCACAGTGGTAACTTGCTCAGTGACATGTCCTGCATTATCTTGATTGCATTCTCCGTCTCCCGTCCACATTTCTGTCAGTGCTTCTTGAGCTCACCTCCCAAATAACTACTTACCCTCAAAGCCTTATCTACGGGCCTGCACCTGGAGGAACCCAAATCAAGGCCATCCCCTTGCTAGGAGATGCTCCTGGGACAAAACCCAGCTTTTGAAGAAGAGGTAAAAGCAGCAAGTTGCTCGGGCCGTGCCTGGAGCACAGAGCATGCTCAATCTTAACCGCGGCATGTGCTAACCCGCTCGACCTTCTGTCATTGCAAAGTAAGTATCACCTGATGGCCTCTTCAACATCCGTTCTGGGAATGAAGTCAGACACATTGTTAGGTGAGGTGACGAAGAAGCTGAAGGAGATTCTCGGTTTCCTGTCAGTCACCCACACGTCCTCCACCCTGTGGACAAACAAAAGAAGCGTCTCTTTGTAGCACGGAGGACACAATGGGGATGCAATGCTGCTGCTGGTGAGATTAGTGGGGGGATCCCAGGGTTGGGTGGAGAGACATGGGGCAGGGCAAACAACGGGACGATCTGATTGTCCCAAAAAGCTTAACCCTGCCCCAAGCACGGGAACTCAGCCCCATAGGTCGTGACAGCAAGTCTTGGCACTATTTCTGCCACCATACAAGAGCACACTTTTTTCAATGACAGGCACATTTCACACTGAAAGCACCAGACGAATCAGCGAGGAATCCTTGGTGACTCAGGATCAAGGACAGGGTAGGCAGCAGTGGCTCAGGAACGTGGACACAAACGGTGCGTTTACATCCTGCAACCCCACCCCACCCAACAAAGCTGTCACGTTCCTAACGTGCAAGACCGGGCTCTACAGCTGCCGGCGTGACCATAATAATGCCGGAGACAGGTCCTGGAGCTCAAAGCCCTCCTCCCTGAGCCAAGCCCAGGTCCTCAGAGCGGCTTGTGAGGCCCACTGCGAACTTTCTTCTCCTCTTCCCGCCCCCCTCCCCCAGGACCGCCCTGACCACTGTACCACCTACTTATCTTCCATTAGCTCCCTCTGGTGAAGGCTAGTCAATACCTTCTCAGACCCAAGAATAAGGAAAGTTCTGGTTGAAACACCATGAATGCACAGCAAATCAACTCACCCAAAAGGAATTGTCTGCTTTTGGACTTTTGAAAAATACTCTCTCATGGCATATGCGATAGATGACCGGAACAAATACATTTCATTGTCATTCCATTCATACTGCAAATTTAAAAGAAAACCACCGCTCAGTAGGGATCAGAGCATACACGCAGAGCCTGATAGTCTGCCAGCGTTATTTTTAAACTCTAATATTCCAAAGATGGTTGCTACTCATGAAATCAGTGACCTCCAACTTGAGTGTGCATCACCTATCACCTGGAAGCCTTGTTAAACCACTGACTACTGGGTCCCACGCTCCGAGCTTCTAATTCAGAACATCTGGGGTGAGACCCAAGCATGTGCAGCTCTAACAAGCTCCCAGGTGGTATGAATGTGGCTGGTCAGGCATCCACGCTTGAAGAACCACTGGGCTCAAGGATTCTTTGATTTCAGTTTTATGGAAACTGAAAGAAACACCCTGAGGGCAGGTTTATAGCCGGGAGTCGTGCAAGTTGTGGATCTTGGTTAAAATGTCCATGTGTTGTAGACAAATATGCCGAGTCTTTACTATTTTTATTAGTAACTTCTCAGATAGGTGTAAGTGTAAAAGATAAACCTGAGGTTCAAAGGAAAAAAGATAACTCTTTGTAAACAACTAGGTAATTTGTTTGTTCTTGTTTTTCGGTGCGAAACAAATGGCTTGTATATTTGCATCTATGAAAACCGTGTTAAAAGAGGAAAAAGCATTCACTCTTTCTCCAGCAGGTGGCAGCAGAGTTCAAGTAATCAAAGTTTTGCACCTGCTCTTTCCCTTTTAGGAGAAACAACTACAAGGTTTCACAAAAGAATCATCACATGAACTTCAGCTTGCTGTCACTCCGGTTTGGGAAGAAGTTGCTTTAATAGTGATAATATTAATATTACTACTAATAATAGTCTGGTCACTATTTCTATATTTGAAAAATAAATAAAGGTTGACTTCTCTAAAGATCCAGTTGGACTTTGCAGTGAAATAGCTTGAACTGCACAGACATTCTGGCCCTGATGTAGAGCAGGTGTTCTAGAAGTGTGGTTCTGGTCTCATAAGAGGAGGCTTTTTTTCCTCAGGGAATCAGCCTCAGAATGTCACACCATCAAACCCTCTGAAGACTGTTTACCAACCCCTCACTGCATGGAAAGAGCACATGGGACAGATATCAAGATAAAAAGAAAATAACTGCAAAGGAACCTGCTCTGCTGGATACTTTAAAATGATAAAATTTATTAGGCCAAGGGAGAGCTAATAAAAATATGACAGGAAAAGAAATAATCTCACAGACAGACACCCAATGACTGTCAAGAAATAGGAAGCTGAACTTCTAGTGTTTGGGAAGTGATGTACCTCCATTTTTACTATTTCTTTCTTAAGTGTTCATTGGTTCTCCTACTACATTATCTGTATTCAGATGTCTTTTTACACTACAACTAACTTCCCAGGAAAGGTAAGAGGATAGAAATGCAACCTTTGGATCTCTCCAGTGCAGATCACAATTTACTATAGTAAATTGTTTTATCCAGCAGTCCCACATTGTCTTCTAATCCTGCAAAGGCTTCGGGGTGCTATGTCCCCACCCAGGCCTTTGATCCCCATCTTTTTGGGACCACCCTCTCCTCTTACCCAGCCAAAGCCACTACTTCTTCAGGCTGGCTACTTTGAAACAGCTGTTCAGGAGAAAGCACTTGTTGATTAAAGTACTTCACGTGAAGGTATGACTAATACAATTGTCTGTAAAATATGTTATCTCGAAATCATCTCAAACTTTGCTATAATTAAAGTCACCTGGGGAGCTCTGAAAACTCCTGATGCCCAACTCTTGATGTCACACCTCAGAGCAAGTAAGTCAGAATCTCTAGGAGTGGGATTCAAGCATCAGTATTTTAAAAACATCCCATATGACCCCAATGTGCGGCCAGGTTTGAGACACAGTGTCCTAAATCAGGGCATCCCTGTCTTTACTGTGTATGCAAATGACCCAGAGGCTTGTTTAAATGCAGATTCTGATTAAGCAGGTCCAGGGCTGGGCCTAGGGCTCTGCATTTTTCACAAGCTTCCAGAATATAGATGGACTAAAACAAAACAAAGCGCAGCTCCCTACACTACTTCTAAAAACAATCTCTCAAAATACAATCATGCTCTCTTCCTTGAGTAAAAGTAATGGCAATAAGAACAAATTGGAAGGGTGGGTATTTGATATTTAAGATTGGATGTTTTCTCATCGATCTTCATAACACCTTCAAGGCAACGAGGTAAAAGCAGACATATCCAATCCACTAAGGGATGTGTTACTGAAAAATAAAACAGAGGGCAGAAGGCCAGAATCTGGGACTTGTAGTTCTTAAGAGAACCATGTGGCCTCTCATCCTTTTGACCACTCTGGAATGAGCTCTTTGAGTCCTATTTAAGGGAGGGCACTGAAAGGTCACAGATGCAACTGTCCAGAATACTCACTGCTTTTTCTCCAAGAGCTGATTTTAGGCTTATCCTCACTTTAATGCTTTGGTCAGCATCTGATTAAAGAGAAATCACAGTTGTAACAGATGACAGATTGACCATGTGTGTTTATTTCCTTGCCCTCCCAAGATCCCACTAAAATGATCGTGAAAGAATTTTAAAAAGGTACAAACACGCTTTTAGAAAACGAGAAGTCATGGAGCAATGCTGAGTGCTTTCCCAAGGGTCAGAAGCCACGGCCTACTGCGTACATAGAGGCAACATGGAGCTCACAGGTCCCAGAGATCCCCAGGGCGGCTGGGGACTCAGGTAGAGCGTGAGTGGGAAGAGGATAGTGGACTGAAAACAAGGGGACTGAACGTCAAGCACAGTTAAAGCCACTGTGGGGAACAGTTAATCCTCCTACCCTGCGTGCTCTCGCTTAGAAGATCACTTGGGGGCGGTGCTGCAGCAAAACAAGAATTAATCCAAGAGAAAGACATGGAATCCAGGAAGCAGTGGATTCCACCCAGGAAAGCAACAAAGGGATCACTCAGGATGAAAACTGTGGGCCAAATGGAGACCACAGGAGGATATAAGACTCCAAGAGGACTGTCGGGGGGAAAACGAGCTAGAAAAGAATAGATATATTGGAATGGTTGGAAAAGGTAAGTGCACTGTGGGTAGCGAATTAGGTATGCAAAAATAAATGAGGCACTAGAAGCTCCAGGACAAAAAGCCACATAAAAGAGAATATGAAGTTGTCTATTACTCAGCTCTGCAGACAGATGATGTACATACTGATCATTTCTTTACTAAAAATCATTATAAAGCTTTACTAGAAGGGGAGGTGGAAGAGTAGGCAGAAATGACCAATAAAGAAATAATAATATAAACAAATTGTTGAGAAATATGAAAGTAACTGCCAGAAAGAAGCGGTAATAGCATAAAGATTGCCGAAAGCATATGCCTTTGAGGAATAGGATTCGACTACTGTGGGCTGGGGACTGTTACATATACTCTTTTATTTCAAATACTTGGCTAACGAAGCAGAGAGAGCGATTTCACTGGTACATAGGATGCCCTCGAGAAATACTTTGTTTCCTCCCCAATAAAATGGCAGTGGCCATGATAGCGCAGTGAGAAGCAGGGTGTGCAGAGATGGAGAACTTAGCCTGCTGTGTAAGTGCCCCATGAGACGGGGGCCACAGAAGACCAGGGGAGGAAGAAAGGGACCGATTCGAAATGTGCCAACCCGATGAACTCACATGGACTCCAGTCAGTGTGCCATCCCACAAAAGAATTCCTGTTCTGGTCCTTCAGCCAGGCGAACAACGGCTCAAAGTAGTTGAGCAGTGGTCTTACATCCATACTCTTTGCTCCTACAATACTGTCCAAGGCGAGGGGCCAGGGTTCTGACTTCCCAAGGCTCAACATTTGGCTACATGAAAAAAGGGGAGGGATTTCAGATGTACATGTATTTCCATGTAGGATCTATGGTTTCTCCTCCTCGGCTTGGCTAAGTCTGCTCCTGGCAGGTAAGACAGTAAGATGTGTTAACAGATGTATCCATCCTTGGATCCCTCCCCCCCCACCCCCCGCATTACTACAAAGGGAACTCGGAGTTATGACATGGAGACAGAAGGTGGCCTCTCCAGCCATCACATGATCCAGGTTCCTGTGTGACCAAAAGGGAAACATTTAATGGGTGGATGATGACATTTGGAGGCCCCTAATTTTCTGTTTAGAACGAAGATATCAAATTTAAACCTAGACATGGAAATCAGTCATTTTGGATTACAGGAGAGGTTCAACATTTTGACGTGTTTCTTACAGCAACTTCTTCCCAGCATCGGTGGAATTTGAGATATCACATTTGTGCAGGGGACCTTCATGTTTAGCTATTCGACAAAGGGCTTCTTGAAACTGGAACTCAAAAATGGTCCTTGTATAGTAACTGTAACAGACAAAGAAAGCAAAACAGGTCCGTGTTTAGTTACTGCAGGAGAGTCAGAAATTGTGGCATTTATTTAAATTCTGAGGCCCTAGCAACCAAAGAGATACTAGTTAAACCTCTTTCTCCAGAAAGACCCAAACATGAAACCTACAGACTCATCATGACCTATTTGCATTTCTGTATCAGTTGATAAAAATGCAGTTCTATTTTGTTAAGTGTTAGCTCACATTCGTATCGTGTTTTACAGGTTTATAAACGCTTTCATATAAATGGTGCCAATCGAGCCTTATGGCGGGTCAATAATATTATTTCTTTTTTACAAGTAAAGAAACTGAGGCTCAGTAAATTCAAGATCTGGGGCTCATCACTGAAGAACATAGGTTTTCGGACTTCATGTTAAAAAATGCTCTCTATTACATTCACTCTGAACCCTGCCAGTAACCCGAAGACAAACGAAAATACTTGTGTGTTTCCCTCCTGAGGGTACTACAAATGCCTTGATGGTGGAGAAAAGATCTCACTCAGTTTTATTTAACCCAATAAATCACACTGAGGTAAATTTAATGGAAATTGATCATCTATTTTGAGGTTTTAGTGGGGAGGTAGGTGGAGACAGAAGGAGAAACTACAGTCATCACGTTAGAGATTCCTATTTCTTTACGATTAGCACAGCTTCCACAAACCCTACAAGTTAAACAGGGAGAAGGGAACTGTCATTTACCGGATGAATGAGTAATCATTAGAAACATGGAACAAAGAGGCAGGGTCACAGTATGTCTCGTCATGGGGCAGAGGTTCCACCACTCCGACTATCTCTCGCCTTTGGGGAAAAGAGAAGAAGCATTAGCTGTGGGGCCCCGACCATGAGGAGGTATGATTGGGTGCACTTTCATCAGTAGATGATATTTATACTGGAATTGGTTGTCAGGTGAAACACAAACAGTGCCAAAAACTAGAGTATAGCCCACGGTGTCATTATCTCTTCCTTTTTTAATTTAGCCAGACTATATACCATTGGCAAATAGCTGTGTCTTCAAAACACTGGTTTAATGAAGTGCAATGCACGGCCCAAAACATACAGTGACAGTCCAAATCATTCCTTTCTGGCACCGTGGTTTATGTGTTCCTGGCAGACAAAATTGCAGCCCCACAACCACCAGATTTCAAGAGTTAGTGCTTGAAATCCCAGTTATTCTGACTATGAAGACTTCACTGAGAGCCGCACTTGGGTTCTCACAGAAGCAGACCCTGAGACAAGGTCCTGGGAAATGATCCCAGGGAAACATCAGCAAAGGCGTGAGGAAGTGAGACAGGGGAAGGAGAGCAGCCCCCAACCCCCCCCCCCAAAAAAAAGGTGTGTTACCAAGCAAGTTACCAGTCAAACACTTCCAAATAAACAGCAAACTCGTGTGAAAACACTTCACTGATGAAATTCTCATGGACTTACTTCATCTCCCACCACTTGCTCATCCACTGCTCTTTGGGGATTTCACCCTTAAAGACCATCCACCTCCACTTTTCTAACATGTAAGTAAATGGCAGAGTTCCAACAACATTGAGTGCTTGTTTGAGTAGGAAGTTTATTTCTGTTTCTGAAAGTAAAATAGGAAAGGGTAAATATTATAATAAGATGAGGCCGACAGTGAATGTTTTGTGTTGGATAATTCTCTAATCTCAAACTATTCCTCCAGAGATACTTACTATAAAGAGGGCTGCATGAGAAATACTGACGGTGGACATAATAATATGTACACATTCTTTTTCTCAGTTAAGGGATTTGGAGTGAAGCTGTGGCTAGAACACGTAAGATGAGTCCACAAGTAACCCCTAATCCTCATTTTCCCCATGAGTTTCCCTTGCCTTCCTGAAGCACCCCTTATCAGAGCCAAGTGGGCTATTTCACCTACTTTCCCAGTCATACTGTGGGCTCCTCTAAGCTCCATGAAGGCCATGACTGGCAACGTTTTATTCAAGACTGCAGGCCTAGCCCGGTGTCTGCTACGTGACGCCCTCTGTGTCACTGATAAATAAACAAATAATAAACAGATGTGGCCAAAAGCCAGTAAAAGAGCCAATGAAAAACCAGACAAACCAAAAAGAGTCTCCCTAGAGGAAACCATGTACTGGGTAAGCAGAAGCCAACGTGCTGTGAACGGACTGGCACCTTCCTACCTGAGCCTCAAGCGCTTTATGTGACGGACTGCGCTGTCTGCCGTAGCCTGTATCCGCGACGTGAGGGCGGGAGAGGCCGGCCCGGGGTGCAAATGAAGCTCACGGAAATGTAACCAGGGGGATATTCTTATCCACTGGACACACCACTCTATCTCTAGTGTCTAGAAATATGCCTTGCAAACAAGTGAGTGCTCAATCAATATTCTGGGAAGAAGGGAGGGAGCGCGAGCCCGGGCAGGGGCGGAGGACAAAGGAAGGAACTTATGTGTTTAATGTCGCTCACCGATCAGGGGCAGGGCCAAGGAAAGAAGAGGGGTTTCTCAAACCAGGGGGTTAACCACGTTTAGTACTATCTTCGTGATTCAACCACCTCTGTTTGCTGTCAGGGAATGTATTTTTTTTAAACGAAAATTGCCTGTTACTGACTTGAGAGTGACATTGTGACATTAGGAAGAGGTGTGCCTCCTGTGACGTCCCTTTCCTTTCCTCGCTGCCTTCATGGGTCTATGCGGCTACTCGTCTGTTACTCACTGGGTCTGCTTACAGTAAGTTTGTCACACACGATGATGGCTTCACACTGACCTACTCCCAGGCTCTCGCGAGGTCACCAAGGTCTGAGCCAGAAAGCAATGCAAAGTGAATTGCTCACCTAAGAATGAAGCTCATGACCTCACTGACCCAACCTTCCAGCCAGCAGAGCTGATGTTTATGTCCTAAATAGCTAAAATGACATGACACAGACACATGAAAGAGAGGAACGTATTTGGCTCTAAGGGTCCCTGTTTTACGAGGAAGAATCAAAAGCCATGGCGTCTTCACTGAAGAATGTGGATCTTGGGAACATTTGTCCTGTTCTATCAAGTCCAAACGGTCCAAAGAGAAACAGATTGCCTCATCCAAAGAATGGCAGCGTGGATCTGAGCGGATGTTACAGAGGCCAAGCCATGCTCCCACGGGCTGAGCAGAACATTTCGGTCCCTTCCAATCCTGAGATCCCACCACCTGTTCTTCAAGCGTTCCTAAAGTTCAAGGTACCCTTTACTTCGCATAAAATTATGGGGAAAGCTTTATATTAGGGCTCTCTTTCTGGTTCTGCGCTTCAGCTTTGACTTTGGGCTAGTTACTTTCCTTCTCACATCTTCAGTTTGCCTCTTCTGCCAAGTGGTTCCAGCGCTAACACTGTGGGAAGTTTTTAACCTAGGACCGGAGGCTCTAGTCAGAACCTGACATGAATTAGCTAAGTGACCTTGGGTATGCCATTTCGGTTCCATGGGCTTCTTTAGCATCTTCTTTATAAGTCCTGTTAAGTGGTCCTTAGCGTTCCAAGACCGTTCATTTGGTTACCTCTCCTATGCCCCTTTCAAAGATACAAGACCACAAATTGGTACAGTGTGATAGATACTTCAACTTTTTTACCAGGAGTGATTCCGAATTACCCGTAAACACCTTACACTTTATAAGGTGAAAATGGAATATAGCCTCCACATGATGATAAATACCTTTGCCCACATCAGACTGAAGAGTCGCAAAAACAAGCAATGAAAAAAATGTCCATACCATTGTCTTCAGAAAAATCAGGTGTCAGAAGCCCCATTGTTTTCAAATGGTTCGGGGTAGCTACAGAAAGTGACATGAATTCCCCAACAGCTTCGTGGAACCCTTCGTTAGCGCCATTTCTGAGCAGGTAGGGTTGGTGGGCATAGGCCATGTCATACTGGATGTGTCCCATCTCATGATGAGCTGTCAAGAAGTCCTCCATTGACACCTTTGTGCACATCTTGATCCTGCACAGCAATGGGCAATGTTAAAATGAATTTCACTGAATTTCACTCATCAGTACAGTAGCATTGTATGGGATTTTGGCAGCATGGATCATCTTTCCAAAATTCATTCACCAATGAATCTTGCTTGAGGCCCTACTTTTCATGTCCTAGAATCTGTACTAGGTGCCCTACATAACGCGATGGGCAGGGCGAATCCTGCCTCCTGCTCACAAACTAAGAGGAAAAAAGAATAACAGACTCTACTACTACAATAACTCTGAGAAGTGATCGATAGACACGGCTTTGAGCGTAACAAAGAGTGAATGCAGGCACAGTCTCCTAGAGGCACCAAGAAGGGCATAACTGAGGGTGCAATGAGCAACATGCAGAAGTTTGCCAGGTAGATGGCAGGGAACGACAAGAGGTTGACATTCCTGGAGGTGCTCAGTGGGAAAAGCTCGAGAAAAGAGTGTGACACTCAGGACACTGTAAGCAGTTTGGTATAGCCAAGATAGAGAAGTAGTAGAAAGGGGCCAGAAACTGACATTTGGGAGTCATTAGCATTTGAGTCAGGGAGTGGATGTGGTGGCCCATGAGGCAGGTACAGAATGGCAAGAAAAGAGTGCCAAAGACAAAGCCCTAGGAGGTCCCAGTACGCACAGAGTGGGGAGAGGAAGATGGTTCAGAGGAGATGGAAAGAAAAGTCAAAGAAGTCCAGAAGAGGGTGGCAATGCAGAGGCCAGAGAAAGGCAGCATTTAAAGACAGCTCATAAATGTGATCTAATGCTGCTGGGGCCCAACGAAATAAGGACTGCATTTGGTAGGTAGGTGGTGGTCCTTTTCAACTTGGTAAGAGCAATTTCATTCAGGTAAATGTAGGGGTCATATTTCAGTAGGTTCCCAAATTAATTTGCCTACCACTCTACCATGTCATCTCCCCAGTAAATTCCCTTAAAGGCCTCCACACTGCTGAAGATGAACGCAACCCCCATTATGCTTCCCAGCATGACCTACTTTTCCTACTGGGTTTTTCTCCATTCCCTTTTGAAACAATTGTAAGAATAGCCACTAGAGTATATGCAGTGTTTCCTGTATGTAAGAGCCTGTGCTAGGAAACTTGCATGTGCTTGCCCATTTTGAAGCCTCCCCTAGTCCTGGAGTCAGTAAACTATGCCTGCAGCTGACCACCTGCTTTGATAGATAAGGCTCTCCTGGCACACAGACACAGCTCACTTGATAATGTATTGTCTGGGGCTGCTTTCCTGCCACAACGGAAGAGAGAAGTTGTGGCAACACAGACCTGCAAAGCCTAAGTGATTTACAATCTGACCCTTTACAGGAAAGGATTGCCAACCTCCACTCCGGTGGAGGCTGCTGGGCCCTGCCCAGATCCGCTTTACGAGGTACATCCACCCAACCCCCAGCTGCCGGAGGCGTGGCCATTAGAGGCCAATGGCTGCTTCCTCCTTCATAGCCGCCTCCTCAACCAGGAGATCATGTACCCCACGTCCTGGGGCAGTCCACAGCCAATGACTGGCTAATGTGGGGGTACAAAAGGCACGTTCTCTTGCGGTACAGAGCCCGTGAGATCAGGCTGAGACCACCTCTTTCCTTAACTCTTTCCCCTGCCCCACCCTGCTTCCTCACGCCTCTCTGCCTGAGAGCTCCCCCCACACAGCACTTGTACAAGCACCTCCATCCCAAGCTAAGGAGCCCAACCTAAGACACTCACAAACCTGCAACCTGGGAACTTCCATTCCGCCTTCGAGATGAGGAAACTGAAACCCAAGAAGGTTAGATACCTTGCCCAAGGTTGCCTAGTCAGTGAGTGACACCTGGGATTCGAACGCCTGTGCTCATTCTGCGGTGTCACACAGGCCCTTTATTCTAGCCTAACTGCTGACACCAGCACTCAGCGCCACGGCCCGCCTCTCTGTACTGGATCCTGCTATTCTCCCGGCCCGGTGTTCTCCTCCCAGAGCTGTCTGTCCGAACCCTTCCTGTCTTTCTAGCCCAATTCAAATGCCACCCGAACAGCCCTGCCTGACGCTCCGCACTATCCCAGCTGTGGTCAGTTCTCTTCCAGTCCCCGCTGGAGCGTTCTCCGTGTTTCTCTTACGACACGTAGCACTTTCTCTATGTCACCCCAGCGTATTTCTTCACCTGTCCTGCTGCCAATCCCCTTTTCCTGGGAAAGTTCACATGCGCTCTCATGGACTCCCAGCCTTTGTTCAAGGAGAATTCCTTCATCTCTCCTGTGCTCAGAGAGGCAGGGAAGGGATCCAAATTCATCCTCATCCCTGCGTCTCCCACTTTAGTACCAGCCGTGTATCAGCCTTGCTACCTGAAGTCATTCTTCCCCAGGTCCCAAGCTGTGGGGTGGCAGACCACTTTCCGGTCGCCTGGCTCAGTTAGCATGGAGTTGTTCCAGAATCCTTCAGTCATGTTAGGAAGGCCAACAGACACAAAGAATTTCTCAGCCTCCTTGAATATCCTGTCTGCATCCCAGTTCTGCGGAAAACAAAACAAAACAGCATTTAATTCTAGCATTAAAATAACAGCATTCTCTCAGCTGGATACGTACATGGACATAACCTTTCCGGAAGGCAATTTGGTGACATGCATGGATAGTTTTCAAAGTATTTATACTCTTCGTCTCAGTAATCCTGTCTATTCTTTCTCCACACCCTCTCCAGCACTTGTTATTCCTTGTCTTGTTGATAACAGCCATTCTCACAGGTGTGAGGTGGGATCTCCTTGTGGTTTTGATTTGCATTTCCCTGATAGCTAATGAGGATGAGCATTTTTTCATATGTCTGCTGGCCATTTGTATTTCTTCGTGGGAGAAGTGTCTGTTTAGTTCTTCTGCCCACTTTTTAATTGGGTTGTTTGTTTTTTTGTTGTTAAGTCTTATTAGTTTCAGTAATCCTGTCTATAGAGAACTAACCTAGGAAAATTTCAGCAATTAGGTCAAAAAATTACATTTAAAATGATTTTTTTATTATTGTTTTTAATGAAAATATATTTGACATATAAAATTGTGTAAATTTAAGATATACAACATGTAAAATGATTTTTAATAAGGTAAAAAGGGGAAACAACCACTAGGACAGTTAAATAATGATGACTTTGTGGAATGGAAAATCTAAATAAATTAGGAAGTGAAAAGGAAAATATATAAGCATTTACATATTATCATCTTAATGAGCAAATGCATGAAAATATTAACAGATTGGGTGACATTATGTGGGATGTTTTTGTCTTTATTCATTATATTCCAAATATAAGCATTGTTTTGAGCTAAAAAACTATTTAACTCAAGCCAACCATCATTAATTGAGCTCTTGCAATGCCCTGGTATTAGGCTCAGTGAAAGACATGCAATCAGGTGGAAACCAAAAAGGCACACATGTGACCCAGTGGCCAATGAGTATTTGGGCCTTGGTTTCACAATCTGTCATGGGAATCTAAATTTCAGAATGTTCTGAATCTGGAGAAGGGAAGCAGTTGGTGCCTGCCTTCCAGCAAACTCTTCTGGGACCCAGTGTCCCTGGAGCTGACTAAGACTCCTTTGGAGATAAGGCCCACATAGACAAACTAAGTTTGTGTAATTGACAGATACTTCATGAATCACTTTTAACGACACAGAAGACTTCCTCTGATCTCAGAGACCAGTCAAGTCTGGTTTTTCTCCTATGTCAGCCCTGGGGATATGAAATAGGATATGACACTATGGCTTTTCTTTTTTTATTATTGACCTATAGAGACTTAATGTCAGGTAATACTGATATTAATGAGTATGGCATCCTTAAGCAGAATGAATGTACAGCAAAACAGTGTAGACTAGTAAGCACAGTGAACATCTGTTGAATGAAGAATGAATGAATAGAAAACCAGACTGGAAATATTAGGAATCCTGAGTTCAAACCTTAATTGTCACTGACTGTCTTTGTGACCTTGGGCAAGTTGTTTATCTGAGCTTCAGTTTTCTCACCTATGACATGGAACTATTGCAATACCTGTCCCAGTAGTCTCACAGGTTTTCTGCAAAGGTAACATTAGAAGAGATGGTGGGCGCAAAAACACCGTAGATAGGCTAAGGGGCGACATGAAGATGGGCCTCTGCCGCTGCTCACCTACCAAATGGGCTAGAACAACAGCAGGAGTTCTGGAGGCCCTTGCAGTTTTAGGTTTTTATTCAGCTGTGGACCCTTCCCAGGAGTGTGTTACATCTGTGAAGATGTTCATGGCATTGCTGTTTATGGATTTAAAACTGTGAACAAGCAAAAGTCCAACAGTGCCCAAAGTGTATGAAAAATTATGGTGCAACTATCGGAAGAGATTTCATGCGGCCAATAGAAGGAGGCCTCTGAATTTTACCCAGAAATGTAGACTATTATCTGAATAAAGAAAATTGTATCATTATATAAAAGTGTATAATTGATTTCATCAATGGAAAGGAACCCCCAAAATTTAAATAATTATAAAAGGATGGTAAAAGTAAGGGGATTTAATACTTATTTTATAGATTCTTATAATATTTTAAGACTATTTTTTAAAATATTCAGAAATCTTCTAATGATAGCCTTTTTCTTACTATTATGGGGAGTACTAACGGATTACTTAGCAATGACTAGCTTTAGAAAGAGTGACGCCAACCATTTGGTAATTCTACACCTTCTGCTTCGTGGAAAACGAGGTCATCTCCATTTTAACATCTCTCAGTAATATCAATACCCTACCTGTAATTCATGGTACCTGATGTCACTGACACGGTAAACCACTTTTCTATGAAAAAATAGCTAGATAAGAAATAAATTTTAGTTTGAAATTTTTTATTTATGTGGTTCCATATGCAAAAGAGGAAGAGAAGGATGATGTAAGAAGAAATGAAGTTAAGGATTTAGATTTGGTTTTCAAGGCCTTCTTCTTCCTACCTGTTTTATCATTTCATCAGTAACATCTATGTTTGGTTTCTGTCCAAAGGGCACTGTCAAAGGGTACAGATTTGTCCAAAATCTACCCCACATATCACCTATTTAAAAAAAATATTTTGTTAGCACATGACAAAGACAGCAAAAGTATAGGCCTGATATTTATATAGTACATGAGGTGAGATGGGTAAACAGGCCATATAGTATTTTAGATTTAATCTAGTTTCTGTGCTTCCTTTTCACTACCTGTTTTTCTCTTCTCTTATTTTAAATGTTCAACACTCCCTTCTTTTTCTATTCCTATAAAAGGTTAAAATGACAGAAAATGATGTGGTTAAGCAAAAGTCGTTAGGAAATCATCTCAGTTTCTCCCATTTGAAAGTACAGTTGAAAAAAAAGTTACAGTTGAAAGCATAATTTATTAAATACATGGAACATCATAGCTAGTATGGATTAGAAACATATTCATATAATCCACCATCCAAGGGACAAAGTACTACAACTTAAACTATTAGTAATCCCTCATGTTGGATTCAAGAGATATCACATTCAGGAATCTCTACTAACTAATGACTAAGTTTCACTTTTATTACTATACTACAGTAATATACGTAACTGGGTGATTTTTCAAACATCTCAAATAAGTGTTAAATTAGATTTCAAAGCCAGGGACCCTAAAAGAGAAGATGAATCTAGAAAAATCAGTCTAATAGCAGGACCAGAATCCTAAAGCCAAATGAATGGGGCACCATAACTACATAAAAAATACTCCCATGAACTCATGTTGTAAGGGCTATGCTTAAATTTTAAAGAAAAATCTATCCACTATAGCAATATGTGATATGTGACATCAGGCTGAAACATAGCATACATGTAAACGACCAAAAGGTCCCCAACAAACAGCATGACATGGCTCCCCAAAACCAAATGTGACCTTAATGTAAATAAAGAGAATTATAGTGTCTAGCTTGAACAAAGGAAGCCAGGGTACCATTTTTACTTCATGCTGGTCAAACCTCATTTGAAATGACTGTTCAGTTCTGAGCATATTTGAAAGGGTCATCAAGAACAAATAGCTTGTCCCAAGGAGAACAATTAGAAAAGTGAGATTTTAAAGAATGGTTAAAAATCTCTATAGGATTTTTAACTTAAAATAAGAAAATAGTGTATACATGATGATAAGAATACTTATTAAAATATATTGAGTACATATATTCTTGTGGCAGTTATGATGTTATATCTTCTACAATGGTTATTTACAAATGTCTGGAGGGCCATCTGGTAGAAAAGAATGAACATACCCTGGGTAACCTCACAGCATGGAATTAGGCATAACAAATGGAAGGCATTAGGGGGTGCCGACTCGGTTCACACAGGGTAGAAGTTTCTTATCATTAGGGCCATGTAGCAATGGATTAGTCTACCTTGGAAGGAAGAAAGAACCACCTCACATCAGACAGGTTTAAGCAGAAACTGAATTACTGAAGAATGCCTGCCAAAGCCACTGCAGAGCACATTTATATACTTTAGAGTAAAAAGTCTCCACAGGTCCTTTGTCCATATTCTCTTGTACTGACAGAGGCCTGGCTGTGGAGAAGAACTAGCTGCCAGCAAGTTAGTTTGACTGTAATGGGAACATTATGAATACATCACGTGACCTTTCCAAACACGTATATTTTGTTTAGCCTCAGCTTCGGGGTGATGGAGAGGAAAGTGGAAGATAGCCACTCTCTGGAGCGGAATTAGGAGGTTCAGTAAAGGACCCCACGTCTTGCATGGTCTACAAAGACTCCGTGGCAAGATGCAAAGTTCTCAGAGACCGCTTTTCTTCTTAAGCTAGGCATCTTCCTTTGTGATGACGACGTTATTCATTTCTTAGATGATTCCAAACCGAGTGCTTTTCAGCAAAAGTAATTGCTACCATTTAGAATGAACTTACGAAGCTTTCACTCGGGCTATACCTTGGCTGCCCAGATGTCCTGTTTTAAACAGGACAGAAAACAATGGTGCTGTCCTGTCTCAAACAAGATGTCTGGTCAGCCTACTGACACCTTGAATGTAGCCCAGGGAGACTAGGCTGACCCGACGTCCTATTTGAAATGGAAGAGTACTGTTTTCTGTCCCGTTTAAAATGGTATGTCAAAAAAATAAAAATAAAAAAATAAAATAAAATAAAATGGTATGTCTGGTCAGCCTAGCTATACCTTAATTCTAGAAAGTCTTTCTCTCATGGCTGACCACCTCCTGCCCACCAAGCTTCTTTCCTCTGACAATATGATACTGAAATCCCAAACTCCACCTCAAGAGCTCAGCCAACCAAGGTGAACAGTAAGATTTCTTGCCCCGCATTTCCACCTCCTTTGAACTTGGAGTTCCTCCTCTAGTTATCTTAAATAACCCCTTTTTCCTTTGGATTGTGGCCAACAGAACAGTTTATGTATAAAATAAAGTAATGCAGTAGAGAACGATTTAAAAACGGCTTTTCTATTGAAGACAGCATGTTCAAATGTGATTTCTATAATGTTACTAATTCCATCCACAGATTTTTTCAAAACTTTTATGTTGGGCCTCACCCAAAAAACAACTTTATCGGTGGAAATAACAAAGAACAAAATACACAAAGAGTTCCTGGAGCTTCTTACCAAGCAAGTGGGCAGGGAGGCATCCAGTCGGACTGATAAGGGAAGGGTAGGCGTCCATCAACTTGGCCCTCACATAAGCATGAAGCTGTTCATATAATGGTTTGATCTGAAAAGCCCAGGCAGAAAGTTTTAGACCAAGAGAAGCCTGCTCCAATTTACAATCTCCAACACTAAAAACAGAAGCTTCTTTAGACATGTGGAATTGCCCCAAGTTCTAATTTCTTCCTCTCTCTAGAAAGTCTAAAACCATTCCTTCGTCCCAGATATTGATGATGACTAACTTCACGGCATAACACAGTAAACACACCTAGAAGAATAAAGGTCCCAAAATGAAAGCAGATGCAAAAAAAATATTCATTTTTGAGATGCTACCTACCTCCTTCGCTTTTAAATTGAAGTATCATTGACATAGCATAAAATTCATCCATCTTGAGGTGTATAGTTTCACGAGCTTTAGTAAATTTACACTGCTGGACAACCATCACCAGCACCCAGTTTTAGAACATTTCCTTGCCCTAGAGAGCTGCCTTGTGCCCATTTGCAGTCAATCCCACTCCCACCCCAGCCCCAGGCAATCACTGAGTTGACTTCTATCTTGGTAGTTTTGCCTATTCTAGACAGTGGATAGAGATGAAATCATGCACTATGTGACCTTTGTGTCTGGCTTCTTTCACTTAGCATCGTGTTTCTTAGGTTCATCCAGGTTATTGCATGTGTCAGTAGCTCATTCCTTTTTATTACTGAGTAGTATTTCATTGAATGAGTCCATCACGGTTGCTTCCTTTAATATCTTACGGATAAAATTCATCAGTTGCAGGACGACTAGGTTGTTTCCAGTTTGGGGCTATTACGAATAATGCTTCTATGAACATTCATGTATAAGTCTTTATATGCATATATGTTTCCGTTTCTCTCACATAGACACCTAAGGGTAGAATACCTCAGTCATATGGTCAGTGTGTGTTTAACATTGAAGAAGTGTCAAACTATTTTTTTAAAGTAGCTGTACCATTTGACATTTCTGTCGGCCGCATACAAGGGCTCCAGTTAGCTCCACGTCCTCACCACCTGGTACCGTCAGTCCTTCTTAATCACAGCCACTCTGGTGGTGTGCAGTGGTTTTTAATCATGGTTTCAATTTGCCTCTTCCTAATCACGTTTTACTTGCTCACTTGCCATGTCTTTAATGCTGTACTTATTCAAATATTTTGCCCATTTCTTAGGGGGGGGGCGAGGGGGTTTGCCCTACTGCCATGTCTGATAGCTCTGCCCAACTATGGCTATGATGGAGTAGCTTCACGTAAGGTGTTTGAAGGCACAGGGTAAGGGAGGAGATGTGCGAGATAAAGGAAGAGGGAGACACATTAAAAAGTGTCCCTGGGACGCTTCTACACATAAGACTGTCCCTTCCCATAAAGGCTTCCTTTAATCAAAGATAAGAAAATAATAGTATCAATTGTCCTGAGGCAGGAAGCAAGGCTTATGGCTACGCTAACAAAGGAAGACAGTGCTGGCCACAGGCAGCTCATGAAGACCGTGCCTTCTTACAATCTAAAGACTGGTCCTTCCTGTAATCTTTCCTCCTTAGAATCTTGCTTTTGGTAGTTGCTTGTTAGTGGCTGCAAAGGGGAGGGAGGAAGGCAACTTTTATCATCTGTAAGATATGCCCTATTCAGCTTCAAAAATCTTTTCAAGCTCAAATATTCCATAACTCTGAGGCCTGGGAATGGCTGACCAGTGGGTTAAGAACAAGCCAAAATGTCTTTAGTCACTGTCCCTTCCTCCCGTGCATTGCTCTACATCTGTCTCTGTGTGCAGTTCCTCGGTTACCTCTTCAAAGATACGTCCCACATCTTCAATCAACTGGTTGCGGCTGTAGTTATAGCCACCTGGCCCCTCGGTTTCATAGTCTGCTCTCCAATAATCTCCATAGTCCTCGTAAGCTGTTTTTTAAAAGGAGAAAGAGAAGAACAGAAGGGAAAGAAAGAGGTAAAGCATAGTATACATAGATTAGCCTTGCCAGGAAGTTCCAAAAAAATGCAGAGGTCTATTACATTTTTATTGCCCTTGTAAATATGAACTCCAAGGGATGTACACGAATAATCACACTAGCTAATGTCTGTTAAGCACTTGCTCTGTACCAGAGATTCAAATGCACTGTTTCATCTACTAAGTGCAAACACTCCCCAAGGTTGACATTATTATAACCCCCACTGTGCAGATTAACAGCCTGCTCCGAGATGGTTAAATCACTTGTTCAAAGTCATACAAGTGGTGAGACACAGAGGCACCCTCTCAGTCTCCCAACTCTGGGTCTCTACTCTCTCCCTGGGTCAGTTTGCATTTTAGCTTTAAAATCTGAGATTGGATCTGAGTTTTTAAATTCTCGTTTTGTTTGGGGCCTTGCATTTTCAGATCCAACCGACCTCATCTTAGACATTGCCACAGCGGGCCTGCGTTTGTTTGCAAATCACATGTATACACAGTATATCCCTGTGAGTTTCAGGTAGTATCTTATGATCAGGAAACACCAGCCTGTTAGGGTATTAGCTAATAAAGCTTGCAAATATGGTTTAATAATTTCTATTTTTGGCAATGGATAATCAGAAAGATGAGGAGAAAAACCAATATTTGGATAGAAGGATATGCTGATGAGCTACTGTCTCCAGCTTGCCTATGGCTTGAGACTATGAGTTTAAGTAGCAGTGAAAGACAGTTCCAAACAACAGATGAAAAACTCCCTTCCTTCCCTCGGGAGGCAGTGAATCACCAAAGCATAATATTATTCATAATGTCAGAGCTTCAGCTCATTACTTAGGCAGGAGAATAACTTCAGAATATGGGAGTTCCTCCCCGTGTTCAGATTTCTATGACCACACGATTTGGGTTACGATTTGAGTTACTGCAGAAAATGATGGGTTTCGAACCTAAATTAATCTGATTTTTCTTCTTTCTGTGACACCACCCTGAGGTAAATACGCAAATGTCCTTTAAGAACGAACTGGGGGCTGGGTGGCTAGATGGGAGTTCAGGTGAGAGGCTGTGTCTCTGTCTCTCATCCTTTCTGAAAAATAGAATCGGCACTCAAACCCCAGACACCCTCAGGAACCCTCAGGGGCCTGAGAGCTTCCCGGACAACTGGTTTGTGTGAGGCCCTGTAGTTACGTCTCACTCCTGAGCTCTTTGAGCTATAGAAGGGCAATTCATCTTTCCTTATCACTCCCTAGTACTTGCTTCTTTGAGACAGGAAACATGAATTGTTCAGCAGATGATCGTTGATTTAGGGATGCACCTTATATCAAGGGGCAGCCTTGGTAATTCATGAGAAATAGCCCCATGGCCCCAAAGAGAGCCGCTGACCTCTACGGGCCAGCACACTCACCGTCTCCTCTTGCCATCTCATTTTTCAGGACCACATACTCTTCATATAATGGCCTCAGCTGCTTGCCGACCTCAGACCTCCAGCCTTCCCAAGCCCACAGCCTTTGATTGTAATCTTTGCTGTATGCCATTATGTCATCCAAACCTGTTATTGCAAAGCACCCAAAGGGAAATAAACATGCATTTGTAAAACTGCTATTGTAAACAATTACACAAACTTTCAAGAATTAAAGGTAATGCTGGAAGACATCAAGGTCGTAAGGTTATGAAATGAAATCTCATGATTCATTAACCTCTTCATCATAGTTCCAATATATTTGTTCAGAGAAAATAAACCACTGACATCATTTAACTACGGATTTAATGAAATTACTTGAATGTGACAGACTTTACAACGAAGTTTTGTTAAAAGTTAAAAGTTCACCTATGGGCTGAAACACAAGTATTTGGAATCTTCTCATCTTTGGCTCATCCATGTGAAAAGCACAATGTCACTATCTAACGTCAGTCTTGGTTTTACAGCTTGGAATAAAAAAGTAAACTTCATAATCACTGCTCAAAAGTAATGGCCTACCTGGTTCAAGTAATAAGCACTCCTGTGGGTTGTTGGGCTTGCAGACTTTTCCAGTACTGTAGATGGTGCTCATTGCATTGAGAATTGTATTCAACTGCAAATTAAATATAACAAATGATGTTAAAAATGGAAAATATGCGAAAGAGAATGCTAATGTAGAGATGTCCTTTTGGCCATGTGATTGTTTTTAATGCCTCAAGATGCAGTTCACATCTTCTTTGCCAATTGTCTTCCTTTAATTGTCTTCCTTTACGTAGGGCAGGAATAACTCAGTTAAATTTCCCCATTATCAACTAGCACGGAGCCTCAGAAACATGTAATAAACATATGTGGAGTGACTGAAATAAACAGATCTACCAAAACCCCACAAATATTGCTCACCTACACAAGCACAGAGAAGTGCATTTGTTGTTTCATTCAGCATTCATCGATTATCGATTGAGTGCACATTTATTGAACACCTACTATGTCCTACACTCTGACAATTCTAACATGAACAAGTCACTGGTCCTCAAAGACCCCACAATCAGAGGACAGCAAGGCAGCCATGACATTAATAATTCCATAAGAGAGCGATAAGTGCTATCATTGTCACCAAAAAGTAATGAGGCAGTATGGGGAAGAGTGGATAAATTAATTACCTGGAGGTTCAGGAATGGCTTCAGAGAGGAGAGACAGCATAGTTGTGTCTTGGAAGAAAAGCAGAAATTGGCCAGGTAGAGAACAGAGATAGAGGGCAGAGGCTAACAGGTGGAAGGAGGGAGGGAAAGCTACGGCATTTTCAGGGAGCGAGGACAGGCGGACAGAGACTGGAGTAGTGGTGCTGACTGAGGAAAGAGGAGGGCATGAGGATGGAGAGGGGAGCAGGGGCCAGATCAGGAGGGACCTCCTACGCCATGCTGCAAAGCCTCAGCTTTACCCTGCAGTGAAGGAGAGGAAACAGAGTAAAGCGGTGCTACTGAAAATACGTCCCTGGCTCAGTGCAAGTCTGCAAATGGTCTGTTTCCATTCTGTGATAAGCACAGGAATTAGAGGGTAAGTGTTTATAAACGTTTACAATCATCTGCTATTTCCATGCCATCTAGACCTGAGATCAGCGAGCTTATCTGACCTGTGATGGATTGGTAATAAAGGAAGAGAGGGAGAAATGGAGGGAGAAGGGGCCAGAGGGTGGGGAGAAGGCCTGGAGGGAGGGACGGAAGGAGGGGAAATGGCTTCTCTCCCACAGATGATTTAAGAAGCAGCAGGTAAGAGGCCGCATCTCCCCTTCCCCTATGTCCCTCTTCTGTTATTCCTTCACTCTGCTCGAAGAGTCACTACCCTAAAACATGAAATCCATCCCATGCTTAAAACTTCACCAAGACTCCATTGTCCGACGGAATCACCCCAAATTCCTTCCCTTTCTCTACGGGCATTTTCAATCTCCCACTTCCTCCTCTCCACTGAACGCATGCATCCTTGAGTCTGCCCTCTGGCTGCACGCTAGAATTAGCTGGGGTCTTTTAAAAATAAAATGTCCAGGTTCCACCTAGGCTAGATCAGGCTGCCTGGAGTCTAAAAGACCAGTGGGCAAGGTTTCCCATGGTGTCTTCGTGGAAAAGGCTGGGAAGCATGGAATGGATAAGATAAAGGGGATTAATAGCTAGTTGGATAATTAGATCCAAAGAATGCACAATAATAAATATCAACTTGTAGGGAGATATGTGCCAGATGGTTTTGTCTTTGTTCTTATCGCGTGTGTTTTCTTTGTACAGATGCAGATTAGGACACAGCGTTCCAGAGGACCAGCAACTGAGAAAGAAGACTTTGATGTTAAATAGCCAAATATTTTAGATAAAAATATTTCAATAGGTTAGATCAAGGGTCTGCAAACTATGATCTGCCAACCAAATCCTGTCTGCAGCTTGTTTTCGTAAAGTTTTATTGGAACGCAGCCATGCCCACTTGTTTATGTACTAGCAATGGCTGATCTCCCACTGCGACAGCCAACTTCGCTCACTGTGACAGACAGTACAGCCCACAGAGCTTAAAATATTCACTATCTTTCCCTTTACAGAAAAAAAAAAGTCTGTCGACTCCTGGGGTAGAGAGACAGGATGACAGGTGTTATTTTAACAGGGGTGAAGTGAACGTAGGCTTTCTCGAATTTGGACAAACTAGCTACCTAAGGATAGGACTTGAAAAGGCATCACCTCAGAGCCGCGTTGGTAGAAAAGATATGGAGACGTCACTGATAGTGACGTTCCTATGAGCCAACCATGGAATTTGTCAAAGAGCAAAACAGAACGTAGTCTTGGACTGTCTTAGTAAGGTAGAACACAGGATACAGAATGTCACATCCCTGCTCCCCCCCATCCCCACCCCCGTGCAGACCAGAACCAGGACTCAACAACTAACAAAAATAGCTGCCCTCATTTACATACTTTGCTGTATATAATGTGCACTTTTTGCCCAAATTTATGAGGGAAAGGTAAGGACGCGCAATATACCTGGGTAGTACTACTTCCATATCTATATAAATGTTTTTAATTCTTTTATTTATGCCTATGAATTAAAAGTGTAACTCTAGAAATCAATAACGAATCCACATGCAACATACTACCCTGGAATACGATATTCAGTTATTTTTTAATATAAAAAAATCTTATACATAAAATTTCTCATACCTTGTATCTGTTCTTGTGTTTGGTAATTATTGGTTACATAAAAGTTCTTGTACCATAATATGTTAAAAAAAAAAACAAATGCTAAAATTCACTTATAATACAAAAAACAAGTACCTAGATATAAACAAATAAAAATTTGAATGAAAAAAATTAAAATGGAAGATAATTTCCCTGAAAGTTTGGGCCAAAAACGGGGGTGTGCATTATAAAGGGCAAAATACGTATTTAAAGGCTATTATAGGAAAGAGCCATTTGGCTTTAGAAGGCACAACACAGTGGAGGTAAAGCTCTTACCACTCAATGGAGGGCGTGTCTTCCCATCCATTAGAGGGACCCATATATGGAACTCGTGTCTTCCAAAGAGGGGCTTCACCCACGCCCAAAGCAGTCTGAGCTGAGGTTGTTAGCCAGTGTTAAAGGGATTGCAGAGGAGAGTCAGGAATGAAAGGCAGGGAGGCTTAGACCACAACACCAGGCCTCTCAAGTTGGGCACTACGGACATTTTGGACCAGATAAATCTCTAGTGTTGAGGGCCTTCTTGTGCATTGTCAACTGTTTAGCAGCATCCCTACCCACGAGATGCCGATCGCACCCCTCCCAAGTTGTGACCACCAAAACTTGCCGCCAGACATTGGGAAATGGCCCCAGGAGGCAAAACCACCCCTGGTAGAGCACCACCGATATAGCCTAAGTGTATTATTCCTCAGGCCGCCTGGTCCTCAGAAAGGTGACCTCTGTATGGACAGCTGTCCATGTCCACTACAGCGCTCAGATAATCCCAGTTTAACTCTGTTATTATTACCTAATTATCACCAGTGTCTTCTTTCACTCTCAAAAGGATGTCAGTTTAGATGATAAATTGTGTGCTCACCCTACCTAGGCACAGAGCTCTTTTTAATGTCAGCATTACAGATAAAGGAAGCAGCCTTGGACGCTCTTAATGTTTAATATTCCCCAAGCATTCTAGCTCTTGGGATCAGTTCTACAACGTTCACATACTCGTTTGCTCTTCTCGGCTGAGAGCACTGATGGTCCACTCCGCTGGAGGATCTGGAGTTGACGCTTGAGTGTGAGATTCTGAATTTCTTCTAGCGAAAAATGTTTGGCAAGCTTGCACTGTTCCTCGTAAAAGGCAGACCATTTGGCCCCTGCATCATTCTGAAATTACAAAAAAATAAATAAAAAGTAAAATTGAAGTCAGGATGACACTGCTTGAACAGATAGAACAGACGATATGATCCAAAGAACATCTGGTGGAACATCTAGTATTTTCTGAGTGGTTTCAGTTCTCTATTTTGCTGAAGGTCAAGGCTTAGGTTAAGAGTGACCAGGCCACTCTTGGTCACTCTGTCTTTCTGGCCCAGTGCCTAGTTTTCCCAAGGGTCCTGTCCCCAGAACTGGAAGTGAATTCTCACAGATGGTTCACATTGTGGGGCCCTGGGGTTTATGTCCTCAGCACTGTGACATGGGTGAGTTGATCTGGATTCGAGGATGAGTGCTCTACAGGCAGAGCCTAGTAGAGCTCAGAGTGGACTTAATGGGAGTACAGCCCTTGTTGACTATGAGAATCATGAAAAATGAGCACCAGTTTGCAGTAAGCTCCATGGCACCATAATTTAACCAGCGATTCCGATCTTAAATTACGGTCCCCAAAGAAGGTTGCCCAGAATATGGCCATTTGGGAGTCATGGTGAGTTTTTGCCACCAAAAGAAACCAACAAGCAGGTGATGATGTTAGGACTCACTTGTCCCCCATTGTGAACATCAATAGGCAAGTGGACTCCTCCAGGCTTTTCTAGTACAGTTTTCTCTCAATGCACAAACTCATTTCCATTTATAAAAGACTAAAATGAGCAATTACTTCATACACTGTAGTTCTCTAGACCTATAAAGTGGTAGCAAATGAGGCAAATAAGAGCTCCATTCCTGGAGTCAGACACCTCCATTCCTGGAGTCAGACACCTATAACTAGCTGTGTGACCTTGGGCAAATGACTTAGCCTCTCTGAGTTGCAGTTACATTACCTGTAAAATGAGAGTAATAACAGGATTTATGTCAAAGGATTGTTGTAAGGATGAGAAGAACTAAGAAATAAGAACAGGCTTCTTAGAGTGCGTGATACACCCTATGTGTTAAAAAAAAAAGTTAGCTATTTTATTATTTATAGAAAAAAAGGCCCTTGTTCTTAAGTTGCTTACAGTTTTATAAGACAGATAAGATGTGCATCGTGCATGTTTGACACATAACAGCCTATGATTATGTATAAACGGTGAGTGAGCCAAGCAGTTTCTGTTATAGGAAAAGAGAGACCCATGCAGACAACTAGATTGGGCTAAACCCTCAAGGAGAAGGTGGGACTTGAGACAGACCTTAAAGTAGGTATGATTTGTGTGTCAAGTACTTTGCAAAATAATTTACCTCATTTGATCTTCTTAACAACCCCATGAGATAGAAAATCATTCTATCTACATTTTTCATGTGCGTGTTAAGGAGCTGACAGAAATGAACAGTGGATGTGGCAATCAAATGCCACCATTGTGATCTGGTATCCTGTGGTGGACAGACTCTAAGATGGCACCCACAATCCCTACTTCCTGGTGGTACACATTTATGTGATCTTCCCCCGTGTGTGAGCAGGACCCATGATTCGCTTTAAACCAGTACAATACACCAAAGGTGACAGGATGTACATGTTTATGTTACCTAAGATTGTGGCCTTTATCTTGCTAGGAGACTCTGTCTCCCTTGCTGATTTGGACGCAGCAAGATGCCATGTTGTAAGCTACCTTGTGGGAAGTACCACATGGTAAGGAATTGAGGATAGACCCTGGTTGGCATAGTGCAGGGAACTAAAGACCTCAGTCCAACAGCATACAAGGGTCTGAATGCTACCACTGACCACATGAGCTTGGCAGGCGATTCATCCCCTTGTCAAGGCTCAGGTAGGACCACAGCTCTAGACAGGACCTTGATTGCAGCCTATGAGACTCAGAAGCAGAAGATATAGCTGAGCTTTGCCTGGACTCCTGACCCACAGAAGTTGTGAGTGAATAAATGTGTGTTGCTTTAAGCTGCTAAGCTTGTAGTAATTTTTTATACACTGAATAACTTGTACAGATTCCAGGCATGATTGCACTTTGAAGGCCAAGGACTTTACTTTTATCCTGTGAACGCTGGGGAGTCACCTAGGGGTTCCAAGCAGGCGTGTGACATGATGGAAGTGACAACGATGGGTCTGAGAAGAGATGGAGGGAATAGTGGCCGTGGAAATGGCAAATGATTTATCCCTTTATTGAGCTCACACAACCCCTCAGGAATGACGGCTCAATTAATCTTCACAACCAATACTGTGAGGTAGTCGTGAGTGTCTCTACTTGACAAGCAAGGGAAATGAGGCACAGCGTGGGTGAGTAACTTTCCCCAGGTCATACAGCGAGTAATCGCCAGAGCCAGGGCGCCAGCCCAGACGTGGTTACCTCCAAGGCTAAGGCTCTTCAGCCGTCAGGCTCCAGATAGTATTCGACACATTCTAGTCTTCTGCCTAACCTGCATGAGAGGGAAGGAGGGAGCTACAGAAGGAAGCTCTTCACCGCTTCTGATACCTCACCAAGAAGTATTTATGAAGTGTTCTCGGAGACCTTCGGGGCTCCAACAGGGCATTCTGCAGCACTCGCTTCAGCCGCGGGGACCGGCGTGTGGGCCAGCAGTGGAAGTCACTGCCAAGGACTGGAGCAATGAACGAGGATGCCTCTGTCGCAATGGGATTCTTTTGCTCTCTTCCAGGAATAACACTGTCCAGGGACCTCCTATGTTGCTAGAGAGCTTCTGACTTTGCAAAAAATAAATCCTTTTGATTACAAAGGACCCTATTTCACAAATCAAGCCGACAATAAACTTACAAAGCAGGGACAACGCAAAAAAGTACTATTTTACTGAGAAGATAATTACGGGCAATTATGAATATGTGATCTCAAACTTGAGAACTGTATTTGCTATACAGTAAGGGGGTAATTTATTATATAGTGTTCGGTGATTGATTTTCACTGAATTTCTTAACTACGTAGAAACCTGCTTTGAACCAAGCTTTTCTCCTTGTCGCTATCTGATGGACCACTCCTAAGTAGGTAGCTTTTGGGACGTGGCAATGATCGAGTTTTGACGCCTTCTATTATTTGAAGGTATATTCTCACAACTTGACCTAAAAATTGCCATGCTAGGTCAGATCCATAGGCTGACAAGCCCAATGTTCTGACTCCGAAATACGGCCCACATTTTCCCTATTGTAGTAGTTATCTATTGCAACACTAATACTAAATAGCAAACCTCCAAAAACCTCAGTGGCATGAGCGTTTATTGTTTACGTGCCTGGGATCATGGGAGGTTGCCTGGCAGCCCTGCTAATCTTGACCAGATTGGCTTACAACTTTGGGGGGCTGGTTTCTGCAGGAACAACTACTCCATGCGTGTCTCAGCTGATTAGCCCAGGCACGTTCTCATGGCCAGGCAAAGGTGCAAAAGGACAAGCCCCATTGTTCACGTCCATTCCAAGCCTCTGCTTGCATCCCGTCTGCTAACATGCCATTGGTCAAAGTAAGTCACATGACGAAGGACACAGTCACTTCACCTTCGGTGGGATGGCACTGCAAAGTGACATAACCTTGGGCATTGATACAGGGAAGGGTAAAGAACTGAGTCCATCGATGCACTTGACCATACTTCCTTACCAACAGTGGATCTACTGTATTTGCTTAAATACTTCAAGAACCTATTTATAGTTTTTACTGTCTCACTTTTTTTAGGTTAAAGAATGGCCTAGTTTTCCTATTACTCAGTAGTAAAAAATAATGAAACCTTGCCATTTGCAACAACATGAATGGACCCAGAGGGTATTCAGCCAAGTGAGACACAGAAAGACAAGTATGATACGATTTGTCTTACATGTGAGATATAAACAAAACAAAATGAAGGAACAAACAAAACAGAAGCAGACCCACAGACACAGAGAACGAACTGATGGTTGCCAAACGGGAGGGAGGTGGGGGGAGGAGAAAAACAAGAACAGTCTGGTTTTACAAGTCTCACCAGTTTTACACTGTGTAATGCAAATAGTGCCTTCTTCTATTTCTGATAAATGTATCTCTTTTGATCTTTCAAAGACACCACGTTCTCGTAGGACGAGATGTGGCCAAAGCAGTTGTGGACACGCTACCTACTCTTGTTCCATCTCAGACTACTGTGTTTTGTGTCTTTGGCTCAGGCTTCGTGCAGATCATTGTGCTCCCGCTTCCAACTCTCTCTGATCCCCTTAAGTCCTTCCAACTGCTCTCTTCTGGGGAGCATCCTCCATTTCTAAAAGTCTTTCTTTAAGCATGGCCACCCGTGGCCCACCACATGTCAGCACCCCACTCATCTTGGCACCTGTCAGAGCCCCCGCCGCAGTGCCCGTTTCAGTAGTGGATACGAGTAGGTGCGCTAAGAGGATAGAAGGCCGAGCCCCTCCCTGCCTGCTGTCTCCTCTCCAGGTAAAGCCACACAGGTGCGCCCACGTTCACGAGTGCCCACTCCCCACTGCTTGAGGAAGGAGATAGGGGACCCCCTGCTTGCCTTTTGCATGCCAGTATTTTCCCTTTCCTTGACAAGGCCCCAGCTCTCCACGGTCTGGCCGCTTCCATTTATGCCCTTTCGTTTCTGGCCTTTGTGTCAATCAGCCAGTGTGATTCAAGAGCCATGGCAGTTCCTGATCCAGAGGTGATTTCAGTAAACATCACTACTGCTCACTCTCTAGCAGTGGCCCTCGGTATCTGGGCACCCGACAGAACAGTTACAGGTCTCTTCAGTGACTCTAACTCCCTTGCACACTAATAACAATGCTATCTTATTGCTCCCCCACGCTCAGAAGCATCAAGCCCTATTCTTCGGTGCTTTTGTGTATTCATTCAGTCTTCACAGCAGCCCTATGAGGCACAGAGAGACATCATGTTCTTTTTCACAGACGAAAAAACACAGGTGCAGAGATGTGAAGCAGCCCCTGTTCGCCCAGCTAGAAGGTGGGCAGCCCGGTTCCAGAGCACACAGGCATGCTGCCCTTCACCGCCCCGTATGGGGGTCATGCAGCTGAGCACGGAAACACGTACACAACATGCTACAGGCCCCTCCGACAGAGTAAAAAGTGAAAAAAAAAGTAACAATGACAAGATAAAAAGAAAGAAGACCCAAATATAAAACAAGAAAAAAAAAGGTCTTCTGTGAAAACACTGGGCTGTCAAAAACTGGATTTCTCTGAGCTTTAGAAAAATAGAAAAAGAAATTCTTGGGGGGCGATTTCAAATGAGACAGTAGGTCTCAGATTTGATCCATGCAACAAGTGGCAAGCATTTAATTTAAACACACAGGCTACTAATCATTTGAAAAGATAAGCTTCAGAAGTACATTTCTGCAGGAATGAATTGCCCTACGAGTGCCACAAAAACCTTTTCTTAAATAATATTGCTCAATCGTGAGCAATAAATGTGTAAGGACACTGCTTTGGGAGCCGTGAGAGAAGAAACACTAAAACACTTGCACTCGTCAAACAAAGCATCTTGCTTTCCCAGAGCATCTGAGATTTGTCAGAAGTGGTTTCATTACGGTTTTTCTTGGAGGGCTCTGGATGGATTCCGTGACCTTTGGAAGTCCCTCAGAGCTCCGGTGACAGTGAAAGAAGAAATTCCCAAGTCTAGCTTCACCCAACCCATGGTTAGACAATTACTAGTTAGCTCTTTCACTCAGCCTCCACTTGCATTTTTCAGTTAATACATTATTTGAGAGAGTCTTTAGATATTCCTATTGACATTGTGGGCTTGGGGGAATTATTAACTCAATAACTTATGGCATTTCCATGAAATGCTTTGAAACCCCGACTATGGTGAGAATTACTGTGGCCACTTTATGTAGTATGTTCACTGGTTTCCAAGAATCTGGACTGAGACCAGTGAGTTATTTTGTAACAATTTTCCAAATGAAACCCAAGGTCAATTAAGTTTAGTCATCTGGGACTCCAGAATCAGAAATGTGATGCAAATATCCAACCTCCCAGCTCAGAGCATTTCTTTGATTTCCCTTTTCAGTTGTATGAGCAGTAATCTCACCTTTAAGCCGCAACAAGTACCCCTATGTAAGCCGCGAGCACTCACCATCTTTTGGGCATTCTCCTCGGTAATATTGGTGTTATAATCCCAAGAAGCAAGTGAACTTTGATAAGACAGCTCTTCGGCTTCCAAGTCAAACTTCTCCAAAAATGTCTTGACCTGATCCTCAGGGTTGGATTGAGCAGCAGTTACAGCAATGAGGCTGAGAAGGATCCAGAAAGAGCCTGACATCTTTCCCTGTGCGCCAAAACCCCATTCACTGAGCCACTTTCCCTAGAGTAAAACCTCCTCATGAGATTTTCTCTCTCATCAGCCTTTGAACTTGGGTTGGGCACTGAGCAGGGAAGACAGAAAAAAAAAAAAAGAAGAAGAAACAGTAAACAATCTGCTGAACCAATATAAAGTTCATCCTGGAGAGGACAGATATGTAAGCATATTTTAGAATGATTTTTAAAGTAAATCAAATAAACAAATGTTATTCATTAATCCCAGAGAATCATAGCTCTCCTAGCTTTTATGGCCAAATCAAAACTTGTACATTTGGTTAATCAGTTCCTAAAAAGCTGTTAAAGATACACTGAAGGTGTTATAATTTTACAGTGACCAAAGAAGGCTAAAATTAGGGATCAGGGGAGTAATGTTGGTACTAGTATGTTTTTCAGGCCATTACATTAATAATCAGTTGTCCCTCCTTTCTTTTTGTTTCAAGCTTGTATTTACAGATACAAGCTCTCTCTAGTTGGGTAACATTTTCCCTTCATAAATAAAGAACTTTCCCCCTGTCTTTATGAAATTGATTTTTTCTGATAAATTTTCATTTTCATGGTCATTTTTAAAAATAGTAAGACTACCCTCCACTCCATAGGTCAACTCTCCTGATCTGACTTGGGAAACCTTAAAAAGGCTCATTTTCTATTTGTTAGATGACCAGGTTCAACACTGGTGCTCTGGCTGACTCCACTGCGTGCGTCCTTCCCTTTCACTTACCTGTTCAAACCTCAGCCAAGGTCACAAGGAAATGAGAATGCCTCTGCATGGTATGAAATTCAAGGAGTGCCCACGTCAAGTTCTGCTCATCCTTAGCCATGAGATCATGGCTACATAGAGTTCAAAGAGACTTTGGAGGTTATCCTGTTGAACTTTAGGAGCTGGATCAGTGTCCTCATTCCCAGGCTGCAGGTATGGGTGTCATAGATAAAAGACAGGAACCACTTTAAATGGCAAGGCTCATGGGCCTGCTTGAATGTGATTATGAAACCCTCACACAGGGAAGACATTTCTTCACCCAGAAAAACAAGTCTTCCAAGTCCTGGTGAAATGGCAGTAACCAAGCCTTTTTAAAAAGTTTCCACTACTTCTCCTTCATCCACAGTCACACATATTATTGTAGAATAGGAAAAAAATAATTATAAGCAACTGTTCTCCATACTTTCCATAATAAGGTCTCATTTAGATGTAACAAAAACCTAGAGAGGTAAGTGTTTTTTATCACCAATATACAGTTATGAAACTGAGACTCAAAGAACTTAAATAATTTGCCAAACCTCAATCACCTAGTAAGTGGTAGAGCCTGGACGCGATTGTATGAGGCTTGGTTCTAGAAGAGACCTTTAAATGGCAGTCAACAGTCTAAGGATAATGATGGAGGTGTACATGAAGGGCAGCGGAGGGACAGGGCCGTCAGTGAAGATAATGGTTCTGCCCCATCAAAACCAGGTGGCTTCTTACTGCCCTTGATGTGACTGCAAGTACACAATCCTTCTAAGAAATACAGTAATGGACAAATAGAAGTAATTATGATAACACATGTTAAAAGGAGGTGAGACTGGGGTGTGGGGCATCAGAGAAGTTTCGGTAGGGTGCCTCTCACATGCACGGAAGCTGAGATCTAGTCACTTATCACAGGCACTAGAAGCAAAACCAGTCAAGAGAAGGGGGAACAACATGTGAACAAAGAGCTGATATCACCTTAATAAAAGCCGAAACAAGACTCTACTGAGGTCACTTCCTGAACCAAGCTCTTGGGTTTAGAAAAAAATGGGAGTAGTCCAGCTTCAATTCACTGAGGCAGAAAATAAGATTAGGATGATCAAACTGAAACAGAGAAAGCAACATATCAAACCTGAAAGCTAAAAATAGATGAACCAGAAGCCTGAGCTAACAGTGAGACAGGAAAATTCTGGAAGCCAAGCGAGGGAAATGTTGAGAACTGTCCAGTAATTCCATAGGACAAGCAGCTCAATATGGCCCACTACAAAGCAGCGACTGTACTGATGGGGTTTTTATTCACTGCCCACTGAGAAGATGCCACTGTTCTGATAGCCACCCAGAAGCATTCGCTCCCAGCCAGTCTGAGAACTGAAAGACTCCACTAACGCGATACATAGATGATATATTATGGAGAGGTACACTTAAAGCCTATATAATTTTACCAACCAGTGTCACTCCAATAAATTTAATTTAAAAAAAAATTAAAAAGACCCAGGGGATGGGACCCATATAAACCAGTGGTTTAAAGGAACAGATTGTCTTTGAGAAAGAATGGAGCCAGAACACATTGGGAGATGGCAGTGCAGAAAACCTGCTCTACTTTTCAAAAGGGCCGGCCAGTGGGTGAATTTATAAGGGGTAAAAAAAAAAAAAAAGAAAGAGAGCTCTTAGTCTTGACACCTGAGAAAACAATAAAATATAATTTCTAGAATATGGTTTACACCTGGAAAATATATAGCTCTGGCTGTAAATATATATCTAGAGATTCACTAGGAACAAGTGAGATATTGGCTGCCTCATTTCTTTTTCTGATAAAAGAATAGAACAGTAAACACACACACACACACACACACACACACACACACACACAGTGTATCTTCCACTTCAATAAGGGATTTAACAGGGGGCTCCCTGGTGGTGCAGTGGCTAAGGCTTCGGTGCTGTCAATGCTGCGGCCTAGGTTCGACTCTCAGCCAGGGAACCACCAAAAAATAAAAATAAAAAAATAAGGGATTTAACAAAATGTAAATTTCTATGACTAGGTACGTCCAAACATCCCAGAAATAACCACATACTATGGGACTATGTGGTCCTCTGATGAAAGACAATTCATGTCCAAAACAAGACTGTTGATTCAATGATGATTTAGTGTCTACCTACGACATGCCAGGCACTACTCTAGATAGCAGACATACACTAATGAACAAGACGGGAAAACTTCCCGGACATATCATATGATATGAGGTGGGGTAGAGGGAACAACCGAAGAGCCAATGATAAATGCTATCATTTTGCAACAAACAGGAAAGGAGGACAGTGAGAGATGGGGTGGGGATGACAGAGTGACAGCTGAGCCAAGACCTGAAGGAAGACACGGAAGCTCTGTGGCTATCTGCGGGGAAGAGTGTCCTGGGCAGAGGGAACAGCAAGTGCAGAGTGGAGGCAGCCCTCAAGTACATCAGAGGGCTGGTGGCCGCAGTCAGTGCACAGGGTACAGTGGCAGTGACTGAACGTAGAGAGGAAGCCGAGGGCTGCGCCGGCAGGACTTTGGCTTTTACTCTGGGGGATGTGGGAAGACACTGGAGGCCTTCGGGCGGAGAAGCGATCTGGCAAAAGCTTTCACAAGAGCACGCTCACTGCCCATTAGCAAGCGGACGCCGAGGGGTAAGGGTGGACGCAGGGAGCCCGGGAGCCCGGGCGGGGGACTGAACAATAGCTTCCTACGAGCCGGAACTCCAACTTGGCTGACCGACAACACGGAGATCTGCCTTAGACTCTCTTAGATTCTGTGAATAGAAGCATCAGATACAAAATAATTTAGAGCATCACGCTCCTTTCTGAGGACCAGAGTTTGAGAGAGACACGGGAGACTATCCAGAGGGAAATACAAGAGTAAATGGGCCGAAACGATCGTCATTTAGAGCCGAGTTCAGACGAGGAAGAGAAGGTTGACGGTGGGCGCCCTCCTTCGCCACGGGACCGTCGCTTGGGACACTTCGGTAGCATAACATGGACTCTGCCACTTAGTAGCTATTTGACTCTAGGCAGGTAATATTCCTCCCACATCTAACTGCTTCGTTTCAAAGCTGATGACAATATTTTGCCCAGCTCACAGGGATGCTGTAGCATTACGCGAACCACGAGAGCACGGAGAAGAATGCTGGAGGTAACACAAGCTGTTGGAAATGAGAAGAGCTGTGTAATAATTAGGGGACTCTGAGGAGGGGGGACTCAGAGACGTGTGCATAGAAGCTCCGTAGGAAATGCTGCGTTCCAAGAAAAAGCAAGGTCACATAAGCAAAGCCAAAATGTACTGCTTGGATTACACCAGTTTTGCATTTTTAAACCATTTAAGGAAGAAATTTTTCTAAAATATATTTCATCCTAATCAGGATGTTGTCTAAACCTTGACTTTTTTTTTTTTTTTTTTTTTTTTTTTTTTTTTTTTTTTTTTTTTTTTTTTTTTTTTTTTTTTTTTTTTTTTTTTTTTTTTTTTTTTTTTTTTTTTTTTTTTTTTTACGATGACTCCATGTCATCATCTTGAACATTCCTTACTGACTAGGCAATAATGTGATAATGTCTTCAAGACTTTACATTAAATGGCTCCAAACAGCTTTATTGCTATTAATTCTGCTGTCTATGCAGGCTTTGAATGCGCTGTCACTTCTTGAAGAATCTGTTCCTAGTAACCCTAGCCACCACAAATCCCCTTCCTGTTTCTGATCTGCTACCTCCTACAACCTAAATGGAAACTAGATAAGCATGGAGTTCAATCAGAAAGCTCCCTCTTCATAGGCTCTGACCCAAGGGTGGGTCTCCACTCTGCCCAAGCAAAGTGCATAGACTTTGGTATCTATAGTTCCCTTATTGCTCAACTTTTCACATACTCCCAGCCCTCATAAATGGTGAGGTTGCCCAATAGCTATAGCAGAAACTGCCTCTAGTTCCCCAAGTTGAAAGGATAACTTCAATAAACTTCAGAGGAAAAAAAGGATGTTTTGTGCAATTTCTTATCTTAAAATTGATAGAGTAATGCTTCTGACAGAAATAAGAAAGGCTATCAGGAATATAAAGCACAGAGAATTTAAAGCTTACATGCAAGAATTATTTGTATTTATTACAATTGTTTTGGACCGCATACAAAGTGAATTTGTAAGTACTTTACGGAAAATAAATAACAAGTTGACGTTTTAGCTCAAAGGAAAAGCTAAAGCTCTTTCCTGTTTACATATCTAGTTGCATACCGGTCGCTTTTTCCTACAGATACAGCAGAGATAATCTTCATTAACCAAACTGACAATTATTTTCAACAGCGTTCAAATTTGTGAGGGCAAAACTAGATTCCAGGAAAGTTGTACTGATTATTACCAGTTTAAACTTAGGATAGTATGGTGCTTGCCATGTAGCCCTAATTTAGTTTCACACCCAGAGTATACAAAATATCTGGTAACACTAGTGCTCCTAGCATAAATTTGTATCTAGAATCATAGAAGCAAAACTTGAGCCCTTATCCCAAGTAAAATGGGAATCCATGGTACAGTTAGAACAGAGGACAGACACGATCTCGCTTACCTTTGAAAAGAATCACTCTGGCTGCTGTATGGACAACGGACTACATAGGGCCCAGATTACAGGCAGAGAGACCGGTAAAGAAACTGTTGCAATAATCATGGTGAGATATGATAGTGGCTTGGTGGTAGCAGAATTTGTGAGAGGTGGCTGGATTTTTTAAACATTTTGACAGTAAAACCAATAGGATTTCCTGGTGAATTGAACATGGCCTCTGAAAGAGAGAGCTGAACAACAGGAAAGACAAGTTTGATATCAAGTTAGATGGAGAAGCTTGCAGGTAAAACAGTTTGGAGGGAAGTTTGTGATATCTGTCAGAAATCCAAGTAAGGATGTTGAGAAGGCAGTTAGAGCAACAAATCTGCAGTTTGGCAGAGAGGTCAGGTATGGAGATGAAAATTTGAGAGTTGTCAGCTAGAGATGGGTAGTCAAACATGTCTTTTCAGTTAAGACCAAGAAGAAACAATCTTACTTCTTCAGAAAGCCAATGTGTTGGGAAGTGTTACTTAGACATCCAGAGGAAAACGGGGTAGATAAACAAGGCAACAAGTTACTTGAAACAACTGGAAGCCTCGAGGAGCCACCTGTGAATGAAACGGGGAGGTGATAAAACGGACTTTCAGGGACTTAGCCAGAGAATCACGTTTCTTCACTGGCTATAGAAACACAGACACATCTCGGGAGCACAGAGAGGTTGAGTGAAAGCAATGCGCAGGTTCAGAGATGGCAGCTGCCATAAGAAACAGTCAAAATCAAGTCGCTTAGAACCAGGTCAAGGGTAAACGGGCATTCGAAGCATAGAAAACTCCTTTTACAGTCAGCTTCTGCCTCTCAGCGGGAGCCTGAGGGTGCCTTTTACACTTTGGTTGTGACTTCCTAATTTGCTCTAAATATCTTAGAATAAGACTGAACCCCTATTGGCTTCTACATCAGTCCAGATTGAGCGTAAGAGCCATGTTTTCTGATCCCACTAGAGATGCCCAACAGTAGTTTTCTTCTTGAGGTCTAGCAGGCTCTCTTGGACACATGTATTCTTCCCTCCTCTGCTTCCAAAGGATTTATCTGGTCTGGGCCATCAGTGGCACTTGGCCAAGGCTAGTTACTGACTCCATTCCCAACTTCCTTATGCACTCAGAAAGTCCCTTCTATCATCCTAGAAGAGGAGACCTCACAGAGAGCTAATGGAACGATATCCAGATACAGCCTGCTCTACTAACTCCGAGGTGGCTTCTAGGAATGCTGAATAAGACTATGCTGTTTCAATTTTACTAAACATTGTTTTGCTTCCCACCACTCTGAAAGCTCAGAATTAAAAGTATATACTATGATTCTCTTTTTTTAATGAGTCGAGGAGTAGACTTCAAGCTACCTCATCACCTTATTAATATTGATCCCCATCACCACCAACACGTAAACACATGTTCACACTATTTAGACAACTTCCATCTGTTATTTTCCTCCATGGCATGTACCAACCACCAACTGCTATACTACACTGATAACTATATGTTTTACTAATTAATTTACTGCTTTATTCTCTCTCTCTCCTCAGTATAATATATGCTCCAAGGGGCAGAGATTTAGCTCTGTTCTGTTCACTACCATAGTCCCAGCTGCTTAGAAAAATGCCTGGTACAATATAGGCACCCAGTAAATATTTGTTGAATGAAAACATTGAATACAAACTCAGTAGTATTCAATGGAGGAGGAAGAGGGTAGACCCTGTATGTGGCATAATTCATTCTTAATAAGGCATATATCATCTTTTTGTGTGCTTGTCCATAGGACATGATGAATAGAAATGAGAATCATCTTAGAAAAGGTGGAAAATTTTTCTAAAACAACGTATGATTTGAATGAATATGATGGAAGACCTGGGAGAAAACTAACATGATTACTATAATCCAGGCACAGAGCTAAATGTTTTATGTGTATTAAGTCATTGAATCCACCAAATGACTGTGAAAGAAAGATATTGTTACCACCTTTTTAAAGATAAAGAAACTTAATTTGCCTTCATCAAGCCACTTCTTCCAAGGTCACGCTGTTCATTAATAAGTAGAAAGGGAAGGATTGGACCCTGGTCAGTCCTTCCCCTGAATCAGGTATCTCAGCCCACAGTCAAAGTCTTAGGCAACAGGAGAATTAGAAACCCTTTGGCATTGGATGAGATGAACCATCTTGATCTCACAACTGCCATGGTGACAAAGCTCATTGATGACTAGAAACCTGTGTCAGGAAATGAGGTAAAAGTAACGGGAATTCTTCCAGTTGATTTCATTAATAATTTTCATTTTAAAAAATTATTAAATTCATTCATAGATGCTTTTAATCTTTAATAGTACATTTATTCTTCTGTCCTACCCAATGCTGTCTCATCTGTGCTCAGAAACTAGCATTTATTAATATTTCCCCACAGCAGTGGCCATCGAATTCCCAAATAACCAGATGGAAGATACTGTTCTCACTGGGATATCAAAATAAAATGCTCCATAAAGTAACAGTATTCTATAACAAAAATATATCCTATTCTATAAAAATAAGTATTCTGGGTTGAGTCAGGAGGTATATACACTCTTTAACCTAAACCAGCAAAACATAGGGCTAGTTATTTCGGCATTGCTAATTTATTCCACGATCTGTGGGTGCTCTGAATTTAAAAGGTTAGAGTGCCATCAAAACTCCATACCATTTCTTCAGCAAAGATGAGACAGCCAAGTGACCTCAGAGGCCAGAATACCAGTTAAACTGAAAAGCTGGCCTGGCAGTCAGGTTGGATGCATTTGCTGCCACAGTGACAAAGTATCAAGAGAATGAGGATGAAATCATTATGACTGGGAGCTCTCAGAGGTGCCACACCCAGTAACAAGAAGTCTGGTACTGGAATGGGTGTGTTTATGTCAGACTAAGTTAGGCGACATCAGTTGGAGAGAAATAAGGTAACTCTGAATCACAAAACCTTTGAGGTTCCATTTCCATGCCAAATGTAACATATTAGATTCATAACTGATGGCTCAGTGGCCAATTCAAAATAAAATATATACTTAATGTGATGGTGAGAATCCAGAAATAAAGTGAAGATACTTGACTATGTCATAGTTTAGTACACTAAAAAACTAATATTGCAAAAGCCCAGAGAGAGAGAGAGAAATGGTTATTGCACAGATAGAGTGTCAGGTCAGGGTGTGTGATAATGACTCTACAGTGTACAGAATTCTATTTTCCATTTGTTCCTCTCTCTGACACACGACGTCCCAGATAAGAGGGTGCTGAGAGGATTGCCAAGTTTCAAGGCTGGGAAGCCTGCTATGGAGACAGGAGGAGGGCTCTGAAGAGTAGGAAGGACCAGGGTGAGAGTCAGAGGTAAGCATGCTGGTCTGGTCTAGGGGGCCAGAGAAGGGAGTTTAATTAGGGCTTCGAAGTTTTCTTCTAGGTTATCCTGCAAAACTGGGACTCTGCCCAAAGATGCCAACGTTTATTTGGTTGTAAGACTCCTTTGTTCTCTCTGTCTGGAACTGAAGCAAATGGGACATGTAGAAGAAAGTACAATGACTCCAGTTCCCGAAATCAGAGAGAGAAAGAGTGGACAAATCACATTGTCATTCCTCGAATGACTAACCTTTAATCCCACGCTCACATGGATACACGCACGTGGAATTATAGGAACTTTTCTGAGGCTTCAGAATCTACCATATTTTAATCAAAATTTCCTGGCTTTTGATGATACGGGAGATGTAATGTCACCATGAATATATGAAAACTAGAAGCTAGGTTGAGTAAGAGCCTTACTACTACTTCATTCGTTGTCATTAAAGACCCTCCTAATATTTGCCAGCCTAGTATTTGCCAGACTTCAATCTCATCAGAAATATTTGGCTGAGAAGTATGTTCAGTGCCTGCAGACTGTACATCTACCTCCAGGCAGCATGCATCTTGGCTGGCGAAAGTCAGACTGTGGTAGATATTGGTAATATTAATTTGGGTTTGACCCAAAAGGGAATCAAGGCCTCACAGCGTTGGAATTTGAATAATGCTACAAGCTGTTATTTTTGGATCGCAGTGATTCCCGATGTTTTAACATTGGTTTACATAAGATTAGGCAAAGTCTCAGCAGTCTACAAGGACAACGTCACTAAGCAATTGGGAAATTTGAAAACTTCAGGAAACAGTTGGAGAAACTCTCATACAGACTGACTTTCTGTGCTCAGCCTTTTCACTGGGTTTTGTGATGGATTGATGTTATCCAAAGCTCTCTTCTTCTTCTTCTTCTTCTTCTATTGTAACACTGGAATCTCCCCAAAATTAGCTTCGAGGAGGGACTCAATCAAGCTCACCAGCCAGCTTGATACTATTTAAGAGAGAATTAAGAATCCCCTCTGAATTTATTTGCTCAAGAAACCCTTAAGCCCGAATTCCATATGAATTCAATATGAACCTGAAATTCAGAAATAGCTCCAACACTTCCATTAGATATTTCTGGAAAACCTATGATGCTTGCAAGCATGGGGCACTCTAGAAGCATTTTTGGTAGTCTGGATCCATGCTCAAAAGTAACATTCTCCTTGGAAAAGTGGAGAAACAGAGGAGGAGGGCAAAACTCTCCATCTATTATTCAGCTGGGATTTCAACCCTGGCATTCTTCACAGAGAAATCTGCTGGTAACCCCAAATCAGAGGTAACAAGACCCAGGACAAGGCAAAGCATTAGGCCGGGCCCTAGGACACCCATCAGTGCGCATTAGGAATTGCCAATCCAACACGACGAAGAGCTCCGCTAGGAGCACAGAGCTTCTGACAGGTGTGGACATGGCGTGGTCAGGCTCCCAACTAGAACAGTAATGGGGTGATGGATAGTGGCAGAGTGAATAAACATTACTTAATTTTTGTTTAACAAAGAAAGGAGGGGAGAATGAGAAAGTGAAAGAAAAAATTCTAGGGCATTAACTAGAGAATATGACCTTGTCTTTATAGATTACAAATAATGGTCAATATTTATATGCCATAGACTGTATTAAGCAATTTATAAACATTATCTTCTTGAATATTCACTGTCACCCTATGAGTAAGGAAGTATTATAATTTCCATTTAATAGGAGTATAAATGAAGGCTTAAAGAGGTTAACGAAAGAGCCCAAGTCTAATTTATTTACCACAGTGCTCAGCTAATTAGGGAGAGAGCTATGAAAGTATTTACTGTAAGATATCTGTAGTAGCTTGCAAAACTACTTCTCCACTCCTTGTATCAACACCCCTTATAATGTTACTCTGCAGTCTCTCCCATCAAGAGATACAATGTATTGCCCTTCTTGAATCTGCTTTGGCCAGTAGAATGTGTCAGAAATGATAGAGGGCCAATTCTGAGTCTAGGCCTCAAGAATCCATGCTTTCTCCATCAATTCCTCCTTCTCGCCCTTCTTCCCTCTCCCCTCCCCCTCTCCCTCCCCATCTCCCGCTCCCTCTCCCATTCTCTGAAGGCTGAACAGCCACCAAGTAACCAAGCCTGAGCTAAACTCGTGGACAGCGGAGACGGCTGGAGCAGAAATGAGACAACCAAGCTGAGGCCATTCTGGACAAGCCAGACTCGAGCCTCCCTGGCAACTCAAGTTTAGATGCATGAGCAAGAGCCACTGAGACGAGAGGAACTTCTCAGGTGAACACAGAAAAACATTGCCAACCCACAGAATCAGGAACTAAATAAATGATGGTTGTTTCAAGTCATGGAGTTTTGGGGTGGCTTTTCATGTAGCAAAAGCTAACTGATCCATTCTCTTAATAATTTCACCAAGGTCTTCCCAAATTATCTATTCAGTCAGGGTGCTTTTGGGCTACATGGAAGAAGACATTTTACTCGACTGGCTTAAACAATAAGGAAAACATATTAACTCACACTAATAAAAGACCATGATAAGTTAAATACAGAGTTAGTTAATTTAGTGGCTTAATGATACCATCAAAGAGCCAGGTTTCTTATAACGGAATACTATTCAGCCATAAAAAAGAACAAAATCTTGCCATTTGCAACCACATGGATAGACCTATAGGGTTATTATCATAAGTGAAATAAGTCTTTCTCGAAAGACAAATACCAGATGATCTCACTTACTTGTGGAATCTAAAAAACAAACCAAAAAAACCCACAATAAAAACAGAAACAAACTCATGGATACAGAGAACAAACTGATGGTTGGCAGATGGGAGGGGGATTAAGGGGTTGGGTGAAAAAGAAGAAGGAATTAAGTATAAATTGGCAGTTACACAATAGTCATGGGGATGGATGTAAAGCATAGGGAATACAGTCAATAATATTGTAATAACTATGTGTAGTTCAGGGTGGGTATTTGACTTACTGCTGGGATCATTTCATAAGTTACATAAATGCCTAGCCACTATGCTGTACACCTGAAATAAAGAGAAAATTGAGTGTCAACTGTAATTGAAAAAATTTTAATAAATTAATTAAATGTGCCCTGTATTACCCACAAGCAAAGCATAAATAGCAAATGACCTAAATCAAGTATAGCACAGAAATGGCCAAAAATGATGACCAAAAGTGCTATATAAATACTGAAGCAAAACTATAATCCTCATTTTTAAAAATTTCCAGTTGTTTAATACATCCAATCTATTTGAGATTCTGGTTTCTCTCCAGCCACTGCCTGTGGTACTGTACTCAGGTTGGACTGAGAATAATCCCAGCAACCACTCTGCACATTACTCAGTCATGGGGTTTCAGGCACCCAATCCCAGTTCTCATCCTCCACTGTGTACGTACCTGGCATGGCATACATGCTCAAGTTATTCCGGGAAGAGGAATTGATGACAAAGTACTTTTTAAATGGAAATAAGCTAAAAGTTAGAACAGCAATAATTATAACATGGAAACTGAAAGAATCAGTCACTACAAATCCTCTAACACAATGTTTGAACATTCTAAAATACTATATGATATTGGGTAAGACATGTAAATCCATAGCCTCTGTTTCTTTTTTTAACTAGGATTAGCAATACTTGCTGTTGAATGAAATAAATAATAAAAATTGATAAAAATTAGTGAACAAAATGAACCCTGTGATTAAAACTTTTACATGCTTTATAAAAGGTGATAATTGAAATATTAGTCCACAAAGAAAAGAAAAAAAATTTGTTTATGGAAAATATTTTACTATATGGGTAAATATTTATGTCCACAATGACTAAATCTTAGAAGTAAGATGCTTTACCTATCTGGGAAGAAATGGAGATCTGGCAGGGAAATGGTGAAAGGTAGTAATATAGAAATATGTAAGGCACCTATTTGGATTCTCAACACAAAGGGGAAAAAAAACTACAAAACTATGAGAATAACTGTCAAGTACACTGATTTCTAGCACCCACAACACCATGAATTCCCCCCAAAGGACTCTGGGGTGGTTTTATAAATAGCATTTTATTTGCTGATCTATTGGAATGTGCTGTGTCAAAACATTACGTTTGAAACTATAACCCTATACTTTCTGCAATCATTGTACAACTAAAATGAACCTTGGTATTTCCGTTTATGGCTAAGCAGATGATAATCAAGCAAGCAAATACTACAACATGTGATGGGAATTTAATATGGGCTTCAATCACCCTTGGAATGCTGGGAAAGATAATCTGTCACTTTTGAGCAAGACTGTCACTTCTGAGCAAGCAGATTTTAGTTCTTATATTCATTAGTTTAACTTTTCTTTAGTTCTTCAAAGAACATGTTACATTGTTTGTGGAGTTGTACTAAATAAAAGCCAGAGGTTTATCATATGAATGAATTGCTCCACTGCTGGCTTGTGGCCCTGTCCTCTCAAGGACCTTTGAGTTTGCTTGTAAGAGCTCCAAGAAATGAAGAAATAAGATAGGTGACTCATCCCCACGTACCTGGCCAGTAAGTCAGAGGCTCCAATACTCAATGTAAGAGAGTCTAAGAACCATTAGAATTTGACCGGATACACAAAATTCTACCATATTGGCTGGTTAATTCAATAAAATAGCTTGTTCATCCAGTCAGACTTTTTTATTAATAACTGAATTGATTCTTAGGCCAGTTAATTCAACAATGATGGTCACAGAGGGAAAAAAAAAAGCAGTCATTTAAAAACATGATCATCATTACCCAATTGAGTTAAAGTTAATACTGGGATAATTGGCTAGTTACCACAAGTTTCTCTCTGTCTGTTTTTCTCTGTCTATGTCTGTCGCTGTCTTTAGGGATTATGTAGAATTGTATTATTGGGGCTAGAAGTGTGTACTTGGGAGTTTTTTCTTTGCAAATTACACTAGCATAGGTTTTATAGTTTTCTTTTGTTTTGTTTTTGGGGTTGAAAATGCAATAAATACTTTATCTATATTCTTACCCACTGTCTGTCTACCAGACCTACAGGTGGCTGTGTCTTTCTAGGTGGGAAGGTTATGTACTTCTGTGATTCAGTCATTGTAGGTGTGAACATACGAGTATATTTATACAGTAAAATAGTTCCCTTAAACTTTTTTATTCCTTTTTATGGATGCAAGTTGAGTAGTCTCTAAAAATTTCATTCACAGATCACATTTCCTTTATTAATTTTGTTTTTTTATCATTTATTTCATTCTATTCTCGCAGTAACTCTTTGGGCAGATAAGGCAAGTATTAGCTCCTTTTTAAAGCTAGTCCATGTACAGCAAGTGGCGATGTTATTTCACTGGAGTGCCTCCTCTCTACTTTAATGAATCCCTGCTTACCTGGGGCTGCCCAATGAGCAAACAGTGGTGTCAGGATCAGAACTCAGGTGGTACAGGTACTCCTGTGCATGTGCCATATATTAATCTACTCCCAGTGCAATCCTATTATGAAACACTTGGATATTTCTGCATTCGATAATGTTAAGTACAATATATAAAGACCATTAAGTATAATAAATAAAGATTATAGAGAACATTATATCTGTTCAGAGCAGGTGTTGCTGCCAAACCTTTTTTAGAAGCTTTTGGATTCTGGAGTTGCAGGTAAGGGATTGTGGATAGGTATTCCTCTAGTGCTGGTGCTCTTCACTACTGTGTGAAGCCATGAATCGTTTAATATACAATGACTGCCTGCACATCTTTTGTCTCTTACTCTAAGGCTTCTCTGGATAGCAAGTTATAGGTGGTCATCAGGGAGAACCCTTAACCCCAAGTGTTTTCTCCATTGCCTTCATTATGCACAAGATGCAATTCTCTTCTTTCACTACTGAAAGCTAAGCTACACTTTACACAAAAATCATTCAAATTTTCACCTGTTTCTTTCTTCTTCAACTTCTCCATGTCACAGAAAATTCAAGAAGGGAGAGTATGTCAAAGGCAGGGGAAGGTTGCCCCCTACACTGTAAAATGGGTAGAGATTCAGGAGGGTGAAGACCAAGAAACTGTGACCTTGACAACCAGAAATTCACCAGTGACCTTTGAGGGAGCAGTTTCCTCAGGGTCATGGAAATGGAAGCCAGAATGCAAAGAGCTGGAAAGCAAGTGGATGATGGTGAAGCAAAGATGGTGAATAAAAACCTAGTTTTCAACTAGCCAAAATGTATCGATGTCCTTTAAAGGTCTTTAGAATATAAGTTGCTTTTACTAGTTCCATGTACTTTCTTATCCTCCCATTCAAACCTGCTTTCCCTCAAGCACTGACAATCAAAATGCAATCCAACTGGTTCTTGTTAAATTATTTTTTGTTTGATTTTATTACATTGCTGGCATTATAAGTTTGTCTTCCAATTTATTACATCATAAATGTACAATATTCCAGCTACATCATGTGTTAATATGCTCCTGTGAGCTGGCCTGAAGGCTGTCTTATCATACATGATATATGTGGAACATCTTTCCTAAATTCCAAACAAATGGCTAGCAAACTAATAGCTTGAACCACATGAAATTGCTATTTTTGTAGATCGAAAGTGATTGCATAGCAGCAATTTCATATGGTTCAACCCCATAAATTTTCAAAGGCAACCTTGATAAAAATTGAATATTGCCAAATCCTTCATCGGTCACTAATTATGGTGGGCTGTGAACCCATGGTTTAGGGTGATCAAAGGAGCACAGAAGCAATTAAGACATGACTCTTAATTGAACTTTTGCTAAATTTTGCAAATGAGGGCCACTTGTTCACTGTGGTAAGCCTCCTGACAGTGGCACCTTCCAGTCTTACCTGCCCCTGGTGGCTACTGCTCACCTTTGTTCAATGCCATCCCTAGCAGCTCTTGTACCACCCTTTCCAACAGGCTTGGATAGGACCTAGCCCTGTTGTTCTGGGAACCTACTTTCAGATTGGGACAAAAGACATCAGACACTTGCGGGGGTGGGGTGGGGGAACCTAGTATCACTCTCTCTGGGTCTGTTAAATTTCTCCCTTCATCTAATGCCCCACCATCCATATTACTGTGATATGTTCACTAATTTTCAGAAAATATAAGCAACATCAAGGGGTAACAATGGAAAAATGACATGGAGGAACACAGAACACAGCTGTCATTTCTTTATTGACCAAACTCCTCTATTGTCCAGTACCATCATAGAGACTTACACCAACTATTTGTACCCTACCACAGCTCCCCCGTGTTAGAATAGAGGAGACTAATACTTTATGAATTGACTTTTATTCTGTACCCATAACTGATATAAAATCCCTTTTCAAACAATGCTATGAAAATAAACAGTAAAATAACTCAGTAACTAACAACTAGAAATTAGTTTTGTTCATTCCTTCATTCAATCCAAAATTCCCTAAAAGAGAATGGTATCCTTAGTAATAATTTTGTTATCAATAATGAATGGTTACCTTCTAGGACATTCTTCCTCTGTTTATATTTCCTGAACCTGATATGACATCTTACATAGAGTGAACATTCACTCTTGAATGAAATTCTTAAGGCAGGAAAGAAGGAAAGAAGGAAGGAAGGAAAGAAGGAAGGAAGGAAGGAAGGAAGGAAGGAAGGAAGGAAGGAAGGAAGGAGCAAGCAAAGGAAGGATGATAGAAATGGAGGAAAGACAACTTCCATGCATATAACTGAGGTAACTAGCTGTGTGATATTTTTTATGAAGGAAAACAAGATGCAAAATAGGAAATAAATATAATGTTAAGGGGCCCCATGAATTTGGAGTGAGTACTGGGGAGTTGAACTCTAAGGGATTTTGTTTATTCTTTTTGTTTCTTAACCTATGTTCTCTCCTAGTCCTTGTTCCTATGCAGCAATGATGAATGTGCATACTTCACTGAGTGATATTCACATCTGGAATCTGATCACATATAATTTTAAATCAAGAACTCACTGCATTTTCTTATAGAGTGATATTTTGTATTGATTAGCCATTGCAGGAGACATGGAAGATAAAACTGCACCCCAAATCCCCCAAAGTTTTGCATTGACTATACTTTTGTGCAACAAGTCCAGGTGTCACCATCCTAGCTAATGTTTTCTCTAGTGACTTGGTTTTCAGACACTCCCGTCTTTCTGGTTTCATTGTAGTTTTTGCTAAGGACTTGGAGACTGGAATGACAGCTATATTTCCAATTGCTTTATAACATTTTATTTCCAGTACATATCACCTCACAATGTGTTCCGTTGTGGCACATTACAGGATCATTAAATTAAAAATGAAATGTGTGGTTGATGATTGACTGCTCTCTAATTACCCAGAATGTTTGTCAAAGGCAGTAGGCAGGAGACATAAGCTCCATTTTGCTGTTATATTGACTGTCAGGTTTATAGCACATCTCTGCTAGCACAGAAAACTTCCCTGACAGGTATATTTAGTGAAGCAGACTTTTGCAAGTGGGGAAAAAAAAAACCTTCAGCACCAGAATAAGCAGACGGTGAAGAAAATGATCTATGATCAAATTCATTTATCCATGCCTTAAAAATAAGAAGCCTATCTAGGATCAGTGTTTCTCAACCATTTTCCCCATTATTGATACCTTTTAGACTTTCCCTAATAGCTCACCCATCAATTTCTAATATGATAGGATACTTTTTATCTATTTATGTACTGTGGTCCTTTAGAGAACTATAAACTATTTTAATATTTAAACTTTCTTCTCCCCACCAAGAACAATTTCCACCCTCTTGAGAATGCATGTCTTAGACTATGCTTGCTGGTATGCACTGATAGAATTCAGATGATGTTTTAACAACTCTCTATGCAAAGCTACCCTCTTTGGGAGTATGCAACTCAAGTGGATTTAAGGTAGAAAATGGTTCTTTAGTAAATCACATATTGCCAATGAAATCTCATTCCTCTCCTAAAATAAAGAAAGCCCTAACAATATTAAAGAGCATATGGTTCCCAAGTAAAAATGATGTCCAAGTCAAAAATCTTGCCCCCACAAATTCAAACTCCTCCACAGAGGAAGGGGCAGGCTTCACAGAAGGGGTAAGACTATGAACTTGAGACAGCTACCATCTCATTGGCTTGTCTATTATCACACAGTTATTGAGCTTTGACTATGTAGACTTTTAGCTCCATGAGGGCAGGGATAGTGTTCAATTTTGCTCACCATTGTACAATAAAGGAAAAGAAAGAAGGAGGGGAGAAAGGAAGGGAAAGAAGGAGGAAGACAAGGCACTATGCTAAGTAACTTGAAGACTGCCTCGAAAAAAATTATATTTACTGTATTTTGCCGTGTATAATACTCACTTTTTTTGCCCAAATTTGTGAGGGGGGGGAACCCAAGGTTGCGCATTATCCATGGGTGGTACTAATTCCAGATCTATATAAATGTCTTTCCCTGAAAATCTGGGCTAAAAATGTGGGTGCACATTATATTATACATGGCAAAATGCAGTAGAGTGAAGATATGTAAAAAAATCAATAAGATGAAATATTATAATCATTATAATTTAAAAGACGCATAGATAGGGTGAGGGTACAAAGCAGCGATTAAATCTATCTGGTTAGAGGTGGGAGCAAACTGAAGTGGGTTATGAAAATGATTAGAGAAATAAGGCTATATTAGGGCTTTTGTGGAACCTAGGGCACTCTTGGTTTGTGGTGTCCTTCCTGCATAAAACATGTTTAAATATAATACAATTATAGTACAACAAGATGAGTATAATTTTCTGAGCATTCTAGGAGCACATAGCCAGGAGGTTCAGCAAAGACCTCCAGAAGGGCAAGATATTCAAGTGAGAGAGACCCTAAGAACAAGCTGGAAGAATGGCTGGGAGACAGGGAAGAGTGTTCTGGGTAGAGGGAACAGCTTGTTCAAAGGCCTAGAAGTGAGGGAACTATTATGATTGATGAAAGAGAGACAAAGAGACAGGGGAGAAGGAGTGAGAGATGAAGTCACAGAGGAAAGTGAAGGTCTAACACCATGGCCTTGGGTTAAGGGGTTCGGCTTTATCCTGAAGATAGTAAGAAGCCATTTAGCGAGCACACAATAGAGTATACAGATGTCATATAATAAAGATATACAACTGAAAATTATGTAATGTCATTATCAACCAATGTTATCCCAGTAAATTTAATTTAAAAAATAAATAAAGATAAAAGCTTATATGATAGGAAACAACAGGCTTAGCTTTGCAGTTTGGATGTGCATCCAAGCTACACTATAGCCAATGGACAGGAGAAGGCGTGAGGATATTCTGGGGATCAACCAGGCCCCCTCTTTTGGGCCCACATACCCATCCCCAGCTTCTGGAAATATTGGCTTTTGAAGGCTCACAGCTGAGTCCCTCCATGAGAATGCCACCAGCCACGGTGAACTATTTGTCTCAAGGTAGATCCTCTCCCACACAGCACCCAAGGCCATAACTGGCTAATGTGTAGATACAAAGGCCCAGCCACCTTATCTCAATCAGGGCCAAACTCAGTTCCTAGCTCCCTGAAAGACTGGCTTGAGGCCTCTGTTGTAACCGTGTTGCTGGTCACTTCCCCCTCTGCCTCATCCTACTTTTTTGGTTTGCTATTGCTGCACAATACATGACCACAAACTTAGTGCCTTAAAAAACACACTTTTATCATCTGACAATGTCTATGGGTCAGGAGTCTGGGCACAGCTTAATGGGTCCTCTGCTCAGACTGCGAACATTGTCATCTGGAGACTAGACTAGGGGAAAATCCACTTTCAAGCTCACTGCAGTTGTTGACGGAATCCATTTCCTTCTGGTTGCAGGACTGAGGACCCGGGCTTCTTGCTGGGTGTTGATTGACTGGCGGCTGCCTTCAGTGCCGAGAGGCCACCAGCAATTCCTCGAGGCTGCTCACAGTTTCTTTCTTGGAGGCTTTCCCAACATGGCCACTCACTTAATCAAGCCAGCAAGGGGAGTCTCTAGAACAAGTCCACTAGCAAGACAGATTCAGACATAACATAAAGTAATTGCAGGAGTGATGACTCATCCTTTGCTGTATTCTGTCCATCAGAAGCAAGTTGCAGGTCCTATCCTCACTCAAGGAGAGGGGATTGCATGAAGATGTGAACACATTAAAGTCTGTCTGCCACACTTGCCTTCCTCACTTCTTACAGGTGTGTTTCCCAAGAGCAGTCCTCGATAAGCCTTCTAAGCATGCAATTACTCATCTCAGAGTCAATACCCAGGGAGCAACCATGGAGGCAGGGAAGTGACCTAGAGACTATTGCTGTAACCTCAGTTATGGGTGATAGCAGTGGGAGATTGAGCACCACATTTTCTTGCTATTAATAAATATATAATAATTATTAGAATTAAGAATGACACATGGCCTGTCTGGGAAAAAATCAAGTCTAAAAATTGCGAGGTGTCTTCAAGCAACGATACACCCAATAAAAATAATTCATTTCCAAGGCTGTAGAGCAGATCAAACATAACTAATAAAAATTAGGCTTATTGTGTTCCACAGAGTGAAAATAAACTTCAGATCACGATCAGTCACATAATCAAAAAGAGATGATTATCACTTTATTAAATCAGCACAGATTGTACTTTTACAAAGCGTAGAAATAGCCAACAAACAGAGCTGCCCTATTAGAGACTGATAGTCAGGCAATATATAAGCAACTGTTGATATGATAACAGGATCAAATTCCACCTTGTGTATCAACACTCCCAGTTTTATCCATCCCATTTACAATAATTTCTTTTTGTCCTTGCTTACTTAGTTGCATACAGGGGGGATATAAACAATATTCAAAAGGATCCATTTTCAATGATTTCCACAAAATACCATACGTATTCTCCACTGGAAAAATATTTTTCCTTAGGCCTTCAGAGTATGAAACGTATATATATAGTGGCTTGACCTTATTTCTGGAAATGCTTAAATGCTGATGCATTTTTAAGTCAATAATTACAAATAGCAGGGGTTGTCAGAGAAATCTTTCAGAATATTTGCGGTAGTCAACAGCTTATGAATTCCAGTGGTCTTCATGGATATAACCAATACAGCCTTTCACTTTCATGCACATTCAAAATGCCTTACAAGAGAAGAATGGTGAAACAGAATATGTGATCTGCCCTTGATAATGTGTGGCGTGCGACAGGTTCACAGAAAAAAAGTGTTGAGTTTCTTGGGGAAGCAAAACAGTAGCCCTTCAGAGAGGGGTGAGCCGCTCTTCCTCTGTCAGGAAGGTGTCATTAATGTGCCCTCCCTTCATGTCCAGGGGGTCACGAGGGATGCCATTTTCAACTGTGACTGTGTTTCCACACTTAGCTTCAGTGTCCTCCACTTCAGATGGTCCTTTGTTCTTCCTAAATGCACATAAAAAGAATGAGTGGGACCTAGGAAGACAAAGCATGGTCTTCCGTACCAGCAGGAGCGCAGGAAAGGGTACAGGAGACTTAGAATAATGAAATAATTGAAGATTGTGTATTTTCAAATAAGTTTCAAAGACCATAAAGAGCTGATGAGGTGAAAAGATGCTATCATGATAAGAAATCGGCATGGATGAAATATACATACTGATCAGAACGAGTGGTCTTATTTGGAATACTAAAATAAATATATATGAATATATATATAAATGAGTATATGTATATTTACATGAATGAATATGTTGTATACACACCTATACACATATATTTTCATACAGAGAAATTAGAATATGAGGAAAACGTATAGTGAATTGGCAAGTTATAATAAAAATTTAGCTCTAGAACTTCACAAAAACTAAATTTAAAAATAAGTTCCTCTCACAGAACTTGACAAATGAATGGTCTGCAGATGTTGAGTGATAATCAAGTTGATGTGAGCTATCAAGGAGCAAACTGACATTACTTTGTAGAAATGTAGTAACTGTTATAAATTGCAGATATTACTGCTTGGCCCCACTCATTACAAAATAGTTGTGTTCATTTGTAAGTCGGGTTTTGAAACTCAGAAAACATTTCACTAATTACATGGCAATTCATATCTATAATCCCAGGTCATTCCAAAAAACTGTGTATGACGGATGAATTTTGAGTTTTTCATTCTCAGACTCTGGTTACCCCAAGTGGTAACCAGATGCTTAATATTTCCTTGAAGTGTGAAAAACTTTAGCTTTAAATTCAAAGGTTCTTTCTGTCCTTTGTGAAAGACCAAGACAATTGGGCCAATTATGTTTGATATCATAGAGGTAGGGGGAGAAAAGAGAGGTGGGTACCTCCAGGCCATCAGAGAGAGGAAGTTTCCTGGAGGCCTCTCACCAGTTAGGTGTTATGCCACCATGGAGGGATGATGTTAAGCATAAGGCTTCGAAACTTGCCAAAGATTCTATTGTCCCAGGAATCTATGAAATCGCAAAGAGGCAGACCTGAAGGGGTCACAGGACTGGGAAGATGGGCATTGCTGTGGCGACCAATATGGACTCCTACCACTGTGGAAGTCCTTTAGGACCTTGGTGAGTCTCTGGCAGAAAAGGAGGTGGTGGAGATGCCCCAGTGACAACTGAGGTAGAGCTTCCTATGAGTCATACATGAGAGTCCATTTCACTGTGCTTTAGAGAATATGGTAGAGGGAGAGAAGAGAGAGCTTATTTATAAAAGAATGGCAACTAATAAAGAAGGCAACTAACAGAAATAGAAAATCACCACTACAGTAATAATTGATTCTGTTGAGGATCATCAATGGACACTAAACCATGGAGTGAGAGATGGTTAGAGAACAGGATATTCACATGGTCACAATGTATCACCCCCACAAACAATATACTAATTATAAGGAGACATATGTATTTTGTCAAGGAAAAAATTGGGTGAAATTACCAACAATGAGACAAATTGACAAGTGCCTCCAGACAAGAGACACTAAAATTATAAATAGTATATTTAATTCTAATCCCTGCTCCACCTCATCACCAATTTTCTTTTACCTGAATCTCTCAGGGGGAAGTAATCAGACATCCAAATTTAAAGATATTTTGGAAAACAGCTGATCTGGACTCAGCACAGAGTAGGCTTATAATTGAATGGACAGATACGCAGGTGGCTGGCTAGCTAGTTAGATGGACGGATGGATGGATGGATGGATGGATGGACTAATGCTGTAGACAAAGTTACTCAAACAGTATCCCAAGGTCAATCTTGAATGAGATTGACTAGAAGGAAGGAAGGAAGGAAGGAAATATACATATGTGACATTTCTTGTATCTCTTGTATTACTATGTTTTCATATAAGATAAAGGAAAATATTCATTTTCCTATCTTAAGAATTAGGAGTTATATAGATTTTATCAGACTTTGCTGATGGTTTATTAAATAATTTCAAATGGCTGGAGTTCATAAAGAAAGGTAAAGTAGCATTCCAATACTGTAGATCCCACTGTCATCACTTGAAAGTATTTTGCCATTGTATACACCACTGTTAAGAGTGTCACTACAGACCCAATGCTGGGTTGGAGGTCAGGGGTTGCAGTCCCAGAGATGTAGGAAAGGATAGGCTGCTGTGTTTTTCCATCCTCAGGGTAAAGACACTGCATTGGCCATTCCAAGCATCAGCAATCAGTGTTCAGCACAGGTTAGGGTGGGCATAGAGTTTCATGTGATGAGAAGGTCCTCCAGCCAGGTGAAGTCACCTACCAAAGGACTAGAATACTTTGGTCTCTTCTCTGGTGGGCAGGAATATCATCACTTCCCACATCCTCTAGAAAGCAAAAGCAGCTGATATTCTATAACCATCAATCACATCACTGCTTCATAGTATCTAACGTTCATTCAGTAACTATGTTTTGAATGCCTGCCATGTGTTGGAAGAGACATAGTCCTGGTCTTAAAGTGAAAAGAAAGGACTCAACAAAAGGGAAAAACTCCAAATTGCACTCATGCGCCCCCCCCCCAACTTTTATGGATTATAAAAGAAGGGAGGGATGTTTCAGTAGGGATAAAGCCCTGATAACAAATGTATATTTATAAATTATCATAAAAAAATATCTAGCTCATACAATTCCCCCCCCCCCCGCCGCATCACTCCTCATTGGGCTTGGAATGAATAATATTCTCCATAACAATAAATAGATTTTAAACCATCAAATCTTACCCTGAAATTTCTGTATTTAAGTATGAAAGCCATATTACAAAAATCTTAGTGGATGGAGCAGTCTGAAGTAGGTGGTAATGCAACCTAGTCTTGGAAATAATGGTTGCCAGTGTTTATCGTTTCTTCACTTAAAAATGTTTTTATGGAATTAGAAGAAAAATTGCAAAGAGCTGGACCCACACAGATCACTGCAAGGAATCTTGCCTCTCCCTCCCCAAGCATGAAAGAAAAATAATCCATCAGGCATCACAAAGGAATGGGGAAGAACTAAAAGGGCAGATGCAAACAGATGAGGACAAGTTTCTCTTCTTTAGAAGAAGGATTTTTCATCCAGAGAGATTCTGAGTGAAATTGCTGTGGAAATGTATCCAGCTTTGTCAGTGGCAAACTAGATACATATTGGATTTTTTGTGACCTTAGAGCCAGTTGTTCAGAGTCTAGGCATTGCTGGGCTTCACAAACTGCAGCGTCAGTAGCATGCTGGCTGGTGGACATGATAAGCAGCTCAAAGGTTATCTAACAGTAATACAGCACTTTGTCACATTTCATCGGGTGTACTGTAATAAACTGATTCACTGCCTGTGCATTGCTCTTACTAAGAATAATAAAACTTAACTATCTTTCTCAATCATCCTGATTTGCTATTCTGCTAAAAACATGAATTCTTTTTCCTGAAAAATAAAATTGAGTGTTAATGACTTCCGCTGTTCCTACAATGCCAGGTAATTCAGGAAGATGATTTTTATGAAGTGACTAAGACACCTGAAATGAGCTCCTAGGAGCCTTGAGACTGAGTGTCTTTCTCATAGATAGAGAGAGAAGAGGGCCAAAACAGGCGACAAAAATTATTGAGTGGCCCTCGGAACTAGGGGGTGTTAAGGAATAGATCTTGCTCAGGATAAAGTAGTGGCGGCTAAAAGCAGTAAGAGTATTTCTGTCCCCTTCAATGAAGATTGGGCTGAAGAGTCAAGGCCCAAGAATAGCCAGAAAAACAGAGGGAGACAGACAAATATGATTTTGAAACACAGAATCAATTATTGGGGAATTGGGACTGTCCTCATAATCAATATGGAGGATTCCTGGGGAAAATAGTGGTGCTGGAACAATTTCAGTGGGCTTTGAGATAAAGCAGTTCTGGTTTTAAATACTGGTACCACTACTTTCTAACCCCATGACTGTAGGTAGGTTGCCTTATGTCTGCCAAGTGATAGCAACAATAATTAATATCTAGTACATGGCAGAAGCCAGAATGCTTTGCATATATCATGTCATTGAATTGCCTTTGCAATATTATACAGGTTGTATTAGTATCCCTGCTTTACAGAAGTAGGAGCTCAGACTTAAGTATGTAGAGCAACTTGTCTTTCAGAACGTACAAGATTGGTGAAAGGAGTGGCCCTAGAACTCTATTTGGTCTCTTCAGGCTTCACTCAGAACATGTATTTGATTCTTATTGAGTATGTACATTTAAGAACAACAAAGAAAATACAATATTGGCTCTAAAATTTCTATGACAATTAGGGAGCTAGGTGGAAAATATTGGATCCAGCAGAAGTAATGCCCCTTTTTATGAGCTGGTAATCTATACCAAATCTTTTATTATGAAATCATAAACATATAATTCTATAATATAATAATATTTTAACTTAAAAAAGGGCATTAGTTCTGCTGGACCTTGTATGATTCTCATTTTCCATATGTGATCTACTCCAGGTCACTCCACTAATAAAGGCCAGAGCTTGAGACTGGAACCCAAAACCAAGAGCATTGGTCTAGTGCTCTTTCTATTAAAACACACACCACACTTGTCAACTTCATCACCTTATCACATCACCCTCATCGTTATAGCCGTCGTTGTCAACATCATCAACCATCAATCACTATCGCCATTATCACCACCATCAACATCAGTATCATCAAAAAGCTGACTAGACAACTAAAACATCTACTTCTGGGCTGGAGCTAGAAACAGATCTAGTATAGCCATCATTGTAAAGCATATGCACTTCATCCTGTCTTCCTCAAGGCTTTGAGGACAACTTCTATCTTTTCCATGATTAGAAAGAGCTTTCATCACAATTATCAGGGCTCTCCCCACTTAAAACTGTACCCTCTTTTCACTTATGAAGCAATACTTTACCCAAGAGAAAACCACTACATATTGTAGCAAACTCAAACGCAAGTCAGTTTATCTTCCAAAGGTTGTCATAATTATCCTGATGATATTTGTTAATTATTGATGTTCTCCAGGTTTACAAAGAGATCTGTCCATCTGTTTTCCTGGTATGAACATGAAATGAATTTGTGAAGGCAAAATTGTGACAACAGCCTTACTTATCCCAGGCAACAGATTATGATGCCACACACCCAATTATTACATTACTGTGGAATCTTCTCAGAAGGAAAAAGAGGTGATCACAGCACAAAGTAGCTGAAAGGCCAACAAATGGCAGGATAATAAAATAATAGTAACAGCTAACACTTATTGAGCGCTCACTGTGTGCCAGGCACCACTCTAAGCACTTTACTGCATTAACTCTTTTTATCCTACCAAGTTAATTATTTCCAGTATACCTCGCTATGAGTCTAGCTATTATCTATGGATAGATAGCTAAAATAAGAATAAGGAAAATTTAACCAACTTGACTCTAGCACCACAAACATATTCTCTTGAGCTTGATTTCCCTGACTCGTCGCTGGTACTTCCTGAGAGCCATACAGTTAACAGATTATATATAAGAGCAGAATCTAGGAAATAAATACTTGGAACCTAAGCAGTCTCTCTCCAGAGTCCCTTTTTCTAATTCTCACACTACATTGTACTAGAGAGAAAACTGGGAATCAAGGAGATGAAGTGAATTCACAAAGGTTACATTATTAGAAATCATAGAATCACAGCCTTTTAGAATTAATACAAAACTTAAAAACATTAAACATAGGTATGCAAATATTGCAAAAGCAATAGTTGTTAATATTCTTTAAAAAAACAAACAAACCATAACAAACAACATGTACCAAGTCTCTTTCTTACATGTCATGCCAAGATGAAGAAAATCAAGAAAGCATAACTTGATTTTAATCCTTGAGTTTAACTCAGGGACCAGACACAAATCACATTTATTCCACAGCATTTCTCTTACCATTTGGGAAAAAATTTACAAAGCCCAAGATTTGAAATGATAACTTTCTGTTAGTAACTAGGGTGGAACACATGGCAAGTAGTAAACCTAAAGAGAAGCATGTAGTTGGACACGCAGTCGGCCAAACACATAGCACATATGCCATCAGGACGCCACCCTTTTGAAAAACACTGCGGGTCCCTGTGACTCCCACTTTCCAGGATTCCTCTGCCTCATATTAGAAGGGAAGGTTTCTAAGCACCAAATTGTCTGGTAAAGAGCTGAGGACTCTCTCCACTTCCCCTCTGGATCAGAGGCACTTGTAAACAAAATTATTTTCTGATGCAGGGAGGTGATTCGAAGGCCACTTTGCATAACGCGGGCCTACATAATATCATAGGCACTCCAGGGAGGAGCATCCATCAGAGGGAGGGAAGTATAAAATAGCAAAAAGGGATGTGGGACAAGATGGTGACTGCAGGCACTGGGCCAGAGAAGAGGCAGGCCAAGGTGGGGAGGCATGGAAAGGCCTATGGAACGGCTAGCATTTGGATGTAGATTACTACCCAAGATTGACTCCGCCCATCCGAAAAGTCTGCTTAGCTCTGGATATTGAGCTTACACAACCATACCACAGATACTCAAATCACTCTGACTATGTACTATTCATGTGGTATAGAACAGACAGAACAATGGTCATGGAAGGAGCCATAGTTAAGTAAGGGACATTGGACTCCAAGTCTCTAAAAGCAAGAGCATAAGTGATATTTTGAAAATCCACTTTTTCTTCAAAGTATCAGATATAAGGCATTAATCTTCAGGTAGGGGAAATCCTTTCCTTATTTTTCCAAGTCACGAGGAAATAGAAAAATGCTCTTTAAACCACTCCCTTCCAGTATCTTACCTTCTACGTTGCCGGATTCCTGATAAAACCAATAGCGTGATTGCAACGATGACAATGGAAAATATCACACCAAATATAATAATCCAGATGGGCACAGGTGGGCCAGTGGGTGGTGCAAGAGTGGGAGGGATTTTTAAAAATTCCAGAGTCTGGTCATTCAAAAAGAAGGCATTGTTGATCCGGTTCCTATTCATTCTAAAATACAATAACAATAAAAAACAAACAAGACAGAAAAAAAAAAAGAAAAAGGTTAGAAACAGAAGCACAGACTATCTTTGCATGATTCTATCTCTGTAAACACAGCATCCTCATAGCAAGAGGCTTCAGGTTGCCTGGACAGTTTGATGAGGGCAATGATGCTGTGGTCTTCACAAGTTGCAATGCTTGCTATCTGAAAGGTGCTCTTCTCTGCACTAGTGCCCTCCACTGCTTCGAATGTGCTAGAAGTAACTGGAAATCATGTGCTTTGAGCTCTGCCCACATGTGCTATTTCTTGAAAGATAGCATCTAGATTAAAATGACAGGACTCTATTTAAACTGACTTACATAATTACCAACTGCCCCAAAAGATAAAATTATATGTAAAATGTGGTGATAAATATGAGAACAAGAGAAAACTAGGAAGAGAAAAGAAATCAGGAAACCTGGAGCAGCTGCAAATCCATCAACTTGTTCCTTTTTCTTCCCCATTAATTCAATAAACATTTGCTGAAAACTTACTAAGTATCAGATACTGTGCTAGGTGCTGGCAATACGAAATAAAATAAAAATATCAAGGAGTTTACATTCCAGAAGAATGACAGATGAGCCCCTCCACCATCACAGTTCAGTGCAAAAGGTTCCAAGAGGCAAATATGGGCACAGTGGGGAGCTAAGTACCTCACAGTAAGAAGTGAGGACTGTTTCACTGAGAAGGCAACTTTTGAGCTGTGTTCTGAGGAACAACTAGGAATTCTTTAGACCAAAGTGTGTAGTGAGCACAGGAATGGAAACATATGAGGGCTGCCCAGGAAAAATTCAGCCAGAAATGCCTTTGTTTGTCATATTACATGGCTGCATACTTTCTGGACAGCCCTCATAATATAGTGTGGTTTGCTCAGTAAACTGCAAATAGGTCCACATGACTAAAGTAAATGATGCTTTAGGAGTCCAAATGTCTAGAGAACATAAACCTAAATGTGTTACTTCTGGGGGAAATCTGCATTTTGGGTGGTGGTGGCAGTTAGGGAAGAATTAGTAGCAAAGTCTTTATTTCACTGAAACAACAAAAAAAGAATTTCTAACTAGAATTTTCAAACTAGACGAGGAGATAGTCTAGTTGTTGGAGATAGTGTATGGTCTTTAAGGAATTCATACTACACAAGCTGACTTCATCTACCCCTACAGCAGCACTGGAAAACGGAAATATAATGTGAGTCTCATGTGTGACTTAACATTTTCTAGAGGCTGTATTTTTTTAAGTAAAAAAGAAACAGGTGAAACTAATTTGATAATATATTTTTGCCCACCATGTCCAAAAAATATACTTTCAACATGTAATCAATATTGAGTTGGTTCACATTTTATCTTTTTTAAGAAAGGTATCTTTTAAAGGTAAAGACTGTACATTGACTAAGGAAGGACCTTAGAGAGCCAAGAAATGTGACTACTTTTATGGTTTCAAAATACAAGTCAAGGGTATGACTTATCTCTCAAAACACCTTACATTTATTAACTCATTTAATTTTCTCAACAACTCTGAGGAGTACCATAATTATTCTCGTTCCACAGAACAGAAGAGGAAAACAAAAAAGGGAAAGTAACTCGTCTGTATGCAGATAGTTAGCAAGAGGCAAAACCAGAATCCAAAACCTAAGCATTCTGGCTCCAGAATTTATGAAATGAACCACCACGCAATCGTGCTATACACAGTGTCCTCACCAAAAGAGGACAGTACTAAACACTCTTAGCTAATATTGAAAGCAGGGTCTCTCAACCAAAGCATGATTAACTCTTTGTTGTGAGGTGCTGCCTGGGCCCAGTCGGATGTTTAGTAGCATCCCTCATTTCTGCCTACTCGACGTTGGTGGCAACCTTCCCCCTCCAATCGTGGCAATAAAAATGTCTGCAGACTTTGCCAAATGTCTCCTTGGAGGCAAAACTACCCTGATGAGAATCACTGATCTATGTAAATCTCTAACACAAATTTAAGAAATGAAATCTTTGACATCTTAATAAGTAAATCATGGTGAAGCAGAGAGAATTCTTCAGTATCTACAAAAATAGTTGAATCAATCAATAAGTTGATTTACTGGTAGAAAGCACATTCAGCAATGATTACCTTATGGCTGACTGTACCTCATCGGCAGGAAGGGTGTGATTTTTTGAAGGGTCTGTAACCACAAACCAGAATGATACCCGCTGGGTTACATTGCAAAGTAGGACATGGGAAATCCTGTAGATGATGGAAAGAAAAAAACACATTGTAAGCAAATAATACCAAATTTCATTAGACCATCCATTCTGGTGTTGTTACCATCCTAAGAGGTATCTTAGCTATGAATGAAAAGTCATTTCTACCACTGTGAAGAAAAGTCCTATTAAGAAGAAAATTACATAAGAAATTTCCTTTGTTTCAAAAATCATACACTTGAAGATAATTCCTTCAATAGGAAATTTACAAAAAAAAAAGAAAAAAAGAAGAAGAATTACTCAGTAGACAGCATTAGGGACCTCATTCTCCATCACCGGTTAGGTGACAGCACCCCTGCTTCTCCAATGCTCAACCTCTCTGAACCACAGAAGCCTTTTTTGTTTCCTCATCAAGCTCTTGTCAGTGTTCTCATCGAGCTTTCCTCCTCTCAGATCCAGACAAATTTGTTGCCCACTCTTGATCCAGTACTGGCTGTGTTGGCCACTATTTCTGTTCCTCTCCCACTCCAATACTGGAGGGGGACCGATAACAGACCTCCAAACTAAGGTGCTACACTCAATTTCCCAGAAGCCTTTGAACACTGTTTTTGTAGTTATCATGCTTTCCAACTGTAAATTGGAAATGTGCCTCACTCTACTCTGTATATGTGGATTACCAGGAAATGACTAGAAATAAATGGCACTGGTATATAGACTGAAGACGATCTACATGTGAGCGTATGGCATGTATGAAGGTTGGCAATGATAGAAGAGGCCACATTAAATAAATGTTGTTGGTACAAAAACATAAAATCCTGAATGGCTTTCACCATTTCCTTAAGAGCAAAATTGCAAAAAGTAACATTAGCAACTATTCTGGAATATGAAGCACACATCCCCTTCGTTAATAAGAGTAAATACTTTGCTTTTCCTTAAAAGAGCATTCAAGTGTATTATGTTCATTTTTACAATAAAGAGAGTCCCCTCTGTCAATTTTTGTATTTCTCAGAACCTCATATAATTATTATATTTTCTTCCTTTAAACTTCAAGTACAGATGTCAAGGTGCTCCTAGGTCCCTCTGCCCAGAGCCAAGTGCCTAGGACTAGCAGTGGGAAACTGGAGGTTCCCATAGCCTCAGAGAACAGGGGACATCTGGTGAGGCTTCGGTGTGCGTGGGGCACTGGCCTGGCACGTGCAGGACCCTGTGCCTGGAGGGCTCCAATGTGCAGACACCCCGCATTCTGTCTTGTGTTACAATGGTAATAGTCATCCTAGCCCTGAGCACTTCACAACTGCAAACAGTAGGAATGTCTCCTCAAAGGCCCACACTCCGTGACCATGGGCAGCTACCTGGGCAGCTACCTGGGTAGGTACTTGAGCACAGTCAATGCTGAGCTGCGGACCCCCACCGGGTACAGTGGCACCCACCACCCAGACCCGCCCCTTGCCGGCTGGTCTGGGATCAATGCCAAGTCATTCTTGTCCACTGGAAGAGCTGGGTTCGGACCTGACACCTGCCCACCACACCACCCCGCTGGGTCTACCTGAGCGAGGATGGCGATGGTACCCAAGGCTTGCAGGGGCTTTTCCCACAGCCTGCCCCACCCCACCCAATTCCTTCATGGGGCTGGATTTTTCTGGCAGTCAGAAGAGTTTCACGAAGCCACCCCAGGAGCACCCGCAGCCCATGAGGATCAAAATTGCTCCTTCTGAATGCAGAGGGAGCTTTTACAGGTGTCCACCCACCGAGGAGCGCCTGGACCCCTGTGCCAAGGAGACCATGCTAAAGGCCCTCCCCCGATGCAACAAAGGAAAAAGGAAAGAGGAAGTTCAGAGGACCGTTATGGTTTGAGACCCCCAACACCAAGAGAAGGAGGCAGCGCTGGGAGCATGGACCATCTGCCTGCCGTCAAGCCTGGATGGAGAACCGAGTGACTTTTTCCCTAGTGCTCAGCCCTGGGCCTCTGAGAGGAGTGTCTAAATCGAAGACACTGACCCCGGGCCTGTCCACCACCCTCCCTGAGCCTTCCCTGTCTGCCGCTCATGCTGCTGGAAGGACACGATCAGCCCAGGACACAGTCACAGCCTCAGCTGGAGAGCTGGGAGCCCATCAGCATTCCTTGGGGCCTGATGTCCCCCACTTGAGTCCTAAGAGTCAAGGCCCTGCCACCACCACCTCCTGAGACTCAAATCCACAGTTCTCTTACCCTGCTGAGCCCTGTCTACCTCTGCATGAGTTACTGACACCACCAGGTCACTCCCCCCCAACCCTAGCTGGCAGGTCTGCCAAGCCCCAGATGTCCCTCTCCTTAGCGTGCAGAGCACACACAGAAACCACTGAGATCAAACCTTTGCCTCCCTCCTCCCCCTGCACCCACTTCAGTCTTCTCCCCAAGAACAAACTTAACAGTAAGGTGTCTTTCTCCCATTTGCCCAGTGTGTATACTTAAAAGTTTGTTCTTGTTTTCAATAATAATAGGTAGCATCATTATCATGGAGATTTGTCAGTCTTTCTTTCAAAGATTCATGTATTAGGATTTCATCCACAACATGGTTTCTCCACCTTGACACTCTTAACATGTGCAGCCAGATAATTCTCTGTTGTTTGTTGGGTTCTGTCTTCTGCATTTAGAGTTTTAGCAGAATCTCTGGTCTCTAACCTCCAGGTGCCAGTACCATACCCATATTGCGAAAATAAAAAAATATTTCCAATCATTGCCAAATATTCCATGGGGGTGTGGGGGGTGTTAGAGAGAGAGAAACAGGCAGACAGAGAAAAATCACACTGGTGGTCCCATATAAATTTTAGGGTTATTTGTTCTAGTTGTGTGAAAAATGCCATTGGTATTTTGATAAAGATTGCATTGAATCTATAGATAGTTTTGGGTAGTATAAACATTTTAACTATGTTAATTCTTCCTATCCCTGGGCACGGTATATGCTTCCATTTATTTGTATTTTCTTCAATGTCTTAGTAATATTTTTTTTTCTGATATATCTCCTCAGGCAAGGGATACAAAATTTAAAAAAAAGGGACTACATAAAACCTAGAAGTTTTTGCACAGCAAAAGAAACCATCAATAAAATGAAAAGACAGCCAACTGAATGCGAGAAGATATTCACCAATGATACATCTGATAAGGGGTTAATATCCAAAATTTATTTTTAAAAGCTCATACAACTTGATATCAAGAATAACAAGCCAATTAACAAATGGGCAGAGGAACTGAACAGACCGTTCTCCAAAGGGGACATACAGATATGAAAGGATGCTCAACATCACTAATCATCAGAGAAATACAAATCAAAACCACAATGAGGTACCACCTCACACCTGTTAGAATGGCCATCATCAATACATCAACAAACAAACAGTGTTGGAGACGATGCGGAACAAAGAAGAACCTGGTGAACTGTTGTTGGGGTTGCAAATTGGTGAAGCCCACTGTGGAAAACAGTGTGGAGGGTCCTCAAAAAATTAAGAATAGAATTATCTTATGACCCAGCAATTTCATTTGGGTAATTAGCTAAAGAAATCCAAAACACTAACTCAAAAAGATACATGCACCACTACGTTCAATGCAGCATTATTTACAATAGGCAAGACATGGAAGCAACCTAAGTGCCCATCAAGAGACGATTAGGTAAAGAAGATGTGGTACATATATACAATGGAATATTATTACTCAGCCATAAAAAACAATGAAATCTTACCATTTGCAACAACATGGATGGACCTAAAGGGTATTATGCTAAGTGAAATAAGTCAGAGAAAAACAAATACCACATGATCTCACTTATTAATATATGTGGAATCCAAAACATAAAATAAACCAACAAACAAAATAGAAACGACTCCTAGATACAGAGAACAAACTGATGGTTGGCAGATGGGAGGGGCATTGGGGAGGTGAGGGGCAGGGTGAAAAAGGTGAAGGGAGGAAGCAGTACCAATCGGCAGTTACAAATAGTCATGGGGATGTGAAGTACAGCATAGGGAATAGAGTCAGTAATATTGTGATAAACACCTGTGGTGCCAGGTGAGTACCAAATTTATCGAGGGGATCACTGCATGAACTATATAAATGTCTAACCATTATGCTATACATCTGAAACTAAAATAAAATATTATCAAATGTCGACTATACTTGAAAAAAACAAATCACACTGGTGAACTGCTGAGGGACAGTGACCTCTACTGGCAGAAACGGTCAAGGTTGGTGTCCCAAAATGTAGGGTTTTAAAACACATCAAAGATGAACAAAGGGAAGTGGTGCTTGCTTAGCAAAAACATTTCCTCCAATTTTGGAGAATGCTGTAGCATATGAATTACTCATGGTTTTACCTTTATTAATCAGACAATGTAAGCTTTTTAAAATGAGCTATTTATTTAACTAAGCTAGTCAGGTTGGCAAAAATTGCTGTCAAATGCTGGGAAAGAGATGGAGAATTGGAATCCCAGGCAGCACTGTGGTGTCAGTGGGGCCCATCATTCTAGGGGCATTTGGAAGCACTTGCAAGAACAGAATGCAGCCACCAGCAACTGTTACACAGACACAGACACGCGCACAGGCACACACACACACACACACACACACACACACACACACATACACGCAGATATCTGTGGGGATTCTCTGCAGCACACTTTGTCAGGGTGAGGAAGTGGACGAACCCAACTATCCACCAGTAGGAGAATGGAGCAAGTAAACACGGTTGTGCTGTCAGGGGAGGACCGGCCCACAGATCCAAGGAAAGACAGAGCCCAGGGTTCTGGACTGTTGAGCTATTGGATCAATAATTTTTTTGGGGGGGTGGTTCCGTGACCGGGGATAGAACTCAGGTCGCTGCGGTGAGAGCACCGAAGCCTAGCCACTACATCACCACCAGGGAACCCCAGATATTTCTATATTGGAGGGATGCCTGCACATTACAGGGTGTTTAGCAGCAACCCTGGCCTCTTTCAGGTAGTTGTCACTGGGACAACCTCCAGTAGGGACAATGAAAAA